>OX359293.1:34093353-34095853 GCA_947179395.2 Pulicaria dysenterica
GTTTTTGTTGTTCATTGTTGTTTTTGTTGTTGTTGTTGTTTGTAATAGCTTGTTGTTGTTGTTTCTTGTTCTTGTTGTTATTTTTTTCTTGTTGTTGTTGTTGTTGTTTGTGTTGTTATTGTGGTTGTTGTTGTTGTCGTTTTTGTTGTTTATTGTTGTTGTTGTTGTTGTTGTTTATTGTTGTTTTTGTTTGTTTTTGTTGTTGTTCTGTTTGTTGTTGTTTATTGTTGTTGTTGTTGTTGTTGTTGTTTTTATTTGATGTTGTTGTTGTTGTTGTTTTTATTTGATGTTGTTGTTGTCGATGTTTATGTTGTTGTTGTTTTCGTTGTTGTTGTTTGTTGTTATTGTTGTTGTTATTTTTATTTGTTGTTGTTGTTGTTGTTGTTGATGTTTTTATGTTGTTGTTGTTGTGTTGTTGTTGTTGTTGTTTTTGTTGTTTTCGTTGTTGTTGTTGTTTTTGTTGTGTATTATTGTTGTTTTTGTTATTCTTGTTTATTGTTGTTGTTGTTTTTGTAGTTCATTGTTGTTGTTGTTTTTGTTTGTTGTTGTTGTTTGTAGCTTGTTGTTGTTGTTTCTTGTTCTTGTTGTTGTTGTTTTTTTAGTGTTGTTGTTGTTGTTGTGGTTGTTGTATGTGTTGTTATTGTTGTTTATTGTTGTTGTTGTTGTTATTTTTTATTGTTGTTCTTGTTCTTGTTGTTACTTGTTGTTGATGTTTTTGTTATTGTTGTTGTTGTTGTTGTTGTATTTTGTTATTGCTTGTTAGTTTGTTGGTCTTGTTGTTGTTGTTGTTGGATTTTGTTGTTGTTGTTGTTATTATTTGTTGTTGTTGTTGTTGTTTATTGTTGTTGTTGTTGTTTATTGATGTTGTTGTTGTTGTTGTTATCAAGTTGTTATTGTTCTTGTTCTTGTTGTTGTTGTTCTTATTTTTGTTGTTTTAATTTGTTGTTGATGTTATTTGTTATTATTGTTGTTTGTTGCTGCTGTTGTTGTTAATGTTGTTGCTGTTGTTGTTGTTCTTGTTGTTTATTGTTGTTTTTGGTTTTGTTGTTTATTGTTGTTGTTTGTTGTTGTTGTTGTTGTGGTTGTTGTTTGTTGTTGTTGTTGTTTTTGTTGTTTATTGTTGTTGTTGATGTTGTTGTTGATGTTGTTTATTGTTGTTGTAGTTTTTGTTGTTTTTATTGTTTATTGTTGTTGTTTGTACAGTTTTTGTTGTTTGTTGTTTGTTGTTTGTTGTTTGTTGTTTGTTGTTGTTCTTTGTTAACACTTTGATGTTCTTGTTATTTTTGTTGTATAGCTTGTTGTTTTTGTTTGTTGTTATTGTTGTTGTTATTTTTATTTGTTGTTGTTGTTGTTGATGTTTTTATGTTGTTGTTGTTGTTGTTGTTGTTTTTGTTGTTTTCGTTGTTGTTGTTGTTTTTGTTGTGTATTATTGTTGTTTTTGTTATTCTTGTTTATTGTTGTTGTTGTTTTTGTAGTTCATTGTTGTTGTTGTTTCTTGTTCTTGTTGTTATTTTTTTCTTGTTGTTGTTGTTGTTGTTTGTGTTGTTATTGTGGTTGTTGTTGTTGTCGTTTTTGTTGTTTATTGTTGTTGTTGTTGTTGTTGTTTATTGTTGTTTTTGTTTGTTTTTGTTGTTGTTCTGTTTGTTGTTGTTTATTGTTGTTGTTGTTGTTTATTGATGTTGTTGTTCTTGTTGTTCTTGTTTCAAGTTGTTATTGTTCTTGTTCTTGTTGTTGTTGTTCTTATTTTTGTTGTTTTAATTTGTTGTTGATGTTATTTGTTATTATTGTTGTTTGTTGCTGCTGTTGTTGTTAATGTTGTTGCTGTTGTTGTTGTTCTTGTTGTTGTTGTTGTTGTTGTTGTAGTTGTTGTTTGTTGTTGTTGTTGTTATTTGTTGTTGTTGTTGTTTGTTATTTTTGTTGTTTATTGTTGTTGTTGATGTTGTTGTTGATGTTGTTTATTGTTGTTGTAGTTTTTGTTGTTTATTGTTGTTGTTTGTTGTTGTTTTTGTTGTTTGTTGTTTGTTGTTTGTTGTTTGTTGTTGTTCTTTGTTAACACTTTGATGTTCTTGTTATTTTTGTTGTTATTGTTGTTTGTTATTGCTTGTTGTTTTTGTTTGTTGTTATTGTTGTTATTTTTATTTGTTGTTGTTGTTGTTGATGTTTTTATGTTGTTGTTGTTGTGTTGTTGTTTTTGTTGTTTTCGTTGTTGTTGTTGTTTTTGTTGTGTATTATTGTTGTTTTTGTTATTCTTGTTTATTGTTGTTGTTGTTTTTGTAGTTCATTGTTGTTGTTGTTTCTTGTTCTTGTTGTTATTTTTTTCTTGTTGTTGTTGTTGTTTGTGTTGTTATTGTGGTTGTTGTTGTTGTCGTTTTTGTTGTTTATTGTTGTTGTTGTTGTTGTTGTTGTTTATTGTTGTTTTTGTTTGTTTTTGTTGTTGTTCTGTTTGTTGTTGTTTATTGTTGTTGTTGTTGTTCTTGTTGTTTTTATTTGATGTTGTTGT
>OX359293.1:34100853-34103353 GCA_947179395.2 Pulicaria dysenterica
TTGTTGTTGTTGTTGTTGTTGTTGTTGTTGTTTTTGTTATTTATTGTTGTTGTTGTTGTTGTTTATTGTTATTGTTGTTTGTTATTGTTGTTGTTGTGGTTGTTGTTTGTTGTTGTTGTTGTTAAGTGTTGTTGTTGTTGTTGTTGTTTTTGTTGTTTATTGTTGTTGTTGATGTTGTTTATTGTTGTTGTAGTTTTTGTTGTTTTTGTTGTTTATTGTTTTTGTATGTTGTTGTTTTTGTTGTTTGTTGTTTGTTGTTTGTTGTTTGTTGTTTGTTGTTTGTTGTTGTTCTTTGTTAACACTTTGATGTTCTTGTTATTTTTGTTGTTGTTGTTGTTTGTTATTGCTTGTTGTTTTTGTTTGTTGTTATTGTTGTTGTTATTTTTATTTGTTGTTGTTGTTGATGTTTTTATGTTGTTGTTGTTGTGTTGTTGTTGTTGTTGTTTTTGTTGTGTATTATTGTTGTTTTTGTTATTCTTGTTTATTGTTGTTGTTGTTTTTGTAGTTCATTGTTGTTGTTGTTTCCTGTTCTTGTTGTTATTTTTTTCTTGTTGTTGTTGTTGTTTGTGTTGTTATTGTGGTTGTTGTTGTTGTCGTTTTTGTTGTTTATTGTTGTTGTTGTTGTTGTTGTTGTTGTTTATTGTTGTTTTTGTTTGTTTTTGTTGTTGTTCTGTTTGTTGTTGTTTATTGTTGTTGTTGTTGTTGTTGTTGTTTTTATTTGATGTTGTTGTTGTTGTTGTTTTTATTTGATGTTGTTGTTGTTGATGTTTATGTTGTTGTTGTTTTCGTTGTTGTTGTTTGTTGTTATTGTTGTTGTTATTTTTATTTGTTGTTGTTGTTGTTGTTGTTGTTGTTTTTATGTTGTTGTTGTTGTGTTGTTGTTGTTGTTGTTTTTGTTGTTTTCGTTGTTGTTGTTGTTTTTGTTGTGTATTATTGTTGTTTTTGTTATTCTTGTTTATTGTTGTTGTTGTTTTTGTAGTTCATTGTTGTTGTTGTTTCTTGTTCTTGTTGTTATTTTTTTCTTGTTGTTATTGTTGTTGTTTGTGTTGTTATTGTGGTTGTTGTTGTTGTCGTTTTTGTTGTTTATTGTTGTTGTTGTTGTTGTTGTTGTTTATTGTTGTTTTTGTTTGTTTTTGTTGTTGTTCTGTTTGTTGTTGTTTATTGTTGTTGTTGTTGTTGTTGTTGTTTTTATTTGATGTTGTTGTTGTTGTTGTTTTTATTTGATGTTGTTGTTGTTGTTTTTGTTGTTTATTATTGTTGTTTTTGTTATTGTTGTTTGTTGTTGTTGTTGTTTTTGTTGTTCATTGTTGTTTTTGTTGTTGTTGTTGTTTGTAATAGCTTGTTGTTGTTGTTTCTTGTTCTTGTTGTTATTTTTTTCTTGTTGTTGTTCTTGTTGTTTGTGTTGTTATTGTGGTTGTTGTTGTTGTCGTTTTTGTTGTTTATTGTTGTTGTTGTTGTTGTTGTTTATTGTTGTTTTTGTTTGTTTTTGTTGGTGTTCTGTTTGTTGTTGTTTATTGTTGTAGTTTTTGTTGTTGTTGTTTGTTGTTGTTGTTGTTGTTGTTGTTATTTGTTGTTGTTGGTGTTGTTGTTTGTGTTGTTGTTGTTGTTTTTGTTGTTGATTGTTGTCGTTGTTGTTGTTGTTGTTGTTGTTGTTGTTGTTGTTGTTTTTGTTATTTATTGTTGTTGTTGTTGTTGTTTATTGTTATTGTTGTTTGTTTTTGTTGTTGTTGTGGTTGTTGTTTGTTGTTGTTGTTGTTAAGTGTTGTTGTTGTTGTTGTTGTTGTTTTTGTTGTTTATTGTTGTTGTTGATGTTGTTTATTGTTGTTGTAGTTTTTGTTGTTTTTGTTGTTTTTGTTGTTTATTGTTTTTGTTTGTTGTTGTTTTTGTTGTTTGTTGTTTGTTGTTTGTTGTTGTTCTTTGTTAACACTTTGATGTTCTTGTTATTTTTGTTGTTGTTGTTGTTTGTTATTGCTTGTTGTTTTTGTTTGTTGTTATTGTTGTTGTTATTTTTATTTGTTGTTGTTGTGTTGTTGTTGTTGTTGTTTTTGTTGTGTATTATTGTTGTTTTTGTTATTCTTGTTTATTGTTGTTGTTGTTTTTGTAGTTCATTGTTGTTGTTGTTTCTTGTTCTTGTTGTTATTTTTTTCTTGTTGTTGTTGTTGTTTGTGTTGTTATTGTGGTTGTTGTTGTTCTCGTTTTTGTTGTTTATTGTTGTTGTTGTTGTTGTTGTTTATTGTTGTTTTTGTTTGTTTTTGTTGGTGTTCTGTTTGTTGTTGTTTATTGTTGTTGTTTTTGTTGTTGTTGTTTGTTGTTGTTGTTGTTGTTGTTGTTGTTATTTGTTGTTGTTGGTGTTGTTGTTTGTGTTGTTGTTGTTGTTTTTGTTGTTGATTGTTGTCGTTGTTGTTGTTGTTGTTGTTGTTGTTGTTGTTTTTGTTATTTATTGTTGTTGTTGTTGTTGTTTATTGTTATTGTTGTTTGTTTTTGTTTTTGTTGTTGTTGT
>OX359293.1:34118353-34120853 GCA_947179395.2 Pulicaria dysenterica
TGTTGTTTTCGTTGTTGTTGTTTGTTGTTATTGTTGTTGTTATTTTTATTTGTTGTTGTTGTTGTTGTTGTTGATGATTTTATGTTGTTGTTGTTGTGTTGTTGTTGTTGTTGTTTTTGTTGTTTTCGTTGTTGTTGTTGTTTTTGTTGTGTATTATTGTTGTTTTTGTTATTCTTGTTTATTGTTGTTGTTGTTTTTGTAGTTCATTGTTGTTGTTGTTTTTGTTTGTTGTTGTTGTTTGTAGCTTGTTGTTGTTGTTTCTTGTTCTTGTTGTTGTTGTTTTTTTAGTGTTCTTGTTGTTGTTGTGGTTGTTGTATGTGTTGTTATTGTTTTTTATTGTTGTTGTTGTTGTTGTTGTTATTTTTTATTGTTGTTCTTGTTCTTGTTGTTACTTGTTGTTGATGTTTTTGTTATTGTTCTTGTTGTTGTTGTATTTTGTTATTGCTTGTTAGTTTGTTGGTCTTGTTGTTGTTGTTGTTGGATTTTGTTGTTGTTGTTGTTGTTGTTTGTTGTTGTTGTTGTTGTTTATTGATGTTGTTGTTGTTGTTGTTATTGTTTCAAGTTGTTATTGTTCTTGTTCTTGTTGTTGTTGTTCTTATTTTTGTTGTTTTAATTTGTTGTTGATGTTATTTGTTATTATTGTTATTTGTTGCTGCTGTTGTTGTTAATGTTGTTGCTGTTGTTGTTGTTCTTGTTGTTTATTGTTGTTTTTGGTTTTGTTGTTTATTGTTGTTGTTTGTTGTTGTTGTTGTTGTGGTTGTTGTTTGTTGTTGTTGTTGTTTTTGTTGTTTATTGTTGTTGTTGATGTTGTTGTTGATGTTGTTTATTGTTGTTGTAGTTTTTGTTGTTTTTATTGTTTATTGTTGTTGTTTGTTGTTGTTTTTGTTGTTTGTTGTTTGTTGTTACAGTTTGTTGTTGTTCTTTGTTAACACTTTGATGTTCTTGTTATTTTTGTTGTATAGCTTGTTGTTTTTGTTTGTTGTTATTGTTGTTGTTATTTTTATTTGTTGTTGTTGTTGTTGATGTTTTTATGTTGTTGTTGTTGTGTTGTTGTTGTTGTTGTTTTTGTTGTTTTCGTTGTTGTTGTTGTTTTTGTTGTGTATTATTGTTGTTTTTGTTATTCTTGTTTATTGTTGTTGTTGTTTTTGTAGTTCATTGTTGTTGTTGTTTCTTGTTCTTGTTGTTATTTTTTTCTTGTTGTTGTTGTTGTTGTTTGTGTTGTTATTGTGGTTGTTGTTGTTGTCGTTTTTGTTGTTTATTGTTGTTGTTGTTGTTGTTGTTTATTGTTGTTTTTGTTTGTTTTTGTTGTTGTTCTGTTTGTTGTTGTTTATTGTTGTTGTTGTTGTTTATTGATGTTGTTGTTGTTGTTGTTCTTGTTTCAAGTTGTTATTGTTCTTGTTCTTGTTCTTGTTGTTCTTATTTTTGTTGTTTTAATTTGTTGTTGATGTTATTTGTTATTATTGTTGTTTGTTGCTGCTGTTGTTGTTAATGTTGTTGCTGTTGTTGTTGTTCTTGTTGTTTATTGTTGTTTTTGATTTTGTTGTTTATTGTTGTTGTTTGTTGTTGTTGTTGTTGTGGTTGTTGTTTGTTGTTGTTGTTGTTAAGTGTTGTTGTTGTTGTTGTTGTTTTTGTTGTTTATTGTTGTTGTTGATGTTGTTGTTGATGTTGTTTATTGTTGTTGTAGTTTTTGTTGTTTATTGTTGTTGTTTGTTGTTGTTTTTGTTGTTTGTTGTTTGTTGTTTGTTGTTTGTTGTTGTTCTTTGTTAACACTTTGATGTTCTTGTTATTTTTGTTGTTATTGTTGTTTGTTATTGCTTGTTGTTTTTGTGTGTTGTTATTGTTGTTATTTTTATTTGTTGTTGTTGTTGTTGATGTTTTTATGTTGTTGTTGTTGTGTTGTTGTTGTTGTTGTTTTTGTTGTTTTCGTTGTTGTTGTTGTTTTGGTTGTGTATTATTGTTGTTTTTGTTATTCTTGTTTATTGTTGTTGTTGTTTTTGTAGTTCATTGTTGTTGTTGTTTATTGTTCTTGTTGTTATTTTTTTCTTGTTGTTGTTGTTGTTGTTTGTGTTGTTATTGTGGTTGTTGTTGTTGTCGTTTTTGTTGTTTATTGTTGTTGTTGTTGTTGTTGTTGTTGTTTATTGTTGTTTTTGTTTGTTTTTGTTGTTGTTCTGTTTGTTCTTGTTTATTGTTGTTGTTGTTGTTGTTGTTGTTGTTTTTATTTGATGTTGTTGTTGTTGTTGTTTTTATTTGATGTTGTTGTTGTTGTTTTTGTTGTTTATTATTGTTGTTTTTGTTATTGTTGTTTGTTGTTGTTGTTGTTTTTGTTGTTCATTGTTGTTTGTTATTGCTTGTTGTTGTTGTTTCTTGTTGTTGTTGTTATTTTTTTCTTGTTGTTGTTGTTGTTGTTTGTGTTGTTATTGTGGTTGTTGTTGTTGTCGTTTTTGTTGTTTATTGTTGTTGTTGTTGTTGTTTATTGTTGTTTTTGTTTGTTTTTGTTGGT
>OX359293.1:34163353-34165853 GCA_947179395.2 Pulicaria dysenterica
TTTTTGTTGTTGTTGTTGTTTGTTATTGCTTGTTGTTGTTGTTTCTTGTTCTTGTTGTTATTTTTTTCTTGTTGTTGTTGTTGTTGTTTGTGTTGTTATTGTGGTTGTTGTTGTTGTCGTTTTTGTTGTTTATTGTTGTTGTTGTTGTTGTTTATTGTTGTTTTTGTTTGTTTTTGTTGGTGTTCTGTTTGTTGTTGTTTATTGTTGTTGTTGTTGTTGTCGTTGTTGTTGTTGTTGTTGTTGTTGTTGTTGTTGTTGTTATTTGTTGTTGTTGGTGTTGTTGTTTGTGTTGTTGTTGTTGTTTTTGTTGTTGATTATTTTCGTTGTTGTTGTTGTTGTTGTTGTTGTTGTTTTTGTTATTTATTGTTGTTGTTGTTGTTTATTGTTATTGTTGTTTGTTTTTGTTGTTGTTGTGGTTGTTGTTTGTTGTTGTTGTTGTTAAGTGTTGTTGTTGTTGTTGTTGTTGTTGTTGTTGTTGTTGTTTTTGTTGTTTATTGTTGTTGTTGATGTTGTTGTTGATGTTGTTTATTGTTGTTGTAGTTTTTGTTGTTTATTGTTGTTGTTTGTTGTTGTTTTTGTTGTTTGTTGTTTGTTGTTTGTTGTTTGTTGTTGTTCTTTGTTAACACTTTGATGTTCTTGTTATTTTTGTTGTTGTTGTTGTTTGTTATTGCTTGTTGTTTTTGTTTGTTGTTATTGTTGTTGTTATTTTTATTTGTTGTTGTTGTTGTTGATGTTTTTATGTTGTTGTTGTGTTGTTGTTGTTGTTGTTGTTGTTTTTGTTGTTTATGTTGTTGATGTTTTTATGTTGTTGTTATTGTATTGTTGTTGTTGTTGTTGTGTTGTTGTTGTTGTTGTTGTTTTTGTTGTTTTCGTTGTTGTTGTTGTTTTTGTTGTGTATTATTGTTGTTTTTGTTATTCTTGTTTATTGTTGTTGTTTTTGTAGTTCATTGTTGTTGTTGTTTCTTGTTCTTGTTGTTATTTTTTTCTTGTTGTTGTTGTTGTTGTTTGTGTTGTTATTGTGGTTGTTGTTGTTGTCATTTTTGTGGTTTATTGTTGTTGTTGTTGTTGTTGTTGTTGTTTATTGTTGTTTTTGTTTGTTTTTGTTGTTGTTCTGTTTGTCAGTTTATTGTTGTTGTTGTTGTTGTTGTTTTTATTTGATGTTGTTGTTCTTGTTCTTGTTACTTGTTGTTGATGTTTTTGTTATTGTTGTTGTTGTTGTTGTATTTTGTTATTGCTTGTTAGTTTGTTGGTCTTGTTGTTGTTATTGTTTGTGTTGTTGTTGTTGTTTTTGTTGTTGATTGTTGTCGTTGTTGTTGTTGTTGTTGTTGTTGTTGTTGTTGTTTTTGTTATTTATTGTTGTTGTTGTTGTTGTTTATTGTTATTGTTGTTTGTTTTTGTTGTTGTTGTGGTTGTTGTTTGTTGTTGTTGTTGTTAAGTGTTGTTGTTGTTGTTGTTGTTTTTGTTGTTTATTGTTGTTGTTGATGTTGTTTATTGTTGTTGTAGTTTTTGTTGTTTTTGTTGTTTATTGTTGTTGTTTGTAGTTTTTGTTGTTTGTTGTTTGTTGTTGTTCTTTGTTAACACTTTGATGTTCTTGTTATTTTTGTTGTTGTTGTTGTTTGTTATTGCTTGTTGTTTTTGTTTGTTGTTATTGTTGTTGTTATTTTTATTTGTTGTTGTTGTTGTTGATGTTTTTATGTTGTTGTTGTTGTGTTGTTGTTGTTGTTGTTTTTGTTGTTTTCGTTGTTGTTTTGTTTTTGTTGTGTATTATTGTTGTTTTTATTATTATTGTTTATTGTTGTTGTTGTTTTTGTAGTTCATTGTTGTTGTTGTTTCTTGTTCTTGTTGTTATTTTTTTCTTGTTGTTGTTGTTGTTTGTGTTGTTATTGTGGTTGTTGTTGTTGTTGTTTTTGTTGTTTATTGTTGTTGTTGTTGTTGTTGTTGTTGTTTATTGTTGTTTTTGTTTGTTTTTGTTGTTGTTCTGTTTGTTGTTGTTTATTGTTGTTGTTGTTGTTGTTGTTGTTTTTATTTGTTGTTATTGTTGTTGTTATTTTTATTTGTTGTTGTTGTTGTGTTGTTGTTGTTGTTGTTTTTGTTGTTGTTGTTGTTTTTGTTGTGTATTATTGTTGTTTTTGTTTTTCTTGTTTATTGTTGTTGTTGTTTTTGTAGTTCATTGTTGTTGTTGTTTCTTGTTCTTGTTGTTATTTTTTTCTTGTTGTTGTTGTTGTTTGTGTTGTTATTGTGGTTGTTGTTGTTGTCGTTTTTGTTGTTTATTGTTGTTGTTGTTGTTGTTGTTGTTGTTTATTGTTGTTTTTGTTTGTTTTTGTTGTTGTTCTGTTTGTAACAGTTTATTGTTGTTGTGTTGTTGTTGTTGTTTTTATTTGATGTTGTTGTTGTTGTTGTTTTTATTTGATGTTGTTGTTGTTGATGTTTATGTTGTTGTTGTTTTCGTTGTTGTTGTTTGTTGTTATTGTTGTTGTTATTTTTATTTGTTGTTGTTGTT
>OX359293.1:34185853-34188353 GCA_947179395.2 Pulicaria dysenterica
TTTGTTGTTGTTGTTGTTGTTGTTGTTGTTTTTGTTATTTATTGTTGTTGGTGTTGTTTATTGTTATTGTTGTTTGTTTTTGTTGTTGTTGTGGTTGTTGTTTGTTGTTGTTGTTGTTAAGTGTTGTTGTTGTTGTTGTTTTTGTTGTTGTTGTTGTTGTTTATTGTTGTTGTTGATGTTGTTGTTGATGTTGTTTATTGTTGTTGTAGTTTTTGTTGTTTATTGGTGTTGTTTGTTGTTGTTTTTGTTGTTTGTTGTTTGTTGTTGTTCTTTGTTAACACTTTGATGTTCTGTTATTTTTGTTGTTGTTGTTGTTTGTTATTGCTTGTTGTTTTTGTTTGTTGTTATTGTTGTTGTTATTTTATTTGTTGTTGTTGTTGTTGTTGATGTTTTTATGTTGTTGTTTTCGTTGTTGTTGTTGTTTTTGTTTTGTATTATTGTTGTTTTTTTATTCTTGTTTATTGTTGTTGTTGTTTTTGTAGTTCATTGTTGTTGTTGTTGTTTGTAGCTTGTTGTTGTTATTTGTTGTTGTTGTAGTAGTTGTTGTTGTTGTTATTGTTGTTGTTGTGGTTGTTGTATGTGTTGTTATTGTTGTTGTTGTTGTTTGTTGTTATTTTTTATTGTTGTTCTTGTTCTTGTTGTTACTTGTTGTTGATGTTTTTGTTATTGTTGTTGTTGTTGTTTAAATTATTGCTTGTTAGTTTGTTGGTCTTGTTGTTGTTGTTGTTGGATTTTGTTGTTGTTGTTGTTGTTATTTGTTGTTGTTGTTGTTGTTGTTGTTGTTGTTGTTGTTTATTGTTGTGTTTTTGTTGTTCTTGTTTCAAGTTGTTATTGTTCTTGTTCTTGTTGTTGCTGTTCTTATTTTGTTGTTTTAATTTGTTGTTGATGTTATTTGTTATTATTGTTGTTTGTTGCTGCTGTTGTTGTTAATGTTGTTGCTGTTGTTGTTGTTCTTGTTGTTTATTGTTGTTTTTGGTTTTGTTGTTTATTGTTGTTGTTTGTTGTTGTTGTTGTTGTTGTTGTTTTTATTTGTTGTTGTTGTTCTTGTTCTTGTCAACTTGTTGTTGATGTTTTTGTTATTGTTGTTGTTGTTGTTGTATTTTGTTATTGCTTGTTAGTTTGTTGGTCTTGTTGTTGTTGTTGTTGGATTTTGTTGTTGTTGTTGTTATTATTTGTTGTTGTTGTTGTTGTTTGTTGTTGTTGTTGTTGTTTATTGATGTTGTTGTTGTTGTTGTTATTGTTTCAAGTTGTTATTGTTCTTGTTCTTGTTGTTGTTGTTCTTATTTTTGTTGTTTTAATTTGTTGTTGATGTTATTTGTTATTATTGTTATTTGTTGCTGCTGTTGTTGTTAATGTTGTTGCTGTTGTTGTTGTTCTTGTTGTTTATTGTTGTTTTTGGTTTTGTTGTTTATTGTTGTTGTTTGTTGTTGTTGTTGTTGTGGTTGTTGTTTGTTGTTTGTTGTTTTTGGTTTTGTTGTTTATTGTTGTTGTTGATGTTGTTGTTGATGTTGTTTATTGTTGTTGTAGTTTTTGTTGTTTTTATTGTTTATTGTTGTTGTTTGTTGTTGTTTTTGTTGTTTGTTGTTTGTTGTTTGTTGTTTGTTGTTGTTCTTTGTTAACACTTTGATGTTCTTGTTATTTTTGTTGTATAGCTTGTTGTTTTTGTTTGTTGTTATTGTTGTTGTTATTTTTATTTGTTGTTGTTGTTGTTGATGTTTTTATGTTGTTGTTATTTGTTGTGTTGTTGTTGTGTTGTTGTTGTTGTTGTTTTGTTGTTGTTGTTTTTTGTTGTGTATTATTGTTGTTTTTGTTATTCTTGTTTATTGTTGTTGTTGTTTTTGTAGTTCATTGTTGTTGTTGTTTCTTGTTCTTGTTGTTATTTTTTTCTTGTTGTTGTTGTTGTTGTTTGTGTTGTTATTGTGGTTGTTGTTGTTGTCGTTTTTGTTGTTTATTGTTGTTGTTGTTGTTGTTGTTTATTGTTGTTTTTGTTTGTTTTTGTTGTTGTTCTGTTTGTTGTTGTTTATTGTTGTTGTTGTTGTTTATTGATGTTGTTGTTGTTGTTGTTCTTGTTTCAAGTTGTTATTGTTCTTGTTCTTGTTGTTCTTATTTTTGTTGTTTTAATTTGTTGTTGATGTTATTTGTTATTATTGTTGTTTGTTGCTGCTGTTGTTGTTAATGTTGTTGCTGTTGTTGTTGTTCTTGTTGTTTATTGTTGTTTTTGATTTTGTTGTTTATTGTTGTTGTTTGTTGTTGTTGTTGTTGTGGTTGTTGTTTGTTGTTGTTGTTGTTAAGTGTTGTTGTTGTTGTTGTTGTTTTTGTTGTTTATTGTTGTTGTTGATGTTGTTGTTGATGTTGTTTTTGTGTGTTGTTATTGTTGTTGTTGTTATTTGTTGTTGTTGTTGTTGATGTTTTTATGTTGTTGTTGTTGTGTTGTTGTTGTTGTTGTTTTTGTTGTTTTCGTTGTTGTTGTTGTTTTGGTTGTGTATTATTGTTGTTTTTG
>OX359293.1:34208353-34213353 GCA_947179395.2 Pulicaria dysenterica
TTTTTGTTGTTTTCGTTGTTGTTGTTGTTTTTGTTGTGTATTATTGTTGTTTTTGTTATTCTTGTATATTGTTGTTGTTGTTTTTGTAGTTCATTGTTGTTGTTGTTTCTTGTTCTTGTTGTTATTTTTTTCTTGTTGTTGTTGTTGTTTGTGTTGTTATTGTGGTTGTTGTTGTTGTCGTTTTTGTTGTTTATTGTTGTTGTTGTTGTTGTTGTTGTTTATTGTTGTTTTTGTTTGTTTTTGTTGTTGTTCTGTTTGTTGTTGTTTATTGTTGTTGTGTTGTTGTTGTTGTTTTTATTTGATGTTGTTGTTGTTGTTGTTTTTATTTGATGTTGTTGTTGTTGATGTTTATGTTGTTGTTGTTTTCGTTGTTGTTGTTTGTTGTTATTGTTGTTGTTATTTTTATTTGTTGTTGTTGTTGTTGTTGTTGTTGTTTATTATTGTTGTTTTTGTTATTGTTGTTTGTTGTTGTTGTTGTTTTTGTTGTTCATTGTTGTTTTTGTTGTTGTTGTTGTTTGTTATTGCTTGTTGTTGTTGTTTCTTGTTCTTGTTGTTATTTTTTTCTTGTTGTTGTTGTTGTTGTTTGTGTTGTTATTGTGGTTGTTGTTGTTGTCGTTTTTGTTGTTTATTGTTGTTGTTGTTGTTGTTTATTGTTGTTTTTGTTTGTTTTTGTTGGTGTTCTGTTTGTTGTTGTTTATTGTTGTTGTTGTTGTTGTCGTTGTTGTTGTTGTTGTTGTTGTTGTTGTTGTTGTTATTTGTTGTTGTTGGTGTTGTTGTTTGTGTTGTTGTTGTTGTTTTTGTTGTTGATTGTTTTCGTTGTTGTTGTTGTTGTTGTTGTTGTTGTTGTTGTTGTTGTTGTTTTTGTTATTTATTGTTGTTGTTGTTGTTTATTGTTATTGTTGTTTGTTTTTGTTGTTGTTGTGGTTGTTGTTTGTTGTTGTTGTTGTTAAGTGTTGTTGTTGTTGTTGTTGTTTTTGTTGTTTATTGTTGTTGTTGATGTTGTTGTTGATGTTGTTTATTGTTGTTGTAGTTTTTGTTGTTTATTGTTGTTGTTTGTTGTTGTTTTTGTTGTTTGTTGTTTGTTGTTTGTTGTTTGTTGTTTGTTGTTGTTCTTTGTTAACACTTTGATGTTCTTGTTATTTTTGTTGTTGTTGTTGTTTGTTATTGCTTGTTGTTTTTGTTTGTTGTTATTGTTGTTGTTATTTTTATTTGTTGTTGTTGTTGTTGATGTTTTTATGTTGTTGTTGTTGTGTTGTTGTTGTTGTTGTTGTTTTTGTTGTTATTTTTATTTGTTGTTTATGTTGTTGATGTTTTTATGTTGTTGTTATTGTATTGTTGTTGTTGTTGTTGTGTTGTTGTTGTTGTTGTTGTTGTTTTTGTTGTTTTCGTTGTTGTTGTTGTTTTTGTTGTGTATTATTGTTGTTTTTGTTATTCTTGTTTATTGTTGTTGTTTTTGTAGTTCATTGTTGTTGTTGTTTCTTGTTCTTGTTGTTATTTTTTTCTTGTTGTTGTTGTTGTTGTTAGTGTTGTTATTGTGGTTGTTGTTGTTGTCGTTTTTGTTGTTTATTGTTGTTGTTGTTGTTGTTGTTGTTTATTGTTGTTTTTGTTTGTTTTTGTTGTTGTTCTGTTTGTCAGTTTATTGTTGTTGTTGTTGTTGTTGTTTTTATTTGATGTTGTTGTTGTTGATGTTTATGTTGTTGTTGTTTTCGTTGTTGTTGTTGTTTTTGTTGTGTATTATTGTTTTTTTTATTATTATTGTTTATTGTTGTTGTTGTTTTTGTAGTTCATTGTTGTTGTTGTTTCTTGTTCTTGTTGTTATTTTTTTCTTGTTGTTGTTGTTGTTTGTGTTGTTATTGTGGTTGTTGTTGTTGTTGTTTTTGTTGTTTATTGTTGTTGTTGTTGTTGTTGTTGTTGTTTATTGTTTTTTTGTTGTTGTTCTGTTTGTTGTTGTTTATTGTTGTTGTTGTTGTTGTTGTTGTTTTTATTTGTTGTTATTGTTGTTGTTATTTTTATTTGTTGTTGTTGTTGTTGATGTTTTTATGTTGTTGTTGTTGTGTTGTTGTTGTTGTTGTTTTTGTTGTGTATTATTGTTGTTTTTGTTTTTCTTGTTTATTGTTGTTGTTGTTTTTGTAGTTCATTGTTGTTGTTGTTTCTTGTTCTTGTTGTTATTTTTTTCTTGTTGTTGTTGTTGTTGTTTGTGTTGTTATTGTGGTTGTTGTTGTTGTCGTTTTTGTTGTTTATTGTTGTTGTTGTTGTTTATTGTTGTTTTTGTTTGTTTTTGTTGTTGTTCTGTTTGTTGTTGTTTATTGTTGTTGTGTTGTTGTTGTTGTTTTTATTTGATGTTGTTGTTGTTGTTGTTTTTATTTGATGTTGTTGTTGTTGATGTTTATGTTGTTGTTGTTTTCGTTGTTGTTGTTTGTTGTTATTGTTGTTGTTATTTTTATTTGTTGTTGTTGTTGTTGTTGTTGATGTTTTTATGTTGTTGTTGTTGTGTTGTTGTTGTTGTTGTTTTTGTTGTTTTCGTTGTTGTTGTTGTTTTTGTTGTGTATTATTGTTGTTTTTGTTATTCTTGTTTATTGTTGTTGTTGTTTTTGTAGTTCATTGTTGTTGTTGTTTTTGTTTGTTGTTGTTGTTTGTAGCTTGTTGTTGTTGTTGTTGTTTTTTTAGTGTTCTTGTTGTTGTTGTGGTTGTTGTATGTGTTGTTATTGTTGTTTATTGTTGTTGTTGTTGTTGTTGTTGTTATTTTTTATTGTTGTTCTTGTTCTTGTTGTTACTTGTTGTTGATGTTTTTGTTATTGTTGTTGTTGTTGTTGTATTTTGTTATTGCTTGTTAGTTTGTTGGTCTTGTTGTTGTTGTTGTTGGATTTTGTTGTTGTTGTTGTTATTATTTGTTGTTGTTGTTGTTGTTGTTTATTGTTGTTGTTGTTGTTTATTGTTGTTTTTGTTTGTTTTTGTTGTTGTTCTGTTTGTTGTTGTTTATTGTTGTTGTGTTGTTGTTGTTGTTTTTATTTGATGTTGTTGTTGTTGTTGTTTTTATTTGATGTTGTTGTTGTTGATGTTTATGTTGTTGTTGTTTTCGTTGTTGTTGTTTGTTGTTATTGTTGTTGTTATTTTTATTTGTTGTTGTTGTTGTTGTTGTTGATGTTTTTATGTTGTTGTTGTTGTGTTGTTGTTGTTGTTGTTTCTGTTGTTTTCGTTGTTGTTGTTGTTTTTGTTGTGTATTATTGTTGTTTTTGTTATTCTTGTTTATTGTTGTTGTTGTTTTTGTAGTTCATTGTTGTTGTTGTTTTTGTTTGTTGTTGTTGTTTGTAGCTTGTTGTTGTTGTTGTTGTTTTTTTAGTGTTCTTGTTGTTGTTGTGGTTGTTGTATGTGTTGTTATTGTTGTTTATTGTTGTTGTTGTTGTTGTTGTTGTTATTTTTTATTGTTGTTCTTGTTCTTGTTGTTACTTGTTGTTGATGTTTTTGTTATTGTTGTTGTTGTTGTTGTATTTTGTTATTGCTTGTTAGTTTGTTGGTCTTGTTGTTGTTGTTGCTGGATTTTGTTGTTGTTGTTGTTATTATTTGTTGTTGTTGTTGTTGTTGTTTATTGTTGTTGTTGTTGTTTATTGATGTTGTTGTTGTTTATTGATGTTGTTGTTGTTGTTATTATTTCAAGTTGTTATTGTTCTTGTTCTTGTTGTTGTTGTTCTTATTTTTGTTGTTTTAATTTGTTGTTGATGTTATTTGTTATTATTGTTGTTTCTTGCTGCTGTTGTTGTTGTTCTTGTTGTTTATTGTTGTTTTTGGTTTTGTTGTTTATTGTTGTTGTTTGTTGTTTGTTGTTTGTTGTTGTTGTTGTTGTTTGTTGTTTGTTGTTTGTTGTTGTTGTTGTTGTTAAGTGTTGTTGTTGTTGTTGTTGTTGTTGTTGTTGTTGTTGTTGTTTTTGTTGTTTATTGTTGTTGTTGATGTTGTTTATTGTTGTTGTAGTTTTTGTTGTTTTTGTTGTTAAGTGTTGTTGTTGTTGTTGTTGTTGTTGTTTTTGTTGTTTATTGTTGTTGTAGATGTTGTTTATTGTTGTTGTAGTTTTTGTTGTTTTTGTTGTTTATTGTTGTTGTTTTTGTTGTTTGTTGTTTGTTGTTGTTCTTTGTTAACACTTTGATGTTCTTGTTATTTTTGTTGTTGTTGTTGTTTGTTATTGCTTGTTGTTTTTGTTTGTTGTTATTGTTGTTGTTATTTTTATTTGTTGTTGTTGTTGTTGATGTTTTTATGTTGTTGTTGTTGTGTTGTTGTTGTTGTTGTTTTTGTTGTTGTTGTTTTTGTTGTGTATTATTGTTGTTTTTGTTATTCTTGTTTATTGTTGTTGTTGTTTTTGTAGTTTGTTGTTGTTGTTGTTTCTTGTTCTTGTTGTTATTTTTTTCTTGTTGTTGTTGTTGTTGTTTGTGTTGTTATTGTGGTTGTTGTTGTTGTTGTTTTTGTTGTTTATTGTTGTTGTTGTTGTTGTTGTTGTTTATTGTTGTTTTTGTTTGTTTTTGTTGTTGTTCTGTTTGTTGTTGTTTATTGTTGTTGTTGTTGTTGTTGTTGTTTTTATTTGATGTTGTTGTTGTTGTTGTTTTTATTTGATGTTGTTGTTGTTGATGTTTATGTTGTTGTTGTTTTCGTTGTTGTTGTTTGTTGTTATTGTTGTTGTTATTTGTATTTGTTGTTGTTGTAGTTGTTGTTGATGTTTTTATGTTGTTGTTGTTGTGTTGTTGTTGTTTGTTTTTGTTGTTGATTGTTGTCGTTGTTGTTGTTGTTGTTGTTGTTGTTGTTTTTGTTATTTATTGTTGTTGTTGTTGTTGTTTATTGTTATTGTTGTTTGTTTTTGTTGTTGTTGTGGTTGTTGTTTGTTGTTGTTGTTGTTAAGTGTTGTTGTTGTTGTTGTTGTTTTTGTTGTTTATTGTTGTTGTTGATGTTGTTTATTGTTGTTGTAGTTTTTGTTGTTTTTGTTGTTTATTGTTGTTGTTTGTTGTTTGTTGTTTGTT
>OX359293.1:34218353-34220853 GCA_947179395.2 Pulicaria dysenterica
TGTTGTTGTTGTTTTTGTTGTTCATTGTTGTTTTTGTTGTTGTTGTTGTTTGTTATTGCTTGTTGTTGTTGTTTCTTGTTCTTGTTGTTATTTTTTTCTTGTTGTTGTTGTTGTTGTTTGTGTTGTTATTGTGGTTGTTGTTGTTGTCGTTTTTGTTGTTTATTGTTGTTGTTGTTGTTTATTGTTGTTTTTGTTTGTTTTTGTTGGTGTTCTGTTTGTTGTTGTTTATTGTTGTTGTTGTTGTTGTCGTTGTTGTTGTTGTTGTTGTTGTTGTTGTTATTTGTTGTTGTTGGTGTTGTTGTTTGTGTTGTTGTTGTTGTTTTTGTTGTTGATTGTTTTCGTTGTTGTTGTTGTTGTTGTTGTTGTTGTTGTTGTTTTTGTTATTTATTGTTGTTGTTGTTGTTTATTGTTATTGTTGTTTGTTTTTGTTGTTGTTGTGGTTGTTGTTTGTTGTTGTTGTTGTTAAGTGTTGTTGTTGTTGTTGTTGTTGTTGTTGTTGTTTTTGTTGTTTATTGTTGTTGTTGATGTTGTTGTTGATGTTGTTTATTGTTGTTGTAGTTTTTGTTGTTTATTGTTGTTGTTTGTTGTTGTTTTTGTTGTTTGTTGTTTGTTGTTTGTTGTTTGTTGTTGTTCTTTGTTAACACTTTGATGTTCTTGTTATTTTTGTTGTTGTTGTTGTTTGTTATTGCTTGTTGTTTTTGTTTGTTGTTATTGTTGTTGTTATTTTTATTTGTTGTTGTTGTTGTTGATGTTTTTATGTTGTTGTTGTTGTGTTGTTGTTGTTGTTGTTGTTTTTGTTGTTATTTTTATTTGTTGTTTATGTTGTTGATGTTTTTATGTTGTTGTTATTGTATTGTTGTTGTTGTTGTTGTGTTGTTGTTGTTGTTGTTTTTGTTGTTTTCGTTGTTGTTGTTGTTTTTGTTGTGTATTATTGTTGTTTTTGTTATTCTTGTTTATTGTTGTTGTTTTTGTAGTTCATTGTTGTTGTTGTTTCTTGTTCTTGTTGTTATTTTTTTTCTTGTTGTTGTTGTTGTTGTTTGTGTTGTTATTGTGGTTGTTGTTGTTGTCGTTTTTGTTGTTTATTGTTGTTGTTGTTGTTGTTGTTTATTGTTGTTTTTGTTTGTTTTTGTTGTTGTTCTGTTTGTCAGTTTATTGTTGTTGTTGTTGTTGTTGTTTTTATTTGATGTTGTTGTTGTTGATGTTTATGTTGTTGTTGTTTTCGTTGTTGTTGTTGTTTTTGTTGTGTATTATTGTTGTTTTTATTATTATTGTTTATTGTTGTTGTTGTTTTTGTAGTTCATTGTTGTTGTTGTTTCTTGTTCTTGTTGTTATTTTTTTCTTGTTGTTGTTGTTGTTTGTGTTGTTATTGTGGTTGTTGTTGTTGTTGTTTTTGTTGTTTATTGTTGTTGTTGTTGTTGTTGTTGTTGTTTATTGTTGTTTTTGTTTGTTTTTGTTGTTATTCTGTTTGTTGTTGTTTATTGTTGTTGTTGTTGTTGTTGTTGTTTTTATTTGTTGTTATTGTTGTTGTTATTTTTATTTGTTGTTGTTGTTGTTGATGTTTTTATGTTGTTGTTGTTGTGTTGTTGTTGTTGTTGTTTTTGTTGTGTATTATTGTTGTTTTTGTTTTTCTTGTTTATTGTTGTTGTTGTTTTTGTAGTTCATTGTTGTTGTTGTTTCTTGTTCTTGTTGTTATTTTTTTCTTGTTGTTGTTGTTGTTTGTGTTGTTATTGTGGTTGTTGTTGTTGTCGTTTTTGTTGTTTATTGTTGTTGTTGTTGTTTATTGTTGTTTTTGTTTGTTTTTGTTGTTGTTCTGTTTGTTGTTGTTTATTGTTGTTGTGTTGTTGTTGTTGTTTTTATTTGATGTTGTTGTTGTTGTTGTTTTTATTTGATGTTGTTGTTGTTGATGTTTATGTTGTTGTTGTTTTTGTTGTTGTTGTTTGTTGTTATTGTTGTTGTTATTTTTATTTGTTGTTGTTGTTGTTGTTGTTGATGTTTTTATGTTGTTGTTGTTTTGTTGTTGTTGTTGTTGTTTTTGTTGTTTTCGTTGTTGTTGTTGTTTTTGTTGTGTATTATTGTTGTTTTTGTTATTCTTGTTTATTGTTGTTGTTGTTTTTGTAGTTCATTGTTGTTGTTGTTTTTGTTTGTTGTTGTTGTTTGTAGCTTGTTGTTGTTGTTGTTGTTTTTTTACTGTTCTTGTTGTTGTTGTGGTTGTTGTATGTGTTATTATTGTTGTTTATTGTTGTTGTTGTTGTTGTTGTTGTTATTTTTTATTGTTGTTCTTGTTCTTGTTGTTACTTGTTGTTGATGTTTTTGTTATTGTTGTTGTTGTTGTTGTATTTTGTTATTGCTTGTTAGTTTGTTGGTCTTGTTGTTGTTGTTGTTGGATTTTGTTGTTGTTGTTGTTATTATTTGTTGTTGTTGTTGTTGTTGTTTATTGTTGTTGTTGTTGTTTATTGATGTTGTTGTTGTTGTTATTATTTCAAGTTGTTCTTGTTCTTGT
>OX359293.1:34225853-34238353 GCA_947179395.2 Pulicaria dysenterica
TGTTGTTGTTGTTGTTGTTGTTTATTGTTGTTTTTGTTTGTTTTTGTTGTTGTTCTGTTTGTTGTTGTTTATTGTTGTTGTTGTTGTTGTTGTTTTTATTTGATGTTGTTGTTGTTGTTGTTTTTATTTGATGTTGTTGTTGTTGATGTTTATGTTGTTATTGTTTTCGTTGTTGTTGTTTGTTGTTATTGTTGTTGTTATTTTTATTTGTTGTTGTTGTTGTTGTTGTTGATGTTTTTATGTTGTTGTTGTTGTGTTGTTGTTGTTGTTGTTTTTGTTGTTTTTGTTGTTTTCGTTGTTGTTGTTGTTTTTGTTGTGTATTATTGTTGTTTTTGTTATTCTTGTTTATTGTTGTTGTTGTTTTTGTAGTTCATTGTTGTTGTTGTTTTTGTTGTTTTCGTTGTTGTTGTTGTTTTTGTTGTGTATTATTGTTGTTTTTGTTATTGTTGTTTGTTGTTGTTGTTGTTTTTGTTGTTCATTGTTGTTTTTGTTGTTGTTGTTTGTTATTGCTTGTTGTTGTTGTTTCTTGTTCTTGTTGTTATTTTTTTCTTGTTGTTGTTGTTGTTGTTTGTGTTGTTATTGTGGTTGTTGTTGTTGTCGTTTTTGTTGTTTATTGTTGTTGTTGTTGTTGTTTATTGTTGTTTTTGTTTGTTTTTGTTGGTGTTCTGTTTGTTGTTGTTTATTGTTGTTGTTTTTGTTGTTGTTGTTTGTTGTTGTTGTTGTTGTTGTTGTTGTTGTTGTTATTTGTTGTTGTTGTTGTTGTTGTTGTTGTTGTTATTTGTTGTTGTTGGTGTTGTTGTTTGTGTTGTTGTTGTTGTTTTTGTTGTTGATTGTTGTCGTTGTTCTTGTTGTTGTTGTTGTTGTTGTTGTTTTTGTTATTTATTGTTGTTGTTGTTGTTGTTTATTGTTATTGTTGTTTGTTTTTGTTGTTGTTGTGGTTGTTGTTTGTTGTTGTTGTTGTTAAGTGTTGTTGTTGTTGTTGTTGTTGTTGTTGTTGTTGTTTTTGTTGTTTATTGTTGTTGTTGATGTTGTTTATTGTTGTTGTAGTTTTTGTTGTTTTTGTTGTTTATTGTTGTTGTTTGTTGTTGTTTTTGTTGTTTGTTGTTTGTTGTTTGTTGTTTGTTGTTTGTTGTTGTTCTTTGTTAACACTTTGATGTTCTTGTTATTTTTGTTGTTGTTGTTGTTTGTTATTGCTTGTTGTTTTTGTTTGTTGTTATTGTTGTTGTTATTTTTATTTGTTGTTGTTGTTGTTGATGTTTTTATGTTGTTGTTGTTGTGTTGTTGTTGTTGTTGTTTTTGTTGTTTTCGTTGTTGTTTTGTTTTTGTTGTGTATTATTGTTGTTTTTATTATTCTTGTTTATTGTTGTTGTTGTTTTTGTAGTTCATTGTTGTTGTTGTTTCTTGTTCTTGTTGTTATTTTTTTCTTGTTGTTGTTGTTGTTTGTGTTGTTATTGTGGTTGTTGTTGTTGTCGTTTTTGTTGTTTATTGTTGTTGTTGTTGTTGTTGTTGTTGTTTATTGTTGTTTTTGTTTGTTTTTGTTGTTGTTCTGTTTGTTGTTGTTTATTGTTGTTGTTGTTGTTGTTGTTGTTTTTATTTGTTGTTATTGTTGTTGTTATTTTTATTTGTTGTTGTTGTTCTTGTTGTTGTGTTGTTGTTGTTGTTGTTTTTGTTGTTGTTGTTGTTTTTGTTGTGTATTATTGTTGTTTTTGTTATTCTTGTTTATTGTTGTTGTTGTTTTTGTAGTTCATTGTTGTTGTTGTTTCTTGTTCTTGTTGTTATTTTTTTCTTGTTGTTGTTGTTGTTTGTGTTGTTATTGTGGTTGTTGTTGTTGTCGTTTTTGTTGTTTATTGTTGTTGTTGTTGTTGTTGTTGTTGTTGTTTATTGTTGTTTTTGTTTGTTTTTGTTGTTGTTCTGTTTGTTGTTGTTTATTGTTGTTGTGTTGTTGTTGTTGTTTTTATTTGATGTTGTTGTTGTTGATGTTGATGTTTATGTTGTTGTTGTTTTCGTTGTTGTTGTTTGTTGTTATTGTTGTTGTTATTTTTATTTGTTGTTGTTGTTGTTGTTGTTGTTGTTGTTGTTGTTGTTTATTATTGTTGTTTTTGTTATTGTTGTTTGTTGTTGTTGTTGTTTTTGTTGTTCATTGTTGTTTTTGTTGTTGTTGTTGTTTGTTATTGCTTGTTGTTGTTGTTTCTTGTTCTTGTTGTTATTTTTTTCTTGTTGTTGTTGTTGTTGTTTGTGTTGTTATTGTGGTTGTTGTTGTTGTCGTTTTTGTTGTTTATTGTTGTTGTTGTTGTTGTTTATTGTTGTTTTTGTTTGTTTTTGTTGGTGTTCTGTTTGTTGTTGTTTATTGTTGTTGTTGTTGTTGTCGTTGTTGTTGTTGTTGTTGTTGTTGTTGTTGTTGTTATTTGTTGTTGTTGGTGTTGTTGTTTGTGTTGTTGTTGTTGTTTTTGTTGTTGATTGTTTTCGTTGTTGTTGTTGTTGCTGTTGTTGTTTTTGTTATTTATTGTTGTTGTTGTTGTTTATTGTTATTGTTGTTTGTTTTTGTTGTTGTTGTGGTTGTTGTTTGTTGTTGTTGTTGTTAAGTGTTGTTGTTGTTGTTGTTGTTGTTGTTGTTGTTTTTGTTGTTTATTGTTGTTGTTGATGTTGTTGTTGATGTTGTTGTTGTTGTAGTTTTTGTTGTTTATTGTTGTTGTTTGTTGTTGTTTTTGTTGTTTGTTGTTTGTTGTTTGTTGTTTGTTGTTTGTTGTTGTTCTTTGTTAACACTTTGATGTTCTTGTTATTTTTGTTGTTGTTGTTGTTTGTTATTGCTTGTTGTTTTTGTTTGTTGTTATTGTTGTTGTTATTTTTATTTGTTGTTGTTGTTGTTGATGTTTTTATGTTGTTGTTGTTGTGTTGTTGTTGTTGTTGTTTTTGTTGTTTTCGTTGTTGTTGTTGTTTTTGTTGTGTATTATTGTTGTTTTTGTTATTCTTGTTTATTGTTGTTGTTGTTTTTGTAGTTCATTGTTGTTGTTGTTTCTTGTTCTTGTTGTTATTTTTTTCTTGTTGTTGTTGTTGTTGTTTGTGTTGTTATTGTGGTTGTTGTTGTTGTCGTTTTTGTTGTTTATTGTTGTTGTTGTTGTTGTTGTTGTTGTTGTTTATTGTTGTTTTTGTTTGTTTTTGTTGTTGTTCTGTTTGTCAGTTTATTGTTGTTGTTGTTGTTGTTGTTTTTATTTGATGTTGTTGTTGTTGTTGTTGATGTTTATGTTGTTGTTGTTTTCGTTGTTGTTGTTGTTTTTGTTGTGTATTATTGTTGTTTTTATTATTCTTGTTTATTGTTGTTGTTGTTTTTGTAGTTCATTGTTGTTGTTGTTTCTTGTTCTTGTTGTTATTTTTTTCTTGTTGTTGTTGTTGTTTGTGTTGTTATTGTGGTTGTTGTTGTTGTTGTTTTTGTTGTTTATTGTTGTTGTTGTTGTTGTTGTTGTTGTTTATTGTTGTTTTTGTTTGTTTTTGTTGTTGTTCTGTTTGTTGTTGTTTATTGTTGTTGTTGTTGTTGTTGTTGTTTTTATTTGTTGTTATTGTTGTTGTTATTTTTATTTGTTGTTGTTGTTGTTGATGTTTTTATGTTGTTGTTGTTGTTGTGTTTGTATTGTTGTTTTTGTTGTTGTTGTTGTTTTTGTTGTGTATTATTGTTGTTTTTGTTATTCTTGTTTATTGTTGTTGTTGTTTTTGTAGTTCATTGTTGTTGTTGTTTCTTGTTCTTGTTGTTATTTTTTTCTTGTTGTTGTTGTTGTTTGTGTTGTTATTGTGGTTGTTGTTGTTGTCGTTTTTGTTGTTTATTGTTGTTGTTGTTGTTGTTGTTGTTGTTTATTGTTGTTTTTGTTTGTTTTTGTTGTTGTTCTGTTTGTTGTTGTTTATTGTTGTTGTGTTGTTGTTGTTGTTTTTATTTGATGTTGTTGTTGTTGATGTTTATGTTGTTGTTGTTTTCGTTGTTGTTGTTTGTTGTTATTGTTGTTGTTATTTTTATTTGTTGTTGTTGTTGTTGTTGATGTTTTTATGTTGTTGTTGTTGTGTTGTTGTTGTTGTTGTTTTTGTTGTTTTCGTTGTTGTTGTTGTTTTTGTTGTGTATTATTGTTGTTTTTGTTATTCTTGTTTATTGTTGTTGTTGTTTTTGTAGTTCATTGTTGTTGTTGTTTTTGTTTGTTGTTGTTGTTTGTAGCTTGTTGTTGTTGTTGTTGTTTTTTTAGTGTTCTTGTTGTTGTTGTGGTTGTTGTATGTGTTGTTATTGTTGTTTATTGTTGTTGTTGTTGTTGTTGTTATTTTTTATTGTTGTTCTTGTTCTTGTTGTTACTTGTTGTTGATGTTTTTGTTATTGTTGTTGTTGTTGTTGTATTTTGTTATTGCTTGTTAGTTTGTTGGTCTTGTTGTTGTTGTTGTTGGATTTTGTTGTTGTTGTTGTTATTATTTGTTGTTGTTGTTGTTGTTGTTTATTGTTGTTGTTGTTGTTTATTGATGTTGTTGTTGTTGTTATTATTTCAAGTTGTTATTGTTCTTGTTCTTGTTGTTGTTGTTCTTATTTTTGTTGTTTTAATTTGTTGTTGATGTTATTTGTTATTATTGTTGTTTCTTGCTGCTGTTGTTGTTAATGTTGTTGCTGTTGTTGTTGTTCTTGTTGTTTATTGTTGTTTTTGGTTTTGTTGTTTATTGTTGTTGTTTGTTGTTGTTGTTGTTGTGGTTGTTGTTTGTTGTTGTTGTTGTTTTTGTTGTTTATTGTTGTTGTTGATGTTGTTGTTGATGTTGTTGTAGTTTTTGTTGTTTTTGTTGTTTATTGTTGTTGTTTGTTGTTGTTTTTGTTGTTTGTTGTTTGTTGTTTGTTGTTTGTTGTTTGTTGTTGTTCATTGTTGTTGTTGTTTCTTGTTCTTGTTGTTATTTTTTTCTTGTTGTTGTTGTTGTTGTTTGTGTTGTTATTGTGGTTGTTGTTGTTGTCGTTTTTGTTGTTTATTGTTGTTGTTGTTGTTGTTTATTGTTGTTTTTGTTTGTTTTTGTTGTTGTTCTGTTTGTCAGTTTATTTTTATTTTTATTGTTGATGTTTTTATGTTTTTATGTTTATTGTCAGTTTATTTTTATTTGTTGTTGTTGTTGTTGATGTTTTTATGTTGTTGTTGTTGTGTTGTTGTTGTTGTTGTTTTTGTTGTTGTTGTTGTTTTTGTTGTGTATTATTGTTGTTTTTGTTATTCTTGTTTATTGTTGTTGTTGTTTTTGTAGTTCATTGTTGTTGTTGTTGTTTGTGTTGTTATTGTGGTTGTTGTTGTTGTCGTTTTTGTTGTTTATTGTTGTTGTTGTTGTTGTTGTTGTTGTTTATTGTTGTTTTTGTTTGTTTTTGTTGTTGTTCTGTTTGTTGTTGTTTATTGTTGTTGTTGTTGTTGTTGTTTTTATTTGATGTTGTTGTTGTTGTTGTTTTTATTTGATGTTGTTGTTGTTGATGTTTATGTTGTTGTTGTTTTCGTTGTTGTTGTTTGTTGTTATTGTTGTTGTTATTTTTATTTGTTGTTGTTGTTGTTGTTGTTGATGTTTTTATGTTGTTGTTGTTGTGTTGTTGTTGTTGTTGTTTTTGTTGTTTTCGTTGTTGTTGTTGTTTTTGTTGTGTATTATTGTTGTTTTTGTTGTTTTCGTTGTTGTTGTTGTTTTTGTTGTGTATTATTGTTGTTTTTGTTATTCTTGATTATTGTTGTTGTTGTTTTTGTAGTTCATTGTTGTTGTTGTTTTTGTTTGTTGTTGTTGTTTGTAGCTTGTTGTTGTTGTTGTTTCTTGTTCTTGTTGTTGTTGTTTTTTTAGTGTTCTTGTTGTTGTTGTGGTTGTTGTATGTGTTGTTATTGTTGTTTATTGTTGTTGTTGTTGTTGTTGTTATTTTTTATTGTTGTTCTTGTTCTTGTTGTTACTTGTTGTTGATGTTTTTGTTATTGTTGTTGTTGTTGTTGTATTTTGTTATTGCTTGTTAGTTTGTTGGTCTTGTTGTTGTTGTTGTTGGATTTTGTTGTTGTTGTTGTTTATTGTTGTTGTTGTTGTTTATTGATGTTGTTGTTGTTGTTGTTATTGTTTCAAGTTGTTATTGTTCTTGTTCTTGTTGTTGTTGTTCTTATTTTTGTTGTTTTAATTTGTTGTTGATGTTATTTGTTATTATTGTTGTTTGTTGCTGCTGTTGTTGTTAATGTTGTTGCTGTTGTTGTTGTTCTTGTTGTTTATTGTTGTTTTTGGTTTTGTTGTTTATTGTTGTTGTTTGTTGTTGTTGTTTGTTGTTTGTTGTTTGTTGTTTGTTGTTGTTGTTGTTGTTGTTTGTTGTTTGTTGTTTGTTGTTGTTGTTGTTGTTGTTTTTATTTGATGTTGTTTGTTGTTGTTGTTGTTGTTTTTATTTGATGATGTTGTTGTTGTTGTTGATGTTTATGTTGTTGTTGTTTTCGTTGTTGTTGTTGTTTTTGTTGTTTATTATTGTTGTTTTTGTTGTTCATTGTTGTTTTTGTTGTTGTTTGTTATTGCTTGTTGTTGTTGTTTCTTGTTCTTGTTGTTATTTTTTTCTTGTTGTTGTTTGTGTTGTTATTGTGGTTGTTGTTGTTGTTGTTGTTGTTTATTGTTGTTTTTGTTTGTTTTTGTTGTTGTTCTGTTTGTTGTTGTTTATTGTTGTTGTTGTTGTTGTTGTTGTTTTTATTTGATGTTGTTGTTGTTGTTGTTTTTATTTGATGTTGTTGTTGTTGATGTTTATGTTGTTGTTGTTTTCGTTGTTGTTGTTGTTTTTGTTGTTTATTATTGTTGTTTTTGTTATTGTTGTTTGTTGTTGTTGTTGTTTTTGTTGTTCATTGTTGTTTTTGTTGTTGTTGTTGTTTGTTATTGCTTGTTGTTGTTGTTTCTTATTCTTGTTGTTATTTTTTTCTTGTTGTTGTTGTTGTTTTTGTTGTTATTGTGGTTGTTGTTGTTGTCGTTTTTGTTGTTTATTGTTGTTGTTGTTGTTGTTTATTGTTGTTGTTGTTGTTGTTGTTGTTATTTATTGTTGTTTGTGGTGGTGGTGTTGTTGTTGTTTTTGTTGTTGATTGTTTTCGTTGTTGTTGTTGTTGTTGTTTTTGTTATTTATTGTTGTTGTTGTTGTTTATTGTTATTGTAGTTTGTTTTTGTTGTTGTTGTGGTTGTTGTTTGTTGTTGTTGTTGTTAAGTGTTGTCGTTGTTGTTGTTGTTTTTGTTGTTTATTGTTGTTGTTGTTGATGTTGTTGTTGATGTTGTTTATTGTTGTTGTAGTTTTTGTTGTTTATTGTTGTTGTTTGTTGTTGTTTTTGTTGTTTGTTGTTTGTTGTTTGTTGTTTGTTGTTGTTCTTTGTTAACACTTTGATGTTCTTGTTATTTTTGTTGTTGTTGTTGTTTGTTATTGCTTGTTGTTTTTGTTTGTTGTTATTGTTGTTGTTATTTTTATTTGTTGTTTATGCTGTTGATGTTTTTATGTTGTTATTATTGTATTGTTGTTGTTGTTGTTGTGTTGTTGTTGTTGTTGTTTTTGTTGTTTTCGTTGTTGTTGTTGTTTTTGTTGTGTATTATTGTTGTTTTTGTTATTCTTGTTTATTGTTGTTGTTGTTTTTGTAGTTCATTGTTGTTGTTGTTTCTTGTTCTTGTTGTTATTTTTTTCTTGTTATTGTTGTTGTTGTTTGTGTTGTTATTGTGGTTGTTGTTGTTGTCGTTTTTTTTGTTTATTCTTGTTGTTGTTGTTGTTGTTTATTGTTGTTTTTGTTTGTTTTTGTTGTTGTTCTGTTTGTTGTTGTTTATTGTTGTTGTTGTTGTTGTTGTTTTTATTTGATGTTGTTGTTGTTGTTGTTTTTATTTGATGTTGTTGTTGTTGATGTTTATGTTGTTGTTGTTTTCGTTGTTGTTGTTTGTTGTTATTGTTGTTGTTATTTTTATTTGTTGTTGTTGTTGTTGTTGTTGATGTTTTTATGTTGTTGTTGTTGTGTTGTTGTTGTTGTTGTTTTTGTTGTTTTCGTTGTTGTTGTTGTTTTTGTTGTGTATTATTGTTGTTTTTGTTATTCTTGTTTATTGTTGTTGTTGTTTTTGTAGTTCATTGTTGTTGTTGTTTTTGTTGTTTTCGTTGTTGTTGTTGTTTTTGTTGTTTATTATTGTTGTTTTTGTTATTGTTGTTTGTTGTTGTTGTTGTTTTTGTTGTTCATTGTTGTTTTTGTTGTTGTTGTTTGTTATTGCTTGTTGTTGTTGTTTCTTGTTCTTGTTGTTATTTTTTTCTTGTTGTTGTTGTTGTTGTTTGTGTTGTTATTGTGGTTGTTGTTGTTGTCGTTTTTGTTGTTTATTGTTGTTGTTGTTGTTGTTTATTGTTGTTTTTGTTTGTTTTTGTTGGTGTTCTGTTTGTTGTTGTTTATTGTTGTTGTTTTTGTTGTTGTTGTTTGTTGTTGTTGTTGTTGTTGTTGTTGTTATTTGTTGTTGTTGGTGTTGTTGTTTGTGTTGTTGTTGTTGTTTTTGTTGTTGATTGTTGTCGTTGTTGTTGTTGTTGTTGTTGTTGTTGTTTTTGTTATTTATTGTTGTTGTTGTTGTTGTTTATTGTTATTGTTGTTTGTTTTTGTTGTTGTTGTGGTTGTTGTTTGTTGTTGTTGTTGTTAAGTGTTGTTGTTGTTGTTGTTGTTGTTGTTTTTGTTGTTTATTGTTGTTGTTTATTGTTGTTGTAGTTTTTGTTGTTTTTAACAGTTTATTGTTGTTGTTTGTTGTTGTTTTTGTTGTTTGTTGTTTGTTGTTGTTCTTTGTTAACACTTTGATGTTCTTGTTATTTTTGTTGTTGTTGTTGTTTGTTATTGCTTGTTGTTTTTGTTTGTTGTTATTGTTGTTGTTATTTTTATTTGTTGTTGTTGTTGTTGATGTTTTTATGTTGTTGTTGTTGTGTTGTTGTTGTTGTTGTTTTTGTTGTTTTCGTTGTTGTTGTTGTTTTTGTTGTGTATTATTGTTGTTTTTATTATTATTGTTTATTGTTGTTGTTGTTTTTGTAGTTCATTGTTGTTGTTGTTTCTTGTTCTTGTTGTTATTTTTTTCTTGTTGTTGTTGTTGTTTGTGTTGTTATTGTGGTTGTTGTTGTTGTTGTTTTTGTTGTTTATTGTTGTTGTTGTTGTTGTTGTTGTTTATTGTTGTTTTTGTTTGTTTTTGTTGTTATTCTGTTTGTTGTTGTTTATTGTTGTTGTTGTTGTTGTTGTTGTTTTTATTTGTTGTTATTGTTGTTGTTATTTTTATTTGTTGTTGTTGTTGTTGATGTTTTTATGTTGTTGTTGTTGTGTTGTTGTTGTTGTTGTTTTTGTTGTGTATTATTGTTGTTTTTGTTTTTCTTGTTTATTGTTGTTGTTGTTTTTGTAGTTCATTGTTGTTGTTGTTTCTTGTTCTTGTTGTTATTTTTTTCTTGTTGTTGTTGTTGTTTGTGTTGTTATTGTGGTTGTTGTTGTTGTCGTTTTTGTTGTTTATTGTTGTTGTTGTTGTTGTTGTTGTTGTTGTTTATTGTTGTTTTTGTTTGTTTTTGTTGTTGTTCTGTTTGTTGTTGTTTATTGTTGTTGTTGTTGTTGTTGATTGTTGTCGTTGTTGTTGTTGTTGTTGTTGTTGTTGTTGTTGTTTTTGTTATTTATTGTTGTTGTTGTTGTTGTTTATTGTTATTGTTGTTTGTTTTTGTTGTTGTTGTGGTTGTTGTTTGTTGTTGTTGTTGTTGTTGTTGTTGTTTTTGTTGTTTATTGTTGTTGTTTATTGTTGTTGTAGTTTTTGTTGTTTTTAACAGTTTATTGTTGTTGTTTGTTGTTGTTTTTGTTGTTTGTTGTTTGTTGTTGTTCTTTGTTAACACTTTGATGTTCTTGTTATTTTTGTTGTTGTTGTTGTTTGTTATTGCTTGTTGTTTTTGTTTGTTGTTATTGTTGTTGTTATTTTTATTTGTTGTTGTTGTTGTTGATGTTTTTATGTTGTTGTTGTTGTGTTGTTGTTGTTGTTGTTTTTGTTGTTTTCGTTGTTGTTGTTGTTTTTGTTGTGTATTATTGTTGTTTTTATTATTATTGTTTATTGTTGTTGTTGTTTTTGTAGTTCATTGTTGTTGTTGTTTCTTGTTCTTGTTGTTATTTTTTTCTTGTTGTTGTTGTTGTTTGTGTTGTTATTGTGGTTGTTGTTGTTGTTGTTTTTGTTGTTTATTGTTGTTGTTGTTGTTGTTGTTGTTTATTGTTGTTTTTGTTTGTTTTTGTTGTTATTCTGTTTGTTGTTGTTTATTGTTGTTGTTGTTGTTGTTGTTGTTTTTATTTGTTGTTATTGTTGTTGTTATTTTTATTTGTTGTTGTTGTTGTTGATGTTTTTATGTTGTTGTTGTTGTGTTGTTGTTGTTGTTGTTTTTGTTGTGTATTATTGTTGTTTTTGTTTTTCTTGTTTATTGTTGTTGTTGTTTTTGTAGTTCATTGTTGTTGTTGTTTCTTGTTCTTGTTGTTATTTTTTTCTTGTTGTTGTTGTTGTTTGTGTTGTTATTGTGGTTGTTGTTGTTGTCGTTTTTGTTGTTTATTGTTGTTGTTGTTGTTTATTGTTGTTTTTGTTTGTTTTTGTTGTTGTTCTGTTTGTTGTTGTTTATTGTTGTTGTGTTGTTGTTGTTGTTTTTATTTGATGTTGTTGTTGTTGTTGTTTTTATTTGATGTTGTTGTTGTTGATGTTTATGTTGTTGTTGTTTTCGTTGTTGTTGTTTGTTGTTATTGTTGTTGTTATTTTTATTTGTTGTTGTTGTTGTTGTTGTTGATGTTTTTATGTTGTTGTTGTTGTGTTGTTGTTGTTGTTGTTTTTGTTGTTTTCGTTGTTGTTGTTGTTTTTGTTGTGTATTATTGTTGTTTTTGTTGTTGTTGTTTATTGTTGTTGTTGTTTTTGTAGTTCATTGTTGTTGTTGTTTTTGTTTGTTGTTGTTGTTGTGTTGTTGTTGTTGTTGTTTTTTTAGTGTTCTTGTTGTTGTTGTGGTTGTTGTATGTGTTGTTATTGTTGTTTATTGTTGTTGTTGTTGTTGTTTTTGTTATTTTTTATTGTTTGTTGTTACTTGTTGTTGTTGTTTTTGTTATTGTTGTTGTTGTTGTTGTATTTTGTTATTGCTTGTTAGTTTGTTGGTCTTGTTGTTGTTGTTGTTGGATTTTGTTGTTGTTGTTGTTATTATTTGTTGTTGTTGTTGTTGTTTATTGTTGTTGTTGTTGTTTATTGATGTTGTTGTTGTTGTTATTATTTCAAGTTGTTATTGTTCTTGTTCTTGTTGTTGTTGTTCTTATTTTTGTTGTTTTAATTTGTTGTTGATGTTATTTGTTATTATTGTTGTTTCTTGCTGCTGTTGTTGTTGTTCTTGTTGTTTATTGTTGTTTTTGGTTTTGTTGTTTATTGTTGTTGTTTGTTGTTGTTGTTTGTTGTTTGTTGTTTGTTGTTGTTGTTGTTGTTTGTTGTTTGTTGTTGTTGTTGTTGTTGTTGTTTTTGTTGTTCATTGTTGTTTTTGTTGTTGTTGTTTGTTATTGCTTGTTGTTGTTGTTTCTTGTTCTTGTTGTTATTTTTTTCTTGTTGTTGTTGTTGTTGTTTGTGTTGTTATTGTGGTTGTTGTTGTTGTCGTTTTTGTTGTTTATTGTTGTTGTTGTTGTTGTTTATTGTTGTTTTTGTTTGTTTGTGTTGGTGTTCTGTTTGTTGTTGTTTATTGTTGTTGTTTTTGTTGTTGTTGTTTGTTGTTGTTGTTGTTGTTGTTGTTGTTGTTGTTGTTGTTGTTGTTGTTATTTGTTGTTGTTGGTGTTGTTGTTTGTGTTGTTGTTGTTGTTTTTGTTGTTGATTGTTGTCGTTGTTGTTGTTGTTGTTGTTGTTGTTGTTTTTGTTATTTATTGTTGTTGTTGTTGTTGTTTATTGTTATTGTTGTTTGTTTTTGTTGTTGTTGTGGTTGTTGTTTGTTGTTGTTGTTGTTAAGTGTTGTTGTTGTTGTTGTTGTTTTTGTTGTTTATTGTTGTTGTTGATGTTGTTTATTGTTGTTGTAGTTTTTGTTGTTTTTGTTGTTTATTGTTGTTGTTTGTTGTTTGTTGTTTGTTGTTTGTTGTTGTTCTTTGTTAACACTTTGATGTTCTTGTTATTTTTGTTGTTGTTGTTGTTTGTTATTGCTTGTTGTTTTTGTTTGTTGTTATTGTTGTTGTTATTTTTATTTGTTGTTGTTGTTGTTGATGTCAAACTTATGTTGTTGTTGTTGTGTTGTTGTTGTTGTTGTTTTTGTTGTTGTTGTTGTTTTTGTTGTGTATTATTGTTGTTTTTGTTATTCTTGTTTATTGTTGTTGTTGTTTTTGTAGTTCATTGTTGTTGTTGTTTCTTGTTCTTGTTGTTATTTTTTTCTTGTTGTTGTTGTTGTTTGTGTTGTTATTGTGGTTGTTGTTGTTGTCGTTTTTGTTGTTTATTGTTGTTGTTGTTGTTGTTGTTGTTGTTGTTGTTGTTGTTAACAGTTTTTGTTTGTTTTTGTTGTTGTTCTGTTTGTTGTTGTTTATTGT
>OX359293.1:34248353-34325853 GCA_947179395.2 Pulicaria dysenterica
TTGTTTGTTTTTGTTGGTGTTCTGTTTGTTGTTGTTTATTGTTGTTGTTGTTGTTGTTGTTTGTTGTTGTTGTTGTTGTTAAGTGTTGTTGTTGTTGTTGTTGTTGTTTTTGTTGTATATTGTTGTTGTTGTTGTTGTTTTTGTTGTTTATTGTTGTTGTTGATGTTGTTGTTGATGTTGTTTATTGTTGTTGTAGTTTTTGTTGTTTATTGTGAGTTTGTTGTTGTTTTTGTTGTTTGTTGTTTGTTGTTTGTTGTTTGTTGTTGTTCTTTGTTAACACTTTGATGTTCTTGTTATTTTTGTTGTTGTTGTTGTTTGTTATTGCTTGTTGTTTTTGTTTGTTGTTATTGTTGTTGTTATTTTTATTTGTTGTTGTTGTTGTTGTTGTTGATGTTTTTATGTTGTTGTTGTTGTGTTGTTGTTGTGTTGTTGTTGTTGTTGTTTTTGTTGTTTTCGTTGTTGTTATTGTTTTTGTTGTGTATTATTGTTGTTTTTGTTATTCTTGTTTATTGTTGTTGTTGTTTTTGTAGTTCATTGTTGTTGTTGTTTTTGTTTGTTGTTGTTGTTTGTAGCTTGTTGTTGTTGTTTCTTGTTCTTGTTGTTGTTGTTTTTTTAGTGTTCTTGTTGTTGTTGTGGTTGTTGTATATGTTGTTATTGTTGTTTATTGTTGTTGTTGTTGTTGTATTTTGTTATTGCTTGTTACTTTGTTGGTCTTGTTGTTGTTGTTGTTGGATTTTGTTGTTGTTGTTGTTGTTATTTGTTGTTGTTGTTGTTGTTGTTGTTGTTGTTTATTGTTGTTGTTGTTGTTTATTGATGTTGTTGTTGTTGTTGTTCTTGTTTCAAGTTGTTATTGTTCTTGTTCTTGTTGTTGTTGTTCTTATTTTTGTTGTTTTAATTTGTTGTTGATGTTATTTGTTATTATTGTTGTTTGTTGCTGCTGTTGTTGTTAATGTTGTTGCTGTTGTTGTTGTTCTTGTTGTTTATTGTTGTTTTTGGTTTTGTTGTTTATTGTTGTTGTTTGTTGTTGTTATTGTTGTTGTTGTTGTTTGTTGTTGTTGTTGTTTTTGTTGTTTATTGTTGTTGTTGATGTTGTTGTTGTTGTTGTTTATTGTTGTTTTAGTTTTTGTTGTTTTTGTTGTTTATTGTTGTTGTTTGTTGTTGTTTTTGTTGTTTGTTGTTTGTTGTTTGTTGTTGTTCTTTGTTAACACTTTGATGTTCTTGTTATTTTTGTTGTTATTGCTTGTTGTTTTTGTTTGTTGTTATTGTTGTTGTTATTTTTATTTGTTGTTGTTGTTGTTGATGTTTTTATGTTGTTGTTGTTGTGTTGTTGTTGTTGTTGTTTTTTTTGTTTTCGTTGTTGTTGTTGTTTTTGTTGTGTATTATTGTTGTTTTTGTTATTCTTGTTTATTGTTGTTGTTGTTTTTGTAGTTCATTGTTGTTGTTGTTTCTTGTTCTTGTTGTTATTTTTTTCTTGTTGTTGTTGTTGTTGTTTGTGTTGTTATTGTGGTTGTTGTTGTTGTCGTTTTTGTTGTTTATTGTTGTTGTTGTTGTTGTTGTTGTTTATTGTTGTTTTTGTTTGTTTTTGTTGTTGTTCTGTTTGTCAGTTTATTGTTGTTGTTGTTGTTGTTGTTTTTATTTGATGTTGTTGTTGTTGTTGTTGATGTTTATGTTGTTGTTGTTTTCGTTGTTGTTGTTGTTTTTGTTGTGTATTATTGTTGTTTTTATTATTCTTGTTTATTGTTGTTGTTGTTTTTGTAGTTCATTGTTGTTGTTGTTTCTTGTTCTTGTTGTTATTTTTTTCTTGTTGTTGTTGTTGTTTGTGTTGTTATTGTGGTTGTTGTTGTTGTTGTTTTTGTTGTTTATTGTTGTTGTTGTTGTTGTTGTTGTTGTTTATTGTTGTTTTTGTTTGTTTTTGTTGTTGTTCTGTTTGTTGTTGTTTATTGTTGTTGTTGTTGTTGTTGTTGTTTTTATTTGTTGTTATTGTTGTTGTTATTTTTATTTGTTGTTGTTGTTGTTGATGTTTTTATGTTGTTGTTGTTGTGTTGTTGTTGTTGTTGTTTTTGTTGTTGTTGTTGTTTTTGTTGTGTATTATTGTTGTTTTTGTTATTCTTGTTTATTGTTGTTGTTGTTTTTGTAGTTCATTGTTGTTGTTGTTTCTTGTTCTTGTTGTTATTTTTTTCTTGTTGTTGTTGTTGTTTGTGTTGTTATTGTGGTTGTTGTTGTTGTCGTTTTTGTTGTTTATTGTTGTTGTTGTTGTTGTTGTTGTTGTTGTTGTTTATTGTTGTTTTTGTTTGTTTTTGTTGTTGTTCTGTTTGTTGTTGCTTATTGTTGTTGTGTTGTTGTTGTTGTTTTTATTTGATGTTGTTGTTGTTGATGTTTATGTTGTTGTTGTTTTCGTTGTTGTTGTTTGTTGTTATTGTTGTTGTTATTTTTATTTGTTGTTGTTGTTGTTGTTGATGTTTTTATGTTGTTGTTGTTGTGTTGTTGTTGTTGTTGTTTTTATTGTTTTCGTTGTTGTTGTTGTTTTTGTTGTGTATTATTGTTGTTTTTGTTATTCTTGTTTATTGTTGTTGTTGTTTTTGTAGTTCATTGTTGTTGTTGTTTTTGTTTGTTGTTGTTGTTTGTAGCTTGTTGTTGTTGTTGTTGTTTTTTTAGTGTTCTTGTTGTTGTTGTGGTTGTTGTATGTGTTGTTATTGTTGTTTATTGTTGTTGTTGTTGTTGTTGTTATTTTTTATTGTTGTTCTTGTTCTTGTTGTTACTTGTTGTTGATGTTTTTGTTATTGTTGTTGTTGTTGTTGTATTTTGTTATTGCTTGTTAGTTTGTTGGTCTTGTTGTTGTTGTTGTTGGATTTTGTTGTTGTTGTTGTTATTATTTGTTGTTGTTGTTGTTGTTGTTTATTGTTGTTGTTGTTGTTTATTGATGTTGTTGTTGTTGTTATTATTTCAAGTTGTTATTGTTCTTGTTCTTGTTGTTGTTGTTCTTATTTTTGTTGTTTTAATTTGTTGTTGATGTTATTTGTTATTATTGTTGTTTCTTGCTGCTGTTGTTGTTAATGTTGTTGCTGTTGTTCTTGTTCTTGTTGTTTATTGTTGTTTTTGGTTTTGTTGTTTATTGTTGTTGTTTGTTGTTGTTGTTGTTGTGGTTGTTGTTTGTTGTTGTTGTTGTTTTTGTTGTTTATTGTTGTTGTTGATGTTGTTGTTGATGTTGTTTATTGTTGTTGTAGTTTTTGTTGTTTTTGTTGTTTATTGTTGTTGTTTGTTGTTGTTTTTGTTGTTTGTTGTTTGTTGTTTGTTGTTTGTTGTTTGTTGTTGTTCGTTGTTGTTGTTGTTTCTTGTTCTTGTTGTTATTTTTTTCTTGTTGTTGTTGTTGTTATTGTGGTTGTTGTTGTTGTCGTTTTTGTTGTTTATTGTTGTTGTTGTTGTTGTTTATTGTTGTTTTTGTTTGTTTTTGTTGTTGTTCTGTTTGTCAGTTTATTGTTGTTGTTGTTGTTGTTGTTGTTTTTATTTGATGTTGTTGTTGTTGTTGTTTTTATTTGATGTTGTTGTTGTTGATGTTTATGTTGTTGTTGTTTTTGTTGTTTATTATTGTTGTTTTTGTTATTGTTGTTTGTTGTTGTTGTTGTTTTTGTTGTTCATTGTTGTTTTTGTTGTTGTTGTTTGTTATTGCTTGTTGTTGTTGTTTCTTGTTCTTGTTGTTATTTTTTTCTTGTTGTTGTTGTTGTTGTTTGTGTTGTTATTGTGGTTGTTGTTGTTGTCGTTTTTGTTGTTTATTGTTGTTGTTGTTGTTGTTTATTGTTGTTTTTGTTTGTTTTTGTTGGTGTTCTGTTTGTTGTTGTTTATTGTTGTTGTTTTTGTTGTTGTTGTTTGTTGTTGTTGTTGTTGTTGTTGTTGTTGTTATTTGTTGTTGTTGGTGTTGTTGTTTGTGTTGTTGTTGTTGTTTTTGTTGTTGATTGTTGTCGTTGTTGTTGTTGTTGTTGTTGTTGTTGTTTTTGTTATTTATTGTTGTTGTTGTTGTTGTTTATTGTTATTGTTGTTTGTTTTTGTTGTTGTTGTGGTTGTTGTTTGTTGTTGTTGTTGTTAAGTGTTGTTGTTGTTGTTGTTGTTTTTGTTGTTTATTGTTGTTGTTTATTGTTGTTGTAGTTTTTGTTGTTTTTAACAGTTTATTGTTGTTGTTTGTTGTTGTTTTTGTTGTTTGTTGTTTGTTGTTGTTCTTTGTTAACACTTTGATGTTCTTGTTATTTTTGTTGTTGTTGTTGTTTGTTATTGCTTGTTGTTTTTGTTTGTTGTTATTGTTGTTGTTATTTTTATTTGTTTTTGTTGTTGTTGATGTTTTTATGTTGTTGTTGTTGTGTTGTTGTTGTTGTTGTTTTTGTTGTTGTTGTTGTTTTTGTTGTGTATTGTTGTTGTTGTTGTTTGTTGTTGTTGTTGTTGTTTGTTGTTTGTTGTTTGTTGTTGTTGTTGTTGTTGTTTTTATTTGATGTTGTTTGTTGTTTGTTGTTGTTGTTGTTGTTTTTATTTGATGTTGTTGTTGTTGTTGTTGATGTTTATGTTGTTGTTGTTTTCGTTGTTGTTGTTGTTTTTGTTGTTTATTATTGTTGTTTTTGTTGTTCATTGTTGTTTTTGTTGTTGTTTGTTATTGCTTGTTGTTGTTGTTTCTTGTTCTTGTTGTTATTTTTTTCTTGTTGTTGTTGTTGTTTGTGTTGTTATTGTGGTTGTTGTTGTTGTCGTTTTTGTTGTTTATTGTTGTTGTTGTTGTTGTTGTTGTTTATTGTTGTTTTTGTTTGTTTTTGTTGTTGTTCTGTTTGTTGTTGTTTATTGTTGTTGTTGTTGTTGTTGTTTTTATTTGATGTTGTTGATGTTGTTGTTTTTATTTGATGTTGTTGTTGTTGATGTTTATGTTGTTGTTGTTTTCGTTGTTGTTGTTGTTTTTGTTGTTTATTATTGTTGTTTTTGTTATTGTTGTTTGTTGTTGTTGTTGTTTTTGTTGTTCATTGTTGTTTTTGTTGTTGTTGTTGTTTGTTATTGCTTGTTGTTGTTGTTTCTTGTTCTTGTTGTTATTTTTTTCTTGTTGTTGTTGTTGTTGTTTGTGTTGTTATTGTGGTTGTTGTTGTTGTCGTTTTTGTTGTTTATTGTTGTTGTTGTTGTTGTTTATTGTTGTTTTTGTTTGTTTTTGTTGGTGTTCTGTTTGTTGTTGTTTATTGTTGTTGTTGTTGTTGTCGTTGTTGTTGTTGTTGTTGTTGTTGTTGTTGTTGTTGTTGTTATTTGTTGTTGTTGGTGTTGTTGTTTGTGTTGTTGTTGTTGTTTTTGTTGTTGATTGTTTTCGTTGTTGTTGTTGTTGTTGTTGTTGTTTTTGTTATTTATTGTTGTTGTTGTTGTTTATTGTTATTGTTGTTTGTTTTTGTTGTTGTTGTGGTTGTTGTTTGTTGTTGTTGTTGTTAAGTGTTGTTGTTGTTGTTGTTGTTTTTGTTGTTTATTGTTGTTGTTGATGTTGTTTATTGTTGTTGTAGTTTTTGTTGTTTATTGTTGTTGTTTGTTGTTGTTTTTGTTGTTTGTTGTTTGTTGTTTGTTGTTGTTCTTTGTTAACTCTTTGATGTTCTTGTTATTTTTGTTGTTGTTGTTGTTTGTTATTGCTTGTTGTTTTTGTTTGTTGTTATTGTTGTTGTTATTTTTATTTGTTGTTGTTGTTGTTGATGTTTTTATGTTGTTGTTGTGTTGTTGTTGTTGTTGTTTTTGTTGTTTTCGTTGTTGTTGTTGTTTTTGTTGTGTATTATTGTTGTTTTTGTTATTCTTGTTTATTGTTGTTGTTGTTTTTGTAGTTCATTGTTGTTGTTGTTTCTTGTTCTTGTTGTTGTTGTTATTTGTTGTTGTTGGTGTTGTTGTTTGTGTTGTTGTTGTTGTTTTTGTTGTTGATTGTTTTCGTTGTTGTTGTTGTTGTTGTTGTTGTTTTTGTTATTTGTTGTTTGTTTTTGTTGTTGTTGTGGTTGTTGTTTGTTGTTGTTGTTGTTAAGTGTTGTTGTTGTTGTTGTTGTTGTTTTTGTTGTTTATTGTTGTTGTTGAAGTTGTTTATTGTTGTTGTAGTTTTTGTTGTTTATTGTTGTTGTTTGTTGTTGTTTTTGTTGTTTGTTGTTTGTTGTTTGTTGTTTGTTGTTGTTCTTTGTAAACACTTTGATGTTCTTGTTATTTTTGTTGTTGTTGTTGTTTGTTATTGCTTGTTGTTTTTGTTTGTTGTTATTGTTGTTGTTATTTTTATTTGTTGTTGTTGTTGTTGATGTTTTTATGTTGTTGTTGTGTTGTTGTTGTTGTTGTTTTTGTTGTTTTCTTTGTTGTTGTTGTTTTTGTTGTGTATTATTGTTGTTTTTGTTATTCTTGTTTATTGTTGTTGTTGTTTTTGTAGTTCATTGTTGTTGTTGTTTCTTGTTCTTGTTGTTATTTTTTTCTTGTTGTTGTTGTTGTTGTTTGTGTTGTTATTGTGGTTGTTGTTGTTGTCGTTTTTGTTGTTTATTGTTGTTGTTGTTGTTGTTGTTGTTGTTTATTGTTGTTTTTGTTTGTTTTTGTTGTTGTTCTGTTTGTCAGTTTATTGTTGTTGTTGTTGTTGTTGTTTTTATTTGATGTTGTTGTTGTTGATGTTTATGTTGTTGTTGTTTTCGTTGTTGTTGTTTGTTGTTATTGTTGTTGTTATTTTTATTTGTTGTTGTTGTTGTTGATGTTTTTATGTTGTTGTTGTTGTGTTGTTGTTGTTGTTGTTTTTGTTGTTTTCGTTGTTGTTGTTGTTTTTGTTGTGTATTATTGTTGTTTTTGTTATTCTTGTTTATTGTTGTTGTTGTTTTTGTAGTTCATTGTTGTTGTTGTTTTTGTTTGTTGTTGTTGTTTGTAGCTTGTTGTTGTTGTTGTTTCTTGTTCTTGTTGTTGTTGTTTTTTTAGTGTTCTTGTTGTTGTTGTGGTTGTTGTATGTGTTGTTATTGTTGTTTATTGTTGTTGTTGTTGTTGTTGTTGTTATTTTTTATTTGTTGTTCTTGTTCTTGTTGTTACTTGTTGTTGATGTTTTTGTTATTGTTGTTGTTGTTGTTGTATTTTGTTATTGCTTGTTAGTTTGTTGGTCTTGTTGTTGTTGTTGTTGGATTTTGTTGTTGTTGTTGTTGTTGTTTATTGTTGTTGTTGTTGTTTATTGATGTTGTTGTTATTGTTTCAAGTTGTTATTGTTCTTGTTCTTGTTGTTGTTGTTCTTATTTTTGTTGTTTTAATTTGTTGTTGATGTTATTTGTTATTATTGTTGTTTGTTGCTGCTGTTGTTGTTAATGTTGTTGCTGTTGTTGTTGTTCTTGTTGTTTATTGTTGTTTTTGGTTTTGTTGTTTATTGTTGTTGTTTGTTGTTGTTGTTGTTGTTTGTTGTTTGTTGTTTGTTGTTGTTGTTGTTGTTGTTTGTTGTTTGTTGTTTGTTGTTGTTGTTGTTGTTGTTTTTATTTGATGTTGTTTGTTGTTTGTTGTTGTTGTTGTTGTTTTTATTTCATGTTGTTTGTTGTTTGTTGTTGTTGTTGTTGTTTTTATTTGATGTTGTTGTTGTTGTTGTTGATGTTTATGTTGTTGTTGTTTTCGTTGTTGTTGTTGTTTTTGTTGTTTATTATTGTTGTTTTTGTTGTTCATTGTTGTTTTTGTTGTTGTTTGTTATTGCTTGTTATTGTTGTTTCTTGTTCTTGTTGTTATTTTTTTCTTGTTGTTGTTGTTGTTGTTTGTGTTGTTATTGTGGTTGTTGTTGTTGTCGTTTTTGTTGTTTATTGTTGTTGTTGTTGTTGTTTATTGTTGTTTTTGTTTGTTTTTGTTGTTGTTCTGTTTGTTGTTGTTTATTGTTGTTGTTGTTGTTGTTGTTGTTTTTATTTGATGTTGTTAACATGTTTATGTTGTTGTTGTTTTCGTTGTTGTTGTTGTTTTTGTTGTTTATTATTGTTGTTTTTGTTATTGTTGTTTGTTGTTGTTGTTGTTGTTGTTTGTTGTTGTTTTTGTTGTTGTTGTTGTTTGTTATTGCTTGTTGTTGTTGTTTATTGTTGTTTTTGTTTGTTTTTGTTGGTGTTCTATTTGTTATTGTTTATTGTTGTTGTTGTTGTTGTTGTTGTGGTTGTTGTTTGTTGTTGTTGTTGTTAAGTGTTGTTGTTGTTGTTGTTGTTCTTGTTGTTTTTGTTGTTTATTGTTGTTGTTGATGTTGTTGTTGATGTTGTTTATTGTTGTTGTAGTTTTTGTTGTTTATTGTTGTTGTTTGTTGTTGTTTTTGTTGTTTGTTGTTTGTTGTTTGTTGTTTGTTGTTGTTCTTTGTTAACACTTTGATGTTCTTGTTATTTTTGTTGTTGTTGTTGTTTGTTATTGCTTGTTGTTTTTGTTTGTTGTTATTGTTGTTGTTATTTTTATTTGTTGTTGTTGTTGTTGATGTTTTTATGTTGTTGTTGTTGTGTTGTTGTTGTTGTTGTTTTTGTTGTTTTCGTTGTTGTTGTTGTTTTTGTTTTGTATTATTGTTGTTTTTGTTATTCTTGTTTATTGTTGTTGTTGTTTTTGTAGTTCATTGTTGTTGTTGTTTTTGTTTGTTGTTGTTGTTGTTTCTTGTTCTTGTTGTTGTTGTTTTTTTAGTGTTCTTCTTGTTGTGGTTGTTGTATGTGTTGTTATTGTTGTTTATTGTTGTTGTTGTTGTTGTTATTTTTTATTGTTGTTCTTGTTCTTGTTGTTACTTGTTGTTGATGTTTTTGTTATTGTTGTTTTTGTTATTGTTGTTTGTTGTTGTTGTTGTTTTTGTTGTTCGTTGTTGTTTTTATTGTTGTTGTTGTTTGTTATTGCTTGTTGTTGTTGTTTGTTGTTCTTGTTGTTATTTTTTTCTTGTAGTTGTTGTTGTTGTTTGTGTTGTTATTGTGGTTGTTGTTGTTGTCGTTTTTGTTGTTTATTGTTGTTGTTGTTGTTGTTTATTGTTGTTTTTGTTTGTTTTTGTTGGTGTTCTGTTTGTTGTTGTTTATTGTTGTTGTTGTTGTTGTCGTTGTTGTTGTTGTTGTTGTTGTTGTTGTTGTTGTTATTTGTTGTTGTTGGTGTTGTTGTTTGTGTTGTTGTTGTTGTTTTTGTTGTTGATTGTTTTCGTTGTTGTTGTTGTTGTTGTTGTTTTTGTTATTTATTGTTGTTGTTGTTGTTTATTGTTATTGTTGTTTGTTTTTGTTGTTGTTGTGGTTGTTGTTTGTTGTTGTTGTTGTTAAGTGTTGTTGTTGTTGTTGTTGTTCTTGTTGTTTTTGTTGTTTATTGTTGTTGTTGATGTTGTTGTTGATGTTGTTTATTGTTGTTGTAGTTTTTGTTGTTTATTGTTGTTGTTTGTTGTTGTTTTTGTTGTTTGTTGTTTGTTGTTGTTCTTTGTTAACACTTTGATGTTCTTGTTATTTTTGTTGTTGTTGTTGTTTGTTATTGCTTGTTGTTTTTGTTTGTTGTTATTGTTGTTGTTATTTTTATTTGTTGTTGTTGTTGTTGTTGATGTTTTTATGTTGTTGTTGTTGTGTTGTTGTTGTTGTTGTTTTTGTTGTTTTCGTTGTTGTTGTTGTTTTTGTTTTGTATTATTGTTGTTTTTGTTATTCTTGTTTATTGTTGTTGTTGTTTTTGTAGTTCATTGTTGTTGTTGTTTTTGTTTGTTGTTGTTGTTTGTAGATTGTTGTTGTTGTTTCTTGTTCTTGTTGTTGTTGTTTTTTTAGTGTTCTTGTTGTTGTTGTGGTTGTTGTATGTGTTGTTATTGTTGTTTATTGTTGTTGTTGTTGTTGTTGTATTTTGTTATTGCTTGTTAGTACTATTGTTGGTCTTGTTGTTGTTGTTGTTGTTATTTGTTGTTGTTGTTGTGGTTGTTGTTGTTGTTTATTGTTGTTGTTGTTGTTTATTGATGGTGTTGTTGTTGTTCTTGTTTCAAATTGTTATTGTTCTTGTTCTTGTTGTTGTTGTTCTTATTTTTGTTGTTTTAATTTGTTGTTGATATTATTTGTTATTATTGTTGTTTCTTGCTGCTGTTGTTGTTAATATTGTTGCTGTTGTTGTTGTTGTTGTTGTTTATTGTTGTTTTTGGTTTTGTTGTTTATTGTTGTTGTTTGTTGTTGTTATTGTTGTGGTTGTTGTTTGTTGTTGTTGTTGTTTTTGTTGTTTATTGTTGTTGTTGATATTGTTGTTGATGTTGTTTATTGTTGTTGTAGTTTTTGTTGTTTTTATTGTTTATTGTTGTTGTTTGTTGTTGTTTTTGTTGTTTGTTGTTTGTTGTTGTTCTTTGTTAACACTTTGATGTTCTTGTTATTTTTGTTGTATAGCTTGTTGTTTTTGTTTGTTGTTATTGTTGTTGTTATTTTTATTTGTTGTTGTTGTTGTTGATGTTTTTATGTTGTTGTTGTTGTGTTGTTGTTTTTGTTGTTTTCGTTGTTGTTGTTGTTGTTTTTGTTGTGTATTATTGTTGTTTTTGTTATTCTTGTTTATTGTTGTTGTTGTTTTTGTATCTCATTGTTGTTGTTGTTTCTTGTTCTTGTTGTTATTTTTTTCTTGTTGTTGTTGTTGTTGTTTGTGTTGTTATTGTGGTTGTTGTTGTTGTCGTTTTTGTTGTTTATTGTTGTTGTTGTTTGTGTTGTTTATTGTTGTTTTTGTTTGTTTTTATTGTTGTTCTGTTTGTTTTTGTTTATTGTTGTTGTTGTTGTTGTTTATTGATGTTGTTGTTGTTTTTGTTATTGTTGTTTGTTGTTGTTGTTGTTTTTGTTGTTCATTGTTGTTTTTGTTGTTGTTGTTGTTTGTTATTGCTTGTTGTTGTTGTTTCTTGTTCTTGTTGTTATTTTTTTCTTGTTGTTGTTGTTGTTGTTTGTGTTGTTATTGTGGTTGTTGTTGTTGTCGTTTTTGTTGTTTATTGTTGTTGTTGTTTATTGTTGTTTTTGTTTGTTTTTGTTGGTGTTCTATTTGTTATTGTTTATTGTTGTTGTTGTTGTTGTTGTTGTTGTTTGTTGTTGTTGTTGTTGTTGTTGTTGTTGTTGTTATTTGTTGTTGTTGGTGTTGTTGTTTGTGTTGTTGTAGTTGTTTTTGTTGTTGATTGTTTTCGTTGTTGTTGTTGTTGTTGTTGTTGTTGTTGTTTTTGTTATTTATTGTTGTTGTTGTTGTTTATTGTTATTGTTGTTTGTTTTTGTTGTTGTTGTGGTTGTTGTTTGTTGTTGTTGTTGTTAAGTGTTGTTGTTGTTGTTGTTGTTGTTGTTGTTTTTGTTGATTATTGTTGTTGTTGATGTTGTTGTTGATGTTGTTTATTGTTGTTGTAGTTTTTGTTGTTTATTGTTGTTGTTTGTTGTTGTTTTTGTTGTTTGTTATTTGTTGTTTGTTGTTTGTTGTTGTTCTTTGTTAACACTTTGATGTTCTTGTTATTTTTGTTGTTGTTGTTGTTTGTTATTGCTTGTTGTTTTTGTTTGTTGTTATTGTTGTTGTTATTTTTATTTGTTGTTGTTGTTGTTGTTGATGGTTTTATGTTGTTGTTGTTGTGTTGTTGTTGTTTTTGTTGTTTTCGTTGTTGTTGTTGTTTTTGTTTTGTATTATTGTTGTTTTTGTTATTCTTGTTTATTGTTGTTGTTGTTTTTGTAGTTCATTGTTGTTGTTGTTTTTGTTTGTTGTTGTTGTTTGTAGTTCATTGTTGTTGTTGTTTCTTGTTCTTGTTGTTATTTTTTTCTTGTTGTTGTTGTTGTTGTTTGTGTTGTTATTGTGGTTGTTGTTGTTGTCGTTTTTGTTGTTTATTGTTGTTGTTGTTGTTGTTGTTGTTGTTTATTGTTGTTTTTGTTTGTTTTTGTTGTTGTTCTGTTTGTCAGTTTATTGTTGTTGTTGTTGTTGTTGTTTTTATTTGATGTTGTTGTTGTTGATGTTTATGTTGTTGTTGTTTTCGTTGTTGTTGTTTGTTGTTATTGTTGTTGTTATTTTTATTTGTTGTTGTTGTTGTTGTTGATGTTTTTATGTTGTTGTTGTTGTGTTGTTGTTGTTGTTGTTTTTGTTGTTTTCGTTGTTGTTGTTGTTTTTGTTGTGTATTATTGTTGTTTTTGTTATTCTTGTTTATTGTTGTTGTTGTTTTTGTAGTTCATTGTTGTTGTTGTTTTTGTTTGTTGTTGTTGTTTGTAGCTTGTTGTTGTTGTTGTTTCTTGTTCTTGTTGTTGTTGTTTTTTTAGTGTTCTTGTTGTTGTTGTGGTTGTTGTATGTGTTGTTATTGTTGTTTATTGTTGTTGTTGTTTCTTGTTCTTGTTGTTATTTTTTATTTGTTGTTCTTGTTCTTGTTGTTACTTGTTGTTGATGTTTTTGTTATTGTTGTTGTTGTTGTTGTATTTTGTTATTGCTTGTTAGTTTGTTGGTCTTGTTGTTGTTGTTGTTGGATTTTGTTGTTGTTGTTGTTGTTGTTTTTGTTGTTGTTTGTTATTGCTTGTTATTGTTGTTTCTTGTTCTTGTTGTTATTTTTTTCTTGTTGTTGTTGTTGTTGTTTGTGTTGTTATTGTGGTTGTTGTTGTTGTCGTTTTTGTTGTTTATTGTTGTTGTTGTTGTTTATTGTTGTTTTTGTTTGTTTTTGTTGGTGTTCTGTTTGTTGTTGTTTATTGTTGTTGTTGTTGTTGTCGTTGTTGTTGTTGTTGTTGTTGTTGTTGTTGTTGTTATTTGTTGTTGTTGGTGTTGTTGTTTGTGTTGTTGTTGTTGTTTTTGTTGTTGATTGTTTTCGTTGTTGTTGTTGTTTTTGTTATTTATTGTTGTTGTTGTTGTTTATTGTTATTGTTGTTTGTTTTTGTTGTTGTTGTGGTTGTTGTTTGTTGTTGTTGTTGTTAAGTGTTGTTGTTGTTGTTGTTGTTCTTGTTGTTTTTGTTGTTTATTGTTGTTGTTGATGTTGTTGTTGATGTTGTTTATTGTTGTTGTAGTTTTTGTTGTTTATTGTTGTTGTTTGTTGTTGTTTTTGTTGTTTGTTGTTTGTTGTTGTTCTTTGTTAACACTTTGATGTTCTTGTTATTTTTGTTGTTGTTGTTGTTTGTTATTGCTTGTTGTTTTTGTTTGTTGTTATTGTTGTTGTTATTTTTATTTGTTGTTGTTGTTGTTGTTGATGTTTTTATGTTGTTGTTGTTGTGTTGTTGTTGTTGTTGTTTTTGTTGTTTTCGTTGTTGTTGTTGTTTTTGTTTTGTATTATTGTTGTTTTTGTTATTCTTGTTTATTGTTGTTGTTGTTTTTGTAGTTCATTGTTGTTGTTGTTTTTGTTTGTTGTTGTTGTTTGTAGATTGTTGTTGTTGTTTCTTGTTCTTGTTGTTGTTGTTTTTTTAGTGTTCTTGTTGTTGTTGTGGTTGTTGTATGTGTTGTTATTGTTGTTTATTGTTGTTGTTGTTGTTGTTATTTTTTATTGTTGTTCTTGTTCTTGTTGTTACTTGTTGTTGATGTTTTTGTTATTGTTGTTGTTGTTGTTGTATTTTGTTATTGCTTGTTAGTACTATTGTTGGTCTTGTTGTTGTTGTTGTTGTTATTTGTTGTTGTTGTTGTGGTTGTTGTTGTTGTTTATTGTTGTTGTTGTTGTTTATTGATGGTGTTGTTGTTGTTCTTGTTTCAAATTGTTATTGTTCTTGTTCTTGTTGTTGTTGTTCTTATTTTTGTTGTTTTAATTTGTTGTTGATATTATTTGTTATTATTGTTGTTTCTTGCTGCTGTTGTTGAACATATTGTTGCTGTTGTTGTTGTTGTTGTTGTTTATTGTTGTTTTTGGTTTTGTTGTTTATTGTTGTTGTTTGTTGTTGTTATTGTTGTGGTTGTTGTTTGTTGTTGTTGTTGTTTTTGTTGTTTATTGTTGTTGTTGATATTGTTGTTGATGTTGTTTATTGTTGTTGTAGTTTTTGTTGTTTTTATTGTTTATTGTTGTTGTTTGTTGTTGTTTTTGTTGTTTGTTGTTTGTTGTTTGTTGTTGTTCTTTGTTAACACTTTGATGTTCTTGTTATTTTTGTTGTATAGCTTGTTGTTTTTGTTTGTTGTTATTGTTGTTGTTATTTTTATTTGTTGTTGTTGTTGTTGATGTTTTTATGTTGTTGTTGTTGTGTTGTTGTTTTTGTTGTTTTCGTTGTTGTTGTTGTTGTTTTTGTTGTGTATTATTGTTGTTTTTGTTATTCTTGTTTATTGTTGTTGTTGTTTTTGTATCTCATTGTTGTTGTTGTTTCTTGTTCTTGTTGTTATTTTTTTCTTGTTGTTGTTGTTGTTGTTTGTGTTGTTATTGTGGTTGTTGTTGTTGTCGTTTTTGTTGTTTATTGTTGTTGTTGTTTGTGTTGTTTATTGTTGTTTTTGTTTGTTTTTATTGTTGTTATGTTTGTTTTTGTTTATTGTTGTTGTTGTTGTTGTTTATTGTTGTTTTTGTTGTTGTTTTTGTTATTGTTGTTTGTTGTTGTTGTTGTTGTTTTTGTTGTTCATTGTTGTTTTTGTTGTTGTTGTTGTTTGTTATTGCTTGTTGTTGTTGTTTCTTGTTCTTGTTGTTATTTTTTTCTTGTTGTTGTTGTTGTTGTTTGTGTTGTTATTGTGGTTGTTGTTGTTGTCGTTTTTGTTGTTTATTGTTGTTGTTGTTTATTGTTGTTTTTGTTTGTTTTTGTTGGTGTTCTATTTGTTATTGTTTATTGTTGTTGTTGTTGTTGTTGTTGTTGTTTGTTGTTGTTGTTGTTGTTGTTGTTGTTGTTATTTGTTGTTGTTGGTGTTGTTGTTTGTGTTGTTGTAGTTGTTTTTGTTGTTGATTGTTTTCGTTGTTGTTGTTGTTGTTGTTGTTGTTGTTTTTGTTATTTATTGTTGTTGTTGTTGTTTATTGTTATTGTTGTTTGTTTTTGTTGTTGTTGTGGTTGTTGTTTGTTGTTGTTGTTGTTAAGTGTTGTTGTTGTTGTTGTTGTTGTTGTTGTTTTTGTTGATTATTGTTGTTGTTGATGTTGTTGTTGATGTTGTTTATTGTTGTTGTAGTTTTTGTTGTTTATTGTTGTTGTTTGTTGTTGTTTTTGTTGTTTGTTATTTGTTGTTTGTTGTTTGTTGTTGTTCTTTGTTAACACTTTGATGTTCTTGTTATTTTTGTTGTTGTTGTTGTTTGTTATTGCTTGTTGTTTTTGTTTGTTGTTATTGTTGTTGTTATTTTTATTTGTTGTTGTTGTTGTTGTTGATGGTTTTATGTTGTTGTTGTTGTGTTGTTGTTGTTTTTGTTGTTTTCGTTGTTGTTGTTGTTTTTGTTTTGTATTATTGTTGTTTTTGTTATTCTTGTTTATTGTTGTTGTTGTTTTTGTAGTTCATTGTTGTTGTTGTTTTTGTTTGTTGTTGTTGTTTGTAGTTCATTGTTGTTGTTGTTTCTTGTTCTTGTTGTTATTTTTTTCTTGTTGTTGTTGTTGTTGTTTGTGTTGTTATTGTGGTTGTTGTTGTTGTCGTTTTTGTTGTTTATTGTTGTTGTTGTTGTTGTTGTTGTTGTTTATTGTTGTTTTTGTTTGTTTTTGTTGTTGTTCTGTTTGTCAGTTTATTGTTGTTGTTGTTGTTGTTGTTTTTATTTGATGTTGTTGTTGTTGATGTTTTTGTTGTTGTTGTTTTCGTTGTTGTTGTTTGTTGTTATTGTTGTTGTTATTTTTATTTGTTGTTGTTGTTGTTGTTGATGTTTTTATGTTGTTGTTGTTGTGTTGTTGTTGTTGTTGTTTTTGTTGTTTTCGTTGTTGTTGTTGTTTTTGTTGTGTATTATTGTTGTTTTTGTTATTCTTGTTTATTGTTGTTGTTGTTTTTGTAGTTCATTGTTGTTGTTGTTTTTGTTTGTTGTTGTTGTTTGTAGCTTGTTGTTGTTGTTGTTTCTTGTTCTTGTTGTTGTTGTTTTTTTAGTGTTCTTGTTGTTGTTGTGGTTGTTGTATGTGTTGTTATTGTTGTTTATTGTTGTTGTTGTTGTTGTTGTTATTTTTTATTTGTTGTTCTTGTTCTTGTTGTTACTTGTTGTTGATGTTTTTGTTATTGTTGTTGTTGTTGTTGTATTTTGTTATTGCTTGTTAGTTTGTTGGTCTTGTTGTTGTTGTTGTTGGATTTTGTTGTTGTTGTTGTTGTTGTTTATTGTTGTTGTTGTTGTTTATTGATGTTGTTGTTATTGTTTCAAGTTGTTATTGTTCTTGTTCTTGTTGTTGTTGTTCTTATTTTTGTTGTTTTAATTTGTTGTTGATGTTATTTGTTATTATTATTGTTTGTTGCTGCTGTTGTTGTTAATGTTGTTGCTGTTGTTGTTGTTCTTGTTGTTTATTGTTGTTTTTGGTTTTGTTGTTTATTGTTGTTGTTTGTTGTTGTTGTTGTTGTTTGTTGTTTGTTGTTTGTTGTTGTTGTTGTTGTTTGTTGTTGTTGTTGTTGTTGTTTTTATTTGATGTTGTTTGTTGTTTGTTGTTGTTGTTGTTGTTTTTATTTCATGTTGTTTGTTGTTTGTTGTTGTTGTTGTTGTTTTTATTTGATGTTGTTGTTGTTGTTGTTGATGTTTATGTTGTTGTTGTTTTCGTTGTTTTCGTTGTTGTTGTTGTTTTTGTTGTTTATTATTGTTGTTTTTGTTGTTCATTGTTGTTTTTGTTGTTGTTTGTTATTGCTTGTTATTGTTGTTTCTTGTTCTTGTTGTTATTTTTTTCTTGTTGTTGTTGTTGTTGTTTGTGTTGTTATTGTGGTTGTTGTTGTTGTCGTTTTTGTTGTTTATTGTTGTTGTTGTTGTTGTTTATTGTTGTTTTTGTTTGTTTTTGTTGTTGTTCTGTTTGTTGTTGTTTATTGTTGTTGTTGTTGTTGTTGTTGTTTTTATTTGATGTTGTTAACATGTTTATGTTGTTGTTGTTTTCGTTGTTGTTGTTGTTTTTGTTGTTTATTATTGTTGTTTTTGTTATTGTTGTTTGTTGTTGTAGTTTTTGTTGTTCGTTGTTGTTTTTGTTGTTGTTGTTGTTTGTTATTGCTTGTTGTTGTTGTTTATTGTTGTTTTTGTTTGTTTTTGTTGGTGTTCTATTTGTTATTGTTTATTGTTGTTGTTGTTGTTGTTGTTGTGGTTGTTGTTTGTTGTTGTTGTTGTTAAGTGTTGTTGTTGTTGTTGTTGTTCTTGTTGTTTTTGTTGTTTATTGTTGTTGTTGATGTTGTTGTTGATGTTGTTTATTGTTGTTGTAGTTTTTGTTGTTTATTGTTGTTGTTTGTTGTTGTTTTTGTTGTTTGTTGTTTGTTGTTTGTTGTTTGTTGTTGTTCTTTGTTAACACTTTGATGTTCTTGTTATTTTTGTTGTTGTTGTTGTTTGTTATTGCTTGTTGTTTTTGTTTGTTGTTATTGTTGTTGTTATTTTTATTTGTTGTTGTTGTTGTTGATGTTTTTATGTTGTTGTTGTTGTGTTGTTGTTGTTGTTGTTTTTGTTGTTTTCGTTGTTGTTGTTGTTTTTGTTTTGTATTATTGTTGTTTTTGTTATTCTTGTTTATTGTTGTTGTTGTTTTTGTAGTTCATTGTTGTTGTTGTTTTTGTTTGTTGTTGTTGTTGTTTCTTGTTCTTGTTGTTGTTGTTTTTTTAGTGTTCTTCTTGTTGTGGTTGTTGTATGTGTTGTTATTGTTGTTTATTGTTGTTGTTGTTGTTGTTATTTTTTATTGTTGTTCTTGTTCTTGTTGTTACTTGTTGTTGATGTTTTTGTTATTGTTGTTTTTGTTATTGTTGTTTGTTGTTGTTGTTGTTTTTGTTGTTCGTTGTTGTTTTTATTGTTGTTGTTGTTTGTTATTGCTTGTTGTTGTTGTTTCTTGTTCTTGTTGTTATTTTTTTCTTGTAGTTGTTGTTGTTGTTTGTGTTGTTATTGTGGTTGTTGTTGTTGTCGTTTTTGTTGTTTATTGTTGTTGTTGTTGTTGTTTATTGTTGTTTTTGTTTGTTTTTGTTGGTGTTCTGTTTGTTGTTGTTTATTGTTGTTGTTGTTGTTGTCGTTGTTGTTGTTGTTGTTGTTGTTGTTGTTGTTGTTATTTGTTGTTGTTGGTGTTGTTGTTTGTGTTGTTGTTGTTGTTTTTGTTGTTGTTTGTTTTCGTTGTTGTTGTTGTTGTTGTTGTTTTTGTTATTTATTGTTGTTTTTGTTGTTTATTGTTATTGTTGTTTGTTTTTGTTGTTGTTGTGGTTGTTGTTTGTTGTTGTTGTTGTTAAGTGTTGTTGTTGTTGTTGTTGTTCTTGTTGTTTTTGTTGTTTATTGTTGTTGTTGATGTTGTTGTTGATGTTGTTTATTGTTGTTGTAGTTTTTGTTGTTTATTGTTGTTGTTTGTTGTTGTTTTTGTTGTTTGTTGTTTGTTGTTGTTCTTTGTTAACACTTTGATGTTCTTGTTATTTTTGTTGTTGTTGTTGTTTGTTATTGCTTGTTGTTTTTGTTTGTTGTTATTGTTGTTGTTATTTTTATTTGTTGTTGTTGTTGTTGTTGATGTTTTTATGTTGTTGTTGTTGTGTTGTTGTTGTTGTTGTTTTTGTTGTTTTCGTTGTTGTTGTTGTTTTTGTTTTGTATTATTGTTGTTTTTGTTATTCTTGTTTATTGTTGTTGTTGTTTTTGTAGTTCATTGTTGTTGTTGTTTTTGTTTGTTGTTGTTGTTTGTAGATTGTTGTTGTTGTTTCTTGTTCTTGTTGTTGTTGTTTTTTTAGTGTTCTTGTTGTTGTTGTGGTTGTTGTATGTGTTGTTATTGTTGTTTATTGTTGTTGTTGTTGTTGTTGTATTTTGTTATTGCTTGTTAGTACTATTGTTGGTCTTGTTGTTGTTGTTGTTGTTATTTGTTGTTGTTGTTGTGGTTGTTGTTGTTGTTTATTGTTGTTGTTGTTGTTTATTGATGGTGTTGTTGTTGTTCTTGTTTCAAATTGTTATTGTTCTTGTTCTTGTTGTTGTTGTTCTTATTTTTGTTGTTTTAATTTGTTGTTGATCTTATTTGTTATTATTGTTGTTTCTTGCTGCTGTTGTTGAACATATTGTTGCTGTTGTTGTTGTTGTTGTTGTTTATTGTTGTTTTTGGTTTTGTTGTTTATTGTTGTTGTTTGTTGTTGTTATTGTTGTGGTTGTTGTTTGTTGTTGTTGTTGTTTTTGTTGTTTATTGTTGTTGTTGATATTGTTGTTGATGTTGTTTATTGTTGTTGTAGTTTTTGTTGTTTTTATTGTTTATTGTTGTTGTTTGTTGTTGTTTTTGTTGTTTGTTGTTTGTTGTTTGTTGTTGTTCTTTGTTAACACTTTGATGTTCTTGTTATTTTTGTTGTATAGCTTGTTGTTTTTGTTTGTTGTTATTGTTGTTGTTATTTTTATTTGTTGTTGTTGTTGTTGATGTTTTTATGTTGTTGTTGTTGTGTTGTTGTTTTTGTTGTTTTCGTTGTTGTTGTTGTTGTTTTTGTTGTGTATTATTGTTGTTTTTGTTATTCTTGTTTATTGTTGTTGTTGTTTTTGTATCTCATTGTTGTTGTTGTTTCTTGTTCTTGTTGTTATTTTTTTCTTGTTGTTGTTGTTGTTGTTTGTGTTGTTATTGTGGTTGTTGTTGTTGTCGTTTTTGTTGTTTATTGTTGTTGTTGTTTGTGTTGTTTATTGTTGTTTTTGTTTGTTTTTATTGTTGTTCTGTTTGTTTTTGTTTATTGTTGTTGTTGTTGTTGTTTATTGATGTTGTTGTTGTTTTTGTTATTGTTGTTTGTTGTTGTTGTTGTTTTTGTTGTTCATTGTTGTTTTTGTTGTTGTTGTTGTTTGTTATTGCTTGTTGTTGTTGTTTCTTGTTCTTGTTGTTATTTTTTTCTTGTTGTTGTTGTTGTTGTTTGTGTTGTTATTGTGGTTGTTGTTGTTGTCGTTTTTGTTGTTTATTGTTGTTGTTGTTTATTGTTGTTTTTGTTTGTTTTTGTTGGTGTTCTATTTGTTATTGTTTATTGTTGTTGTTGTTGTTGTTGTTGTTGTTTGTTGTTGTTGTTGTTGTTGTTGTTGTTGTTATTTGTTGTTGTTGGTGTTGTTGTTTGTGTTGTTGTAGTTGTTTTTGTTGTTGATTGTTTTCGTTGTTGTTGTTGTTGTTGTTGTTGTTGTTGTTTTTGTTATTTATTGTTGTTGTTGTTGTTTATTGTTATTGTTGTTTGTTTTTGTTGTTGTTGTGGTTGTTGTTTGTTGTTGTTGTTGTTAAGTGTTGTTGTTGTTGTTGTTGTTGTTGTTGTTTTTGTTGATTATTGTTGTTGTTGATGTTGTTGTTGATGTTGTTTATTGTTGTTGTAGTTTTTGTTGTTTATTGTTGTTGTTTGTTGTTGTTTTTGTTGTTTGTTATTTGTTGTTTGTTGTTTGTTGTTGTTCTTTGTTAACACTTTGATGTTCTTGTTATTTTTGTTGTTGTTGTTGTTTGTTATTGCTTGTTGTTTTTGTTTGTTGTTATTGTTGTTGTTATTTTTATTTGTTGTTGTTGTTGTTGTTGATGGTTTTATGTTGTTGTTGTTGTGTTGTTGTTGTTTTTGTTGTTTTCGTTGTTGTTGTTGTTTTTGTTTTGTATTATTGTTGTTTTTGTTATTCTTGTTTATTGTTGTTGTTGTTTTTGAAGTTCATTGTTGTTGTTGTTTTTGTTTGTTGTTGTTGTTTGTAGTTCATTGTTGTTGTTGTTTCTTGTTCTTGTTGTTATTTTTTTCTTGTTGTTGTTGTTGTTGTTTGTGTTGTTATTGTGGTTGTTGTTGTTGTCGTTTTTGTTGTTTATTGTTGTTGTTGTTGTTGTTGTTGTTGTTTATTGTTGTTTTTGTTTGTTTTTGTTGTTGTTCTGTTTGTCAGTTTATTGTTGTTGTTGTTGTTGTTATTTTTATTTGATGTTGTTGTTGTTGATGTTTATGTTGTTGTTGTTTTCGTTGTTGTTGTTTGTTGTTATTGTTGTTGTTATTTTTATTTGTTGTTGTTGTTGTTGTTGATGTTTTTATGTTGTTGTTGTTGTGTTGTTGTTGTTGTTGTTTTTGTTGTTTTCGTTGTTGTTGTTGTTTTTGTTGTGTATTATTGTTGTTTTTGTTATTCTTGTTTATTGTTGTTGTTGTTTTTGTAGTTCATTGTTGTTGTTGTTTTTGTTTGTTGTTGTTGTTTGTAGCTTGTTGTTGTTGTTGTTTCTTGTTCTTGTTGTTGTTGTTTTTTTAGTGTTCTTGTTGTTGTTGTGGTTGTTGTATGTGTTGTTATTGTTGTTTATTGTTGTTGTTGTTGTTGTTGTTATTTTTTATTTGTTGTTCTTGTTCTTGTTGTTACTTGTTGTTGATGTTTTTGTTATTGTTGTTGTTGTTGTTGTATTTTGTTATTGCTTGTTAGTTTGTTGGTCTTGTTGTTGTTGTTGTTGGATTTTGTTGTTGTTGTTGTTGTTGTTTTTGTTGTTGTTTGTTATTGCTTGTTGTTGTTGTTTCTTGTTCTTGTTGTTATTTTTTTCTTGTTGTTGTTGTTGTTGTTTGTGTTGTTATTGTGGTTGTTGTTGTTGTCGTTTTTGTTGTTTATTGTTGTTGTTGTTGTTTATTGTTGTTTTTGTTTGTTTTTGTTGGTGTTCTGTTTGTTGTTGTTTATTGTTGTTGTTGTTGTTGTCGTTGTTGTTGTTGTTGTTGTTGTTGTTGTTGTTGTTATTTGTTGTTGTTGGTGTTGTTGTTTGTGTTGTTGTTGTTGTTTTTGTTGTTGATTGTTTTCGTTGTTGTTGTTGTTGTTGTTGTTTTTGTTATTTATTGTTGTTGTTGTTGTTTATTGTTATTGTTGTTTGTTTTTGTTGTTGTTGTGGTTGTTGTTTGTTGTTGTTGTTGTTAAGTGTTGTTGTTGTTGTTGTTGTTCTTGTTGTTTTTGTTGTTTATTGTTGTTGTTGATGTTGTTGTTGATGTTGTTTATTGTTGTTGTAGTTTTTGTTGTTTATTGTTGTTGTTTGTTGTTGTTTTTGTTGTTTGTTGTTTGTTGTTGTTCTTTGTTAACACTTTGATGTTCTTGTTATTTTTGTTGTTGTTGTTGTTTGTTATTGCTTGTTGTTTTTGTTTGTTGTTATTGTTGTTGTTATTTTTATTTGTTGTTGTTGTTGTTGTTGATGTTTTTATGTTGTTGTTGTTGTGTTGTTGTTGTTGTTGTTTTTGTTGTTTTCGTTGTTGTTGTTGTTTTTGTTTTGTATTATTGTTGTTTTTGTTATTCTTGTTTATTGTTGTTGTTGTTTTTGTAGTTCATTGTTGTTGTTGTTTTTGTTTGTTGTTGTTGTTTGTAGATTGTTGTTGTTGTTTCTTGTTCTTGTTGTTGTTGTTTTTTTAGTGTTCTTGTTGTTGTTGTGGTTGTTGTATGTGTTGTTATTGTTGTTTATTGTTGTTGTTGTTGTTGTTATTTTTTATTGTTGTTCTTGTTCTTGTTGTTACTTGTTGTTGATGTTTTTGTTATTGTTGTTGTTGTTGTTGTATTTTGTTATTGCTTGTTAGTACTATTGTTGGTCTTGTTGTTGTTGTTGTTGTTATTTGTTGTTGTTGTTGTGGTTGTTGTTGTTGTTTATTGTTGTTGTTGTTGTTTATTGATGGTGTTGTTGTTGTTCTTGTTTCAAATTGTTATTGTTCTTGTTCTTGTTGTTGTTGTTCTTATTTTTGTTGTTTTAATTTGTTGTTGATATTATTTGTTATTATTGTTGTTTCTTGCTGCTGTTGTTGAACATATTGTTGCTGTTGTTGTTGTTGTTGTTGTTTATTGTTGTTTTTGGTTTTGTTGTTTATTGTTGTTGTTTGTTGTTGTTATTGTTGTGGTTGTTGTTTGTTGTTGTTGTTGTTTTTGTTGTTTATTGTTGTTGTTGATATTGTTGTTGATGTTGTTTATTGTTGTTGTAGTTTTTGTTGTTTTTATTGTTTATTGTTGTTGTTTGTTGTTGTTTTTGTTGTTTGTTGTTTGTTGTTTGTTGTTGTTCTTTGTTAACACTTTGATGTTCTTGTTATTTTTGTTGTATAGCTTGTTGTTTTTGTTTGTTGTTATTGTTGTTGTTATTTTTATTTGTTGTTGTTGTTGTTGATGTTTTTATGTTGTTGTTGTTGTGTTGTTGTTTTTGTTGTTTTCGTTGTTGTTGTTGTTGTTTTTGTTGTGTATTATTGTTGTTTTTGTTATTCTTGTTTATTGTTGTTGTTGTTTTTGTATCTCATTGTTGTTGTTGTTTCTTGTTCTTGTTGTTATTTTTTTCTTGTTGTTGTTGTTGTTGTTTGTGTTGTTATTGTGGTTGTTGTTGTTGTCGTTTTTGTTGTTTATTGTTGTTGTTTTTTTTGTTGTTTATTGTTGTTTTTGTTTGTTTTTATTGTTGTTCTGTTTGTTTTTGTTTATTGTTGTTGTTGTTGTTGTTTATTGATGTTGTTGTTGTTTTTGTTATTGTTGTTTGTTGTTGTTGTTGTTTTTGTTGTTCATTGTTGTTTTTGTTGTTGTTGTTGTTTGTTATTGCTTGTTGTTGTTGTTTCTTGTTCTTGTTGTTATTTTTTTCTTGTTGTTGTTGTTGTTGTTTGTGTTGTTATTGTGGTTGTTGTTGTTGTCGTTTTTGTTGTTTATTGTTGTTGTTGTTTATTGTTGTTTTTGTTTGTTTTTGTTGGTGTTCTATTTGTTATTGTTTATTGTTGTTGTTGTTGTTGTTGTTGTTGTTTGTTGTTGTTGTTGTTGTTGTTGTTGTTGTTATTTGTTGTTGTTGGTGTTGTTGTTTGTGTTGTTGTAGTTGTTTTTGTTGTTGATTGTTTTCGTTGTTGTTGTTGTTGTTGTTGTTGTTGTTTTTGTTATTTATTGTTGTTGTTGTTGTTTATTGTTATTGTTGTTTGTTTTTGTTGTTGTTGTGGTTGTTGTTTGTTGTTGTTGTTGTTAAGTGTTGTTGTTGTTGTTGTTGTTGTTGTTGTTTTTGTTGATTATTGTTGTTGTTGTTGATGTTGTTTATTGTTGTTGTAGTTTTTGTTGTTTATTTTTGTTGTTTGTTGTTGTTTTTGTTGTTTGTTATTTGTTGTTTGTTGTTTGTTGTTGTTCTTTGTTAACACTTTGATGTTCTTGTTATTTTTGTTGTTGTTGTTGTTTGTTATTGCTTGTTGTTTTTGTTTGTTGTTATTGTTGTTGTTATTTTTATTTGTTGTTGTTGTTGTTGTTGATGGTTTTATGTTGTTGTTGTTGTGTTGTTGTTGTTTTTGTTGTTTTCGTTGTTGTTGTTGTTTTTGTTTTGTATTATTGTTGTTTTTGTTATTCTTGTTTATTGTTGTTGTTGTTTTTGTAGTTCATTGTTGTTGTTGTTTTTGTTTGTTGTTGTTGTTTGTAGTTCATTGTTGTTGTTGTTTCTTGTTCTTGTTGTTATTTTTTTCTTGTTGTTGTTGTTGTTGTTTGTGTTGTTATTGTGGTTGTTGTTGTTGTCGTTTTTGTTGTTTATTGTTGTTGTTGTTGTTGTTGTTGTTGTTTATTGTTGTTTTTGTTTGTTTTTGTTGTTGTTCTGTTTGTCAGTTTATTGTTGTTGTTGTTGTTGTTGTTTTTATTTGATGTTGTTGTTGTTGATGTTTATGTTGTTGTTGTTTTCGTTGTTGTTGTTTGTTGTTATTGTTGTTGTTATTTTTATTTGTTGTTGTTGTTGTTGTTGATGTTTTTATGTTGTTGTTGTTGTGTTGTTGTTGTTGTTGTTTTTGTTGTTTTCGTTGTTGTTGTTGTTTTTGTTGTGTATTATTGTTGTTTTTGTTATTCTTGTTTATTGTTGTTGTTGTTTTTGTAGTTCATTGTTGTTGTTGTTTTTGTTTGTTGTTGTTGTTTGTAGCTTGTTGTTGTTGTTGTTTCTTGTTCTTGTTGTTGTTGTTTTTTTAGTGTTATTGTTGTTGTTGTTTGTTGTTTGTTGTTATTGTTGTTTGTTGTTGTTGTTGTTGTTGTTTTTATTTGATGTTGTTTGTTACTTGTTGTTGATGTTTTTGTTATTGTTGTTGTTGTTGTTGTATTTTGTTATTGCTTGTTAGTTTGTTGGTCTTGTTGTTGTTGTTGTTGGATTTTGTTGTTGTTGTTGTTGTTGTTTATTGTTGTTGTTGTTGTTTATTGATGTTGTTGTTATTGTTTCAAGTTGTTATTGTTCTTGTTCTTGTTGTTGTTGTTCTTATTTTTGTTGTTTTAATTTGTTGTTGATGTTATTTGTTATTATTATTGTTTGTTGCTGCTGTTGTTGTTAATGTTGTTGCTGTTGTTGTTGTTCTTGTTGTTTATTGTTGTTTTTGGTTTTGTTGTTTATTGTTGTTGTTTGTTGTTGTTGTTGTTGTTTGTTGTTTGTTGTTTGTTGTTGTTGTTGTTGTTTGTTGTTGTTGTTGTTGTTGTTTTTATTTGATGTTGTTTGTTGTTTGTTGTTGTTGTTGTTGTTTTTATTTCATGTTGTTTGTTGTTTGTTGTTGTTGTTGTTGTTTTTATTTGATGTTGTTGTTGTTGTTGTTGATGTTTATGTTGTTGTTGTTTTCGTTGTTGTTGTTGTTTTTGTTGTTTATTATTGTTGTTTTTGTTGTTCATTGTTGTTTTTGTTGTTGTTTGTTATTGCTTGTTATTGTTGTTTCTTGTTCTTGTTGTTATTTTTTTCTTGTTGTTGTTGTTGTTGTTTGTGTTGTTATTGTGGTTGTTGTTGTTGTCGTTTTTGTTGTTTATTGTTGTTGTTGTTGTTGTTTATTGTTGTTTTTGTTTGTTTTTGTTGTTGTTCTGTTTGTTGTTGTTTATTGTTGTTGTTGTTGTTGTTGTTGTTTTTATTTGATGTTGTTGTTGTTGATGTTTATGTTGTTGTTGTTTTCGTTGTTGTTGTTGTTTTTGTTGTTTATTATTGTTGTTTTTGTTATTGTTGTTTGTTGTTGTTGTTGTTTTTGTTGTTCGTTGTTGTTTTTGTTGTTGTTGTTGTTTGTTATTGCTTGTTGTTGTTGTTTCTTGTTCTTGTTGTTATTTTTTTCTTGTTGTTGTTGTTGTTGTTTGTGTTGTTATTGTGGTTGTTGTTGTTGTCGTTTTTGTTGTTTATTGTTGTTGTTGTTGTTGTTTATTGTTGTTTTTGTTTGTTTTTGTTGTTGTTCTGTTTGTTGTTGTTTATTGTTGTTGTTGTTGTTGTTGTTGTTTTTATTTGATGTTGTTGTTGTTGATGTTTATGTTGTTGTTGTTTTCGTTGTTGTTGTTGTTTTTGTTGTTTATTATTGTTGTTTTTGTTATTGTTGTTTGTTGTTGCTGTTGTTGTTGTTCTTGTTGTTTATTGTTGTTTTTGGTTTTGTTGTTTTCGTTGTTGTTGTTGTTTTTGTTGTGTATTATATAGTTGTTTTTATTATTCTTGTTTATTGTTGTTGTTGTTTTTGTAGTTCATTGTTGTTGTTGTTTCTTGTTCTTGTTGTTATTTTTTTCTTGTTGTTGTTGTTGTTGTTTGTGTTGTTATTGTGGTTGTTGTTGTTGTCGTTTTTGTTGTTTATTGTTGTTGTTGTTGTTGTTGTTGTTGTTTATTGTTGTTTTTGTTTGTTTTTGTTGTTGTTCTGTTTGTCAGTTTATTGTTGTTGTTGTTGTTGTTGTTTTTATTTGATGTTGTTGTTGTTGATGTTTATGTTGTTGTTGTTTTCGTTGTTGTTGTTTGTTGTTATTGTTGTTGTTATTTTTATTTGTTGTTGTTGTTGTTGTTGATGTTTTTATGTTGTTGTTGTTGTGTTGTTGTTGTTGTTGTTTTTGTTGTTTTCGTTGTTGTTGTTGTTTTTGTTGTGTATTATTGTTGTTTTTGTTATTCTTGTTTATTGTTGTTGTTGTTTTTGTAGTTCATTGTTGTTGTTGTTTTTGTTTGTTGTTGTTGTTTGTAGCTTGTTGTTGTTGTTGTTTCTTGTTCTTGTTGTTGTTGTTTTTTTAGTGTTCTTGTTGTTGTTGTGGTTGTTGTATGTGTTGTTATTGTTGTTTATTGTTGTTGTTGTTGTTGTTGTTATTTTTTATTTGTTGTTCTTGTTCTTGTTGTTACTTGTTGTTGATGTTTTTGTTATTGTTGTTGTTGTTGTTGTATTTTGTTATTGCTTGTTAGTTTGTTGGTCTTGTTGTTGTTGTTGTTGGATTTTGTTGTTGTTGTTGTTGTTGTTTATTGTTGTTGTTGTTGTTTATTGATGTTGTTGTTATTGTTTCAAGTTGTTATTGTTCTTGTTCTTGTTGTTGTTGTTCTTATTTTTGTTGTTTTAATTTGTTGTTGATGTTATTTGTTATTATTGTTGTTTGTTGCTGCTGTTGTTGTTAATGTTGTTGCTGTTGTTGTTGTTCTTGTTGTTTATTGTTGTTTTTGGTTTTGTTGTTTATTGTTGTTGTTTGTTGTTGTTGTTGTTGTTTGTTGTTTGTTGTTTGTTGTTGTTGTTGTTGTTTGTTGTTTGTTGTTTGTTGTTGTTGTTGTTGTTGTTTTTATTTGATGTTGTTTGTTGTTTGTTGTTGTTGTTGTTGTTTTTATTTCATGTTGTTTGTTGTTTGTTGTTGTTGTTGTTGTTTTTATTTGATGTTGTTGTTGTTGTTGTTGATGTTTATGTTGTTGTTGTTTTCGTTGTTGTTGTTGTTTTTGTTGTTTATTATTGTTGTTTTTGTTGTTCATTGTTGTTTTTGTTGTTGTTTGTTATTGCTTGTTATTGTTGTTTCTTGTTCTTGTTGTTATTTTTTTCTTGTTGTTGTTGTTGTTGTTTGTGTTGTTATTGTGGTTGTTGTTGTTGTCGTTTTTGTTGTTTATTGTTGTTGTTGTTGTTGTTTATTGTTGTTTTTGTTTGTTTTTGTTGTTGTTCTGTTTGTTGTTGTTTATTGTTGTTGTTGTTGTTGTTGTTGTTTTTATTTGATGTTGTTGTTGTTGATGTTTATGTTGTTGTTGTTTTCGTTGTTGTTGTTGTTTTTGTTGTTTATTATTGTTGTTTTTGTTGTTGTTGTTTCTTGTTCTTGTTGTTATTTTTTTCTTGTTGTTGTTGTTGTTGTGTTGTTGTTGTTTGTTATTGCTTGTTGTTGTTGTTTCTTGTTCTTGTTGTTATTTTTTTCTTGTTGTTGTTGTTGTTGTTTGTGTTGTTATTGTGGTTGTTGTTGTTGTCGTTTTTGTTGTTTATTGTTGTTGTTGTTGTTGTTTATTGTTGTTTTTGTTTGTTTTTGTTGTTGTTCTGTTTGTTGTTGTTTATTGTTGTTGTTGTTGTTGTTGTTGTTTTTATTTGATGTTGTTGTTGTTGATGTTTATGTTGTTGTTGTTTTCGTTGTTGTTGTTGTTTTTGTTGTTTATTATTGTTGTTTTTGTTATTGTTGTTGTTGTTTGTAGTTGTTGTTGTTGTTGTTTGTTGTTGTTTTTGTTGTTGTTGTTGTTTGTTATTGCTTGTTGTTGTTGTTTATTGTTGTTGTTGATGTTGTTGTTGATGTTGTTTATTGTTGTTGTAGTTTTTGTTGTTTATTGTTGTTGTTTGTTGTTGTTTTTGTTGTTTGTTGTTTGTTGTTTGTTGTTTGTTGTTGTTCTTTGTTAACACTTTGATGTTCTTGTTATTTTTGTTGTTGTTGTTGTTTGTTATTGCTTGTTGTTTTTGTTTGTTGTTATTGTTGTTGTTATTTTTATTTGTTGTTGTTGTTGTTGTTGATGTTTTTATGTTGTTGTTGTTGTGTTGTTGTTGTTGTTGTTTTTGTTGTTTTCGTTGTTGTTGTTGTTTTTGTTTTGTATTATTGTTGTTTTTGTTATTCTTGTTTATTGTTGTTGTTGTTTTTGTAGTTCATTGTTGTTGTTGTTGTTGTTTGTTGTTGTTGTTTGTAGATTGTTGTTGTTGTTTCTTGTTCTTGTTGTTGTTGTTTTTTTAGTGTTCTTGTTGTTGTTGTGGTTGTTGTATGTGTTGTTATTGTTGTTTATTGTTGTTGTTGTTGTTGTTATTTTTTATTGTTGTTCTTGTTCTTGTTGTTACTTGTTGTTGATGTTTTTGTTATTGTTGTTTTTGTTATTGTTGTTTGTTGTTGTTGTTGTTGTTGTTGTTCGTTGTTGTTTTTGTTGTTGTTGTTGTTTGTTATTGCTTGTTGTTGTTGTTTCTTGTTCTTGTTGTTATTTTTTTCTTGTAGTTGTTGTTGTTGTTTGTGTTGTTATTGTGGTTGTTGTTGTTGTCGTTTTTGTTGTTTATTGTTGTTGTTGTTGTTGTTTATTGTTGTTTTTGTTTGTTTTTGTTGGTGTTCTGTTTGTTGTTGTTTATTGTTGTTGTTGTTGTTGTCGTTGTTGTTGTTGTTGTTGTTGTTGTTGTTGTTGTTATTTGTTGTTGTTGGTGTTGTTGTTTGTGTTGTTGTTGTTGTTTTTGTTGTTGATTGTTTTCGTTGTTGTTGTTGTTGTTGTTGTTTTTGTTATTTATTGTTGTTGTTGTTGTTTATTGTTATTGTTGTTTGTTTTTGTTGTTGTTGTGGTTGTTGTTTGTTGTTGTTGTTGTTAAGTGTTGTTGTTGTTGTTGGAGTTCTTGTTGTTTTTGTTGTTTATTGTTGTTGTTGATGTTGTTGTTGATGTTGTTTATTGTTGTTGTAGTTTTTGTTGTTTATTGTTGTTGTTTGTTGTTGTTGTTGTTGTTTGTTGTTTGTTGTTTGTTGTTTGTTGTTGTTCTTTGTTAACACTTTGATGTTCTTGTTATTTTTGTTGTTGTTGTTGTTTGTTATTGCTTGTTGTTTTTGTTTGTTGTTATTGTTGTTGTTATTTTTATTTGTTGTTGTTGTTGTTGTTGATGTTTTTATGTTGTTGTTGTTGTGTTGTTGTTGTTGTTGTTTTTGTTGTTTTCGTTGTTGTTGTTGTTTTTGTTTTGTATTATTGTTGTTTTTGTTATTCTTGTTTATTGTTGTTGTTTTTGTAGTTTATTGTTGTTGTTGTTTTTGTTTGTTGTTGTTGTTTGTAGATTGTTGTTGTTGTTTCTTGTTCTTGTTGTTGTTGTTTTTTTAGTGTTCTTGTTGTTGTTGTGGTTGTTGTATGTGTTGTTATTGTTGTTTATTGTTGTTGTTGTTGTTGTTATTTTTTATTGTTGTTCTTGTTCTTGTTGTTACTTGTTGTTGATGTTTTTGTTATTGTTGTTGTTGTTGTTGTATTTTGTTATTGCTTGTTAGTACTATTGTTGGTCTTGTTGTTGTTGTTGTTGTTATTTGTTGTTGTTGTTGTGGTTGTTGTTGTTGTTTATTGTTGTTGTTGTTGTTTATTGATGGTGTTGTTGTTGTTCTTGTTTCAAATTGTTATTGTTCTTGTTCTTGTTGTTGTTGTTCTTATTTTTGTTGTTTTAATTTGTTGTTGATATTATTTGTTATTATTGTTGTTTCTTGCTGCTGTTGTTGTTAATATTGTTGCTGTTGTTGTTGTTGTTGTTGTTTATTGTTGTTTTTGGTTTTGTTGTTTATTGTTGTTGTTTGTTGTTGTTATTGTTGTGGTTGTTGTTTGTTGTTGTTGTTGTTTTTGTTGTTTATTGTTGTTGTTGATATTGTTGTTGATGTTGTTTATTGTTGTTGTAGTTTTTGTTGTTTTTATTGTTTATTGTTGTTGTTTGTTGTTGTTTTTGTTGTTTGTTGTTTGTTGTTTGTTGTTTGTTGTTTGTTGTTGTTCTTTGTTAACACTTTGATGTTCTTGTTATTTTTGTTGTATAGCTTGTTGTTTTTGTTTGTTGTTATTGTTGTTGTTATTTTTATTTGTTGTTGTTGTTGTTGATGTTTTTATGTTGTTGTTGTTGTGTTGTTGTTTTTGTTGTTTTCGTTGTTGTTGTTGTTGTTTTTGTTGTGTATTATTGTTGTTTTTGTTATTCTTGTTTATTGTTGTTGTTGTTTTTGTAGCTCATTGTTGTTGTTGTTTCTTGTTCTTGTTGTTATTTTTTTCTTGTTGTTGTTGTTGTTTGTTGTTTGTTGTTTGTTGTTTGTTGTTGTTCTTTGTTAACACTTTGATGTTCTTGTTATTTTTGTTGTTGTTGTTGTTTGTTATTGCTTGTTGTTTTTGTTTGTTGTTATTGTTGTTGTTATTTTTATTTGTTGTTGTTGTTGTTGTTGATGTTTTTATGTTGTTGTTGTTGTGTTGTTGTTGTTGTTGTTTTTGTTGTTTTCGTTGTTGTTGTTGTTTTTGTTTTGTATTATTGTTGTTTTTGTTATTCTTGTTTATTGTTGTTGTTGTTTTTGTAGTTCATTGTTGTTGTTGTTTTTGTTTGTTGTTGTTGTTTGTAGATTGTTGTTGTTGTTTCTTGTTCTTGTTGTTGTTGTTTTTTTAGTGTTCTTGTTGTTGTTGTGGTTGTTGTATGTGTTGTTGTTGTTGTTTATTGTTGTTGTTGTTGTTGTTATTTTTTATTGTTGTTCTTGTTCTTGTTGTTACTTGTTGTTGATGTTTTTGTTATTGTTGTTTTTGTTATTGTTGTTTGTTGTTGTTGTTGTTTTTGTTGTTCGTTGTTGTTTTTGTTGTTGTTGTTGTTTGTTATTGCTTGTTGTTGTTGTTTCTTGTTCTTGTTGTTATTTTTTTCTTGTAGTTGTTGTTGTTGTTTGTGTTGTTATTGTGGTTGTTGTTGTTGTCGTTTTTGTTGTTTATTGTTGTTGTTGTTGTTGTTTATTGTTGTTTTTGTTTGTTTTTGTTGGTGTTCTGTTTGTTGTTGTTTATTGTTGTTGTTGTTGTTGTCGTTGTTGTTGTTGTTGTTGTTGTTGTTGTTGTTGTTATTTGTTGTTGTTGGTGTTGTTGTTTGTGTTGTTGTTGTTGTTTTTGTTGTTGATTGTTTTCGTTGTTGTTGTTGTTGTTGTTGTTTTTGTTATTTATTGTTGTTGTTGTTGTTTATTGTTATTGTTGTTTGTTTTTGTTGTTGTTGTGGTTGTTGTTTGTTGTTGTTGTTGTTAAGTGTTGTTGTTGTTGTTGGAGTTCTTGTTGTTTTTGTTGTTTATTGTTGTTGTTGATGTTGTTGTTGATGTTGTTTATTGTTGTTGTAGTTTTTGTTGTTTATTGTTGTTGTTTGTTGTTGTTTTTGTTGTTTGTTGTTTGTTGTTTGTTGTTTGTTGTTGTTCTTTGTTAACACTTTGATGTTCTTGTTATTTTTGTTGTTGTTGTTGTTTGTTATTGCTTGTTGTTTTTGTTTGTTGTTATTGTTGTTGTTATTTTTATTTGTTGTTGTTGTTGTTGTTGATGTTTTTATGTTGTTGTTGTTGTGTTGTTGTTGTTGTTGTTTTTGTTGTTTTCGTTGTTGTTGTTGTTTTTGTTTTGTATTATTGTTGTTTTTGTTATTCTTGTTTATTGTTGTTGTTTTTGTAGTTTATTGTTGTTGTTGTTTTTGTTTGTTGTTGTTGTTTGTAGATTGTTGTTGTTGTTTCTTGTTCTTGTTGTTGTTGTTTTTTTAGTGTTCTTGTTGTTGTTGTGGTTGTTGTATGTGTTGTTATTGTTGTTTATTGTTGTTGTTGTTGTTGTTATTTTTTATTGTTGTTCTTGTTCTTGTTGTTACTTGTTGTTGATGTTTTTGTTATTGTTGTTGTTGTTGTTGTATTTTGTTATTGCTTGTTAGTACTATTGTTGGTCTTGTTGTTGTTGTTGTTGTTATTTGTTGTTGTTGTTGTGGTTGTTGTTGTTGTTTATTGTTGTTGTTGTTGTTTATTGATGGTGTTGTTGTTGTTCTTGTTTCAAATTGTTATTGTTCTTGTTCTTGTTGTTGTTGTTCTTATTTTTGTTGTTTTAATTTGTTGTTGATATTATTTGTTATTATTGTTGTTTCTTGCTGCTGTTGTTGTTAATATTGTTGCTGTTGTTGTTGTTGTTGTTGTTTATTGTTGTTTTTGGTTTTGTTGTTTATTGTTGTTGTTTGTTGTTGTTATTGTTGTGGTTGTTGTTTGTTGTTGTTGTTGTTTTTGTTGTTTATTGTTGTTGTTGATATTGTTGTTGATGTTGTTTATTGTTGTTGTAGTTTTTGTTGTTTTTATTGTTTATTGTTGTTGTTTGTTGTTGTTTTTGTTGTTTGTTGTTTGTTGTTTGTTGTTTGTTGTTTGTTGTTGTTCTTTGTTAACACTTTGATGTTCTTGTTATTTTTGTTGTATAGCTTGTTGTTTTTGTTTGTTGTTATTGTTGTTGTTATTTTTATTTGTTGTTGTTGTTGTTGATGTTTTTATGTTGTTGTTGTTGTGTTGTTGTTTTTGTTGTTTTCGTTGTTGTTGTTGTTGTTTTTGTTGTGTATTATTGTTGTTTTTGTTATTCTTGTTTATTGTTGTTGTTGTTTTTGTAGCTCATTGTTGTTGTTGTTTCTTGTTCTTGTTGTTATTTTTTTCTTGTTGTTGTTGTTGTTTGTTGTTTGTTGTTTGTTGTTTGTTGTTGTTCTTTGTTAACACTTTGATGTTCTTGTTATTTTTGTTGTTGTTGTTGTTTGTTATTGCTTGTTGTTTTTGTTTGTTGTTATTGTTGTTGTTATTTTTATTTGTTGTTGTTGTTGTTGTTGATGTTTTTATGTTGTTGTTGTTGTGTTGTTGTTGTTGTTGTTTTTGTTGTTTTCGTTGTTGTTGTTGTTTTTGTTTTGTATTATTGTTGTTTTTGTTATTCTTGTTTATTGTTGTTGTTGTTTTTGTAGTTCATTGTTGTTGTTGTTTTTGTTTGTTGTTGTTGTTTGTAGATTGTTGTTGTTGTTTCTTGTTCTTGTTGTTGTTGTTTTTTTAGTGTTCTTGTTGTTGTTGTGGTTGTTGTATGTGTTGTTATTGTTGTTTATTGTTGTTGTTGTTGTTGTTATTTTTTATTGTTGTTCTTGTTCTTGTTGTTACTTGTTGTTGATGTTTTTGTTATTGTTGTTTTTGTTATTGTTGTTTGTTGTTGTTGTTGTTTTTGTTGTTCGTTGTTGTTTTTGTTGTTGTTGTTGTTTGTTATTGCTTGTTGTTGTTGTTTCTTGTTCTTGTTGTTATTTTTTTCTTGTAGTTGTTGTTGTTGTTTGTGTTGTTATTGTGGTTGTTGTTGTTGTCGTTTTTGTTGTTTATTGTTGTTGTTGTTGTTGTTTATTGTTGTTTTTGTTTGTTTTTGTTGGTGTTCTGTTTGTTGTTGTTTATTGTTGTTGTTGTTGTTGTCGTTGTTGTTGTTGTTGTTGTTGTTGTTGTTGTTGTTATTTGTTGTTGTTGGTGTTGTTGTTTGTGTTGTTGTTGTTGTTTTTGTTGTTGATTGTTTTCGTTGTTGTTGTTGTTGTTGTTGTTTTTGTTATTTATTGTTGTTGTTGTTGTTTATTGTTATTGTTGTTTGTTTTTGTTGTTGTTGTGGTTGTTGTTTGTTGTTGTTGTTGTTAAGTGTTGTTGTTGTTGTTGGAGTTCTTGTTGTTTTTGTTGTTTATTGTTGTTGTTGATGTTGTTGTTGATGTTGTTTATTGTTGTTGTAGTTTTTGTTGTTTATTGTTGTTGTTTGTTGTTGTTTTTGTTGTTTGTTGTTTGTTGTTGTTCTTTGTTAACACTTTGATGTTCTTGTTATTTTTGTTGTTGTTGTTGTTTGTTATTGCTTGTTGTTTTTGTTTGTTGTTATTGTTGTTGTTATTTTTATTTGTTGTTGTTGTTGTTGTTGATGTTTTTATGTTGTTGTTGTTGTGTTGTTGTTGTTGTTGTTTTTGTTGTTTTCGTTGTTGTTGTTGTTTTTGTTTTGTATTATTGTTGTTTTTGTTATTCTTGTTTATTGTTGTTGTTTTTGTAGTTTATTGTTGTTGTTGTTTTTGTTTGTTGTTGTTGTTTGTAGATTGTTGTTGTTGTTTCTTGTTCTTGTTGTTGTTGTTTTTTTAGTGTTCTTGTTGTTGTTGTGGTTGTTGTATGTGTTGTTATTGTTGTTTATTGTTGTTGTTGTTGTTGTTATTTTTTATTGTTGTTCTTGTTCTTGTTGTTACTTGTTGTTGATGTTTTTGTTATTGTTGTTGTTGTTGTTGTATTTTGTTATTGCTTGTTAGTACTATTGTTGGTCTTGTTGTTGTTGTTGTTGTTATTTGTTGTTGTTGTTGTGGTTGTTGTTGTTGTTTATTGTTGTTGTTGTTGTTTATTGATGGTGTTGTTGTTGTTCTTGTTTCAAATTGTTATTGTTCTTGTTCTTGTTGTTGTTGTTCTTATTTTTGTTGTTTTAATTTGTTGTTGATATTATTTGTTATTATTGTTGTTTCTTGCTGCTGTTGTTGTTAATATTGTTGCTGTTGTTGTTGTTGTTGTTGTTTATTGTTGTTTTTGGTTTTGTTGTTTATTGTTGTTGTTTGTTGTTGTTATTGTTGTGGTTGTTGTTTGTTGTTGTTGTTGTTTTTGTTGTTTATTGTTGTTGTTGATGTTGTTGTTGATGTTGTTTATTGTTGTTGTAGTTTTTGTTGTTTTTATTGTTTATTGTTGTTGTTTGTTGTTGTTTTTGTTGTTTGTTGTTTGTTGTTTGTTGTTTGTTGTTTGTTGTTGTTCTTTGTTAACACTTTGATGTTCTTGTTATTTTTGTTGTATAGCTTGTTGTTTTTGTTTGTTGTTATTGTTGTTGTTATTTTTATTTGTTGTTGTTGTTGTTGTTGTTTTTGTTGTTTTCGTTGTTGTTGTTGTTGTTTTTGTTGTGTATTATTGTTGTTTTTGTTATTCTTGTTTATTGTTGTTGTTGTTTTTGTAGCTCATTGTTGTTGTTGTTTCTTGTTCTTGTTGTTATTTTTTTCTTGTTGTTGTTGTTGTTGTTTGTGTTGTTATTGTGGTTGTTGTTGTTGTCGTTTTTGTTGTTTATTGTTGTTGTTGTTTGTGTTGTTTATTGTTGTTTTTGTTTGTTTTTATTGTTGTTCTGTTTGTTTTTGTTTATTGTTGTTGTTGTTGTTGTTTATTGATGTTGTTGTTGTTTTTGTTATTGTTGTTTGTTGTTGTTGTTGTTTTTGTTATTGTTGTTTGTTGTTGTTGTTGTTTTTGTTGTTCATTGTTGTTTTTGTTGTTGTTGTTGTTTGTTATTGCTTGTTGTTGTTGTTTCTTGTTCTTGTTGTTATTTTTTTCTTGTTGTTGTTGTTGTTGTTTGTGTTGTTATTGTGGTTGTTGTTGTTGTCGTTTTTGTTGTTTATTGTTGTTGTTGTTTATTGTTGTTTTTGTTTGTTTTTGTTGGTGTTCTATTTGTTATTGCTTGTTGTTGTTGTTGTTGTTGTTGTTGTTGTTTGTTGTTGTTGTTGTTGTTTGTTGTTTGTTGTTTGTTGTTATTTGTTGTTGTTGGTGTTGTTGTTTGTGTTGTTGTTGTTGTTTTTGTTGTTGATTGTTTTCGTTGTTGTTGTTGTTGTTGTTGTTGTTGTTGTTTTTGTTATTTATTGTTGTTGTTGTTGTTTATTGTTATTGTTGTTTGTTTTTGTTGTTGTTGTGGTTGTTGTTTGTTGTTGTTGTTGTTAAGTGTTGTTGTTGTTGTTGTTGTTGTTGTTGTTTTTGTTGATTATTGTTGTTGTTGATGTTGTTGTTGATGTTGTTTATTGTTGTTGTTGTTTTTGTTGTTTATTGTTGTTGTTTGTTGTTGTTTTTGTTGTTTGTTATTTGTTGTTTGTTGTTTGTTGTTGTTCTTTGTTAACACTTTGATGTTCTTGTTATTTTTGTTGTTGTTGTTGTTTGTTATTGCTTGTTGTTTTTGTTTGTTGTTATTGTTGTTGTTATTTTTATTTGTTGTTGTTGTTGTTGTTGATGGTTTTATGTTGTTGTTGTTGTGTTGTTGTTGTTTTTGTTGTTTTCGTTGTTGTTGTTGTTTTTGTTTTGTATTATTGTTGTTTTTGTTATTCTTGTTTATTGTTGTTGTTGTTTTTGTAGTTCATTGTTGTTGTTGTTTTTGTTTGTTGTTGTTGTTTGTAGCTTGTTGTTGTTGTTTCTTGTTCTTGTTGTTGTTGTTTTTTTAGTGTTCTTGTTGTTGTTGTGGTTGTTGTATGTGTTGTTATTGTTGTTTATTGTTGTTGTTGTTGTTGTTGTTATTTTTTATTGTTGTTCTTGTTCTTGTTGTTACTTGTTGTTGATGTTTTTGTTATTGTTGTTGTTGTTGTTGTATTTTGTAATTGCTTGTTAGTTTGTTGGTCTTGTTGTTGTTGTTGTTGGATTTTGTTGTTGTTGTTATTTGTTGTTGTTGTTGTTGTTGTTGTTGTTTATTGTTGTTGTTGTTGTTGTTGTTCTTGTTTCAAGTTGTTATTGTTCTTGTTCTTGTTGTTGCTGTTCTTATTTTTGTTGTTTTAATTTGTTGTTGATGTTATTTGTTATTATTGTTGTTTGTTGCTGCTGTTGTTGTTAAATGTTGTTGCTGTTGTTGTTGTTCTTGTTGTTTATTGTTGTTTTTGGTTTTGTTGTTTATTGTTGTTGTTTGTTGTTGTTGTTGTTGTGGTTGTTGTTTGTTGTTGTTGTTGTTTTTGTTGTTTATTGTTGTTGTTGATGTTGTTTATTGTTGTTGTTGTTTTTGTTATTTATTGTTGTTGTTTGTTGTTGTTTTTGTTGTTTGTTGTTTGTTGTTTGTTGTTTGTTGTTTGTTGTTGTTCTTTGTTAACACTTTGATGTTCTTGTTATTTTTGTTGTATAGCTTGTTGTTTTTGTTTGTTTTTGTTGGTGTTCTGTTTGTTGTTGTTTATTGTTGTTGTTGTTGTTGTCGTTGTTGTTGTTGTTGTTGTTGTTGTTGTTGTTATTTGTTGTTGTTGGTGTTGTTGTTTGTGTTGTTGTTGTTGTTTTTGTTGTTGATTGTTTTCGTTGTTGTTGTTGTTGTTGTTGTTTTTGTTATTTATTGTTGTTGTTGTTGTTTATTGTTATTGTTGTTTGTTTTTGTTGTTGTTGTGGTTGTTGTTTGTTGTTGTTGTTGTTAAGTGTTGTTGTTGTTGTTGTTGTTGTTCTTGTTGTTTTTGTTGTTTATTGTTGTTGTTGATGTTGTTGTTGATGTTGTTTATTGTTGTTGTAGTTTTTGTTGTTTATTGTTGTTGTTTGTTGTTGTTTTTGTTGTTTGTTGTTTGTTGTTTGTTGTTTGTTGTTGTTCTTTGTTAACACTTTGATGTTCTTGTTATTTTTGTTGTTGTTGTTGTTTGTTATTGCTTGTTGTTTTTGTTTGTTGTTATTGTTGTTGTTATTTTTATTTGTTGTTGTTGTTGTTGTTGATGTTTTTATGTTGTTGTTGTTGTGTTGTTGTTGTTGTTGTTTTTGTTGTTTTCGTTGTTGTTGTTGTTTTTGTTTTGTATTATTGTTGTTTTTGTTATTCTTGTTTATTGTTGTTGTTGTTTTTGTAGTTCATTGTTGTTGTTGTTTTTGTTTGTTGTTGTTGTTTGTAGATTGTTGTTGTTGTTTCTTGTTCTTGTTGTTGTTGTTTTTTTAGTGTTCTTGTTGTTGTTGTGGTTGTTGTATGTGTTGTTATTGTTGTTTATTGTTGTTGTTGTTGTTGTTATTTTTTATTGTTGTTCTTGTTCTTGTTGTTACTTGTTGTTGATGTTTTTGTTATTGTTGTTGTTGTTGTTGTATTTTGTTATTGCTTGTTAGTACTATTGTTGGTCTTGTTGTTGTTGTTGTTGTTATTTGTTGTTGTTGTTGTGGTTGTTGTTGTTGTTTATTGTTGTTGTTGTTGTTTATTGATGGTGTTGTTGTTGTTCTTGTTTCAAATTGTTATTGTTCTTGTTCTTGTTGTTGTTGTTCTTATTTTTGTTGTTTTAATTTGTTGTTGATATTATTTGTTATTATTGTTGTTTCTTGCTGCTGTTGTTGTTAATATTGTTGCTGTTGTTGTTGTTGTTGTTGTTTATTGTTGTTTTTGGTTTTGTTGTTTATTGTTGTTGTTTGTTGTTGTTATTGTTGTGGTTGTTGTTTGTTGTTGTTGTTGTTTTTGTTGTTTATTTTTGTTGTTGTTGTTGTTGATGTTGTTTATTGTTGTTGTAGTTTTTGTTGTTTTTATTGTTTATTGTTGTTGTTTGTTGTTGTTTTTGTTGTTTGTTGTTTGTTGTTTGTTGTTTGTTGTTTGTTGTTGTTCTTTGTTAACACTTTGATGTTCTTGTTATTTTTGTTGTATAGCTTGTTGTTTTTGTTTGTTGTTATTGTTGTTGTTATTTTTATTTGTTGTTGTTGTTGTTGATGTTTTTATGTTGTTGTTGTTGTGTTGTTGTTTTTGTTGTTTTCGTTGTTGTTGTTGTTGTTTTTGTTGTGTATTATTGTTGTTTTTGTTATTCTTGTTTATTGTTGTTGTTGTTTTTGTAGCTCATTGTTGTTGTTGTTTCTTGTTCTTGTTGTTATTTTTTTCTTGTTGTTGTTGTTGTTGTTTGTGTTGTTATTGTGGTTGTTGTTGTTGTCGTTTTTGTTGTTTATTGTTGTTGTTGTTTGTGTTGTTTATTGTTGTTTTTGTTTGTTTTTATTGTTGTTCTGTTTGTTTTTGTTTATTGTTGTTGTTGTTGTTGTTTATTGATGTTGTTGTTGTTTTTGTTATTGTTGTTTGTTGTTGTTGTTGTTTTTGTTATTGTTGTTTGTTGTTGTTGTTGTTTTTGTTGTTCATTGTTGTTTTTGTTGTTGTTGTTGTTTGTTATTGCTTGTTGTTGTTGTTTCTTGTTCTTGTTGTTATTTTTTTCTTGTTGTTGTTGTTGTTGTTTGTGTTGTTATTGTGGTTGTTGTTGTTGTCGTTTTTGTTGTTTATTGTTGTTTTTGTTTGTTTTTGTTGGTGTTCTATTTGTTATTGTTTATTGTTGTTGTTGTTGTTGTTGTTTGTTGTTGTTGTTGTTGTTGTTGTTGTTGTTATTTGTTGTTGTTGGTGTTGTTGTTTGTGTTGTTGTAGTTGTTTTTGTTGTTGATTGTTTTCGTTGTTGTTGTTGTTGTTGTTGTTGTTGTTGTTGTTGTTTTTGTTATTTATTGTTGTTGTTGTTGTTTATTGTTATTGTTGTTTGTTTTTGTTGTTGTTGTGGTTGTTGTTTGTTGTTGTTGTTGTTAAGTGTTGTTGTTGTTGTTGTTGTTGTTGTTGTTTTTGTTGATTATTGTTGTTGTTGATGTTGTTGTTGATGTTGTTTATTGTTGTTGTAGTTTTTGTTGTTTATTGTTGTTGTTTGTTGTTGTTTTTGTTGTTTGTTATTTGTTGTTTGTTGTTTGTTGTTGTTCTTTGTTAACACTTTGATGTTCTTGTTATTTTTGTTGTTGTTGTTGTTTGTTATTGCTTGTTGTTGTTGTTTGTTGTTATTGTTGTTGTTATTTTTATTTGTTGTTGTTGTTGTTGTTGATGGTTTTATGTTGTTGTTGTTGTGTTGTTATTGTTTTTGTTGTTTTCGTTGTTGTTGTTGTTTTTGTTTTGTATTATTGTTGTTTTTGTTATTCTTGTTTATTGTTGTTGTTGTTTTTGTAGTTCATTGTTGTTGTTGTTTTTGTTTGTTGTTGTTGTTTGTAGCTTGTTGTTGTTGTTTCTTGTTCTTGTTGTTGTTGTTTTTTTAGTGTTCTTGTTGTTGTTGTGGTTGTTGTATGTGTTGTTATTGTTGTTTATTGTTGTTGTTGTTGTTGTTGTTATTTTTTATTGTTGTTCTTGTTCTTGTTGTTACTTGTTGTTGATGTTTTTGTTATTGTTGTTGTTGTTGTTGTATTTTGTAATTGCTTGTTAGTTTGTTGGTCTTGTTGTTGTTGTTGTTGGATTTTGTTGTTGTTGTTATTTGTTGTTGTTGTTGTTGTTGTTGTTGTTTATTGTTGTTGTTGTTGTTGTTGTTCTTGTTTCAAGTTGTTATTGTTCTTGTTCTTGTTGTTGCTGTTCTTATTTTTGTTGTTTTAATTTGTTGTTGATGTTATTTGTTATTATTGTTGTTTGTTGCTGCTGTTGTTGTTAAATGTTGTTGCTGTTGTTGTTGTTCTTGTTGTTTATTGTTGTTTTTGGTTTTGTTGTTTATTGTTGTTGTTTGTTGTTGTTGTTGTTGTGGTTGTTGTTTGTTGTTGTTGTTGTTTTTGTTGTTTATTGTTGTTGTTGATGTTGTTGTTGATGTTGTTTATTGTTGTTGTTGTTTTTGTTATTTATTGTTGTTGTTTGTTGTTGTTTTTGTTGTTTGTTGTTTGTTGTTTGTTGTTTGTTGTTTGTTGTTGTTCTTTGTTAACACTTTGATGTTCTTGTTATTTTTGTTGTATAGCTTGTTGTTTTTGTTTGTTGTTATTGTTGTTGTTATTTTTATTTGTTGTTGTTGTTGTTGATGTTTTTATGTTGTTGTTGTTGTGTTGTTGTTGTTGTTGTTTTTGTTGTTTTCGTTGTTGTTGTTGTTTTTGTTGTGTATTATTGTTGTTTTTGTTATTCTTGTTTATTGTTGTTGTTGTTTTTGTAGTTCATTGTTGTTGTTGTTTCTTGTTCTTGTTGTTATTTTTTTCTTGTTGTTGTTGTTGTTGTTTGTGTTGTTATTGTGGTTGTTGTTGTTGTCTTTTTTGTTGTTTATTGTTGTTGTTGTTGTTGTTGTTTATTGTTGTTTTTGTTTGTTTTTGTTGTTGTTCTGTTTGTTGTTGTTTATTGTTGTTGTTGTTGTTGTTGTTGTTGTTTTTATTTGATGTTGTTGTTGTTGTTGTTTTTATTTGATGTTGTTGTTGTTGATGTTTATGTTGTTGTTGTTTTCGTTGTTGTTGTTGTTTTGTTGTTTATTATTGTTGTTTTTGTTATTGTTGTTTGTTGTTGTTGTTGTTGTTTTTGTTGTTCATTGTTGTTTTTGTTGTTGTTGTTGTTTGTTGTTTGTTGTTTGTTGTTGTTCTTTGTTAACACTTTGATGTTCTTGTTATTTTTGTTGTTGTTGTTGTTTGTTATTGCTTGTTGTTTTTGTTTGTTGTTATTGTTGTTGTTATTTTTATTTGTTGTTGTTGTTGTTGTTGATGTTTTTATGTTGTTGTTGTTGTGTTGTTGTTGTTGTTGTTTTTGTTGTTTTCGTTGTTGTTGTTGTTTTTGTTTTGTATTATTGTTGTTTTTGTTTTGTATTATTGTTGTTTTTGTTATTCTTGTTTATTGTTGTTGTTGTTTTTGTAGTTCATTGTTGTTGTTGTTTTTGTTTGTTGTTGTTGTTTGTAGATTGTTGTTGTTGTTTCTTGTTCTTGTTGTTGTTGTTTTTTTAGTGTTCTTGTTGTTGTTGTGGTTGTTGTATGTGTTGTTATTGTTGTTTATTGTTGTTGTTGTTGTTGTTATTTTTTATTGTTGTTCTTGTTCTTTTTGTTACTTGTTGTTGATGTTTTTGTTATTGTTGTTGTTGTTGTTGTATTTTGTTATTGCTTGTTAGTACTATTGTTGGTCTTGTTGTTGTTGTTGTTGTTATTTGTTGTTGTTGTTGTGGTTGTTGTTGTTGTTTATTGTTGTTGTTGTTGTTTATTGATGTTGTTGTTGTTCTTGTTTCAAGTTGTTATTGTTCTTGTTCTTGTTGTTGTTGTTCTTATTTTTGTTGTTTTAATTTGTTGTTGATATTATTTGTTATTATTGTTGTTTCTTGCTGCTGTTGTTGTTAATATTGTTGCTGTTGTTGTTGTTCTTGTTGTTTATTGTTGTTTTTGGTTTTGTTGTTTATTGTTGTTGTTTGTTGTTGTTATTGTTGTGGTTGTTGTTTGTTGTTGTTGTTGTTTTTGTTGTTTATTGTTGTTGTTGATGTTGTTGTTGATGTTGTTTATTGTTGTTGTAGTTTTTGTTGTTTTTGTTGTTTATTGTTGTTGTTTGTTGTTGTTTTTGTTGTTTGTTGTTTGTTGTTTGTTGTTGTTCTTTGTTAACACTTTGATGTTCTTGTTATTTTTGTTGTATAGCTTGTTGTTTTTGTTTGTTGTTATTGTTGTTGTTATTTTTATTTGTTGTTGTTGTTGTTGATGTTTTTATGTTGTTGTTGTTGTGTTGTTGTTGTTGTTGTTTTTGTTGTTTTCGTTGTTGTTGTTGTTTTTGTTGTGTATTATTGTTGTTTTTGTTATTCTTGTTTATTGTTGTTGTTGTTTTTGTAGCTCATTGTTGTTGTTGTTTCTTGTTCTTGTTGTTATTTTTTTCTTGTTGTTGTTGTTGTTGTTTGTGTTGTTATTGTGGTTGTTGTTGTTGTCGTTTTTGTTGTTTATTGTTGTTGTTGTTGTTGTTGTTTATTGTTGTTTTTGTTTGTTTTTGTTGTTGTTCTGTTTGTTGTTGTTTATTGTTGTTGTTGTTGTTGTTGTTGTTGTTTTTATTTGATGTTGTTGTTGTTGTTGTTTTTATTTGATGTTGTTGTTGTTGATGTTTATGTTGTTGTTGTTTTCGTTGTTGTTGTTGTTTTGTTGTTTATTATTGTTGTTTTTGTTATTGTTTTTTGTTGTTGTTGTTGTTTTTGTTGTTCATTGTTGTTTTTGTTGTTGTTGTTGTTTGTTATTGCTTGTTGTTGTTGTTTCTTGTTCTTGTTGTTATTTTTTTCTTGTTGTTGTTGTTGTTGTTTGTGTTGTTATTGTGGTTGTTGTTGTTGTCGTTTTTGTTGTTTATTGTTGTTGTTGTTGTTGTTTATTGTTGTTGTTGTTGTTGTTGTTGTTGTTGTTTGTTGTTGTTGTTGTTGTTAAGTGTTGTTGTTGTTGTTGTTGTTGTTTTTGTTGTTTATTGTTGTTGTTGTTGTTGTTTTTGTTGTTTATTGTTGTTGTTGATGTTGTTGTTGATGTTGTTTATTGTTGTTGTAGTTTTTGTTGTTTTTGTTGTTTATTGTTGTTGTTTGTTGTTGTTTTTGTTGTTTGTTGTTTATTGTTGTTCTTTGTTAACACTTTGATGTTCTTGTTATTTTTGTTGTTGTTGTTGTTTGTTATTGCTTGTTGTTTTTGTTTGTTGTTATTGTTGTTGTTATTTTTATTTGTTGTTGTTGTTGTTGTTGTTGATGTTTTTATGTTGTTGTTGTTGTGTTGTTGTTGTTGTTGTTTTTGTTGTTTTCGTTGTTGTTATTGTTTTTGTTGTGTATTATTGTTGTTTTTGTTATTCTTGTTTATTGTTGTTGTTGTTTTTGTAGTTCATTGTTGTTGTTGTTTTTGTTTGTTGTTGTTGTTTGTAGCTTGTTGTTGTTGTTTCTTGTTCTTGTTGTTGTTGTTTTTTTAGTGTTCTTGTTGTTGTTGTGGTTGTTGTATATGTTGTTATTGTTGTTTATTGTTGTTGTTGTTGTTGTTGTTGTTATTTTTTATTGTTGTTCTTGTTCTTGTTGTTACTTGTTGTTGATGTTTTTGTTATTGTTGTTGTTGTTGTTGTATTTTGTTATTGCTTGTTAGTTTGTTGGTCTTGTTGTTGTTGTTGTTGGATTTTGTTGTTGTTGTTGTTGTTATTTGTTGTTGTTGTTGTTGTTGTTGTTGTTTATTGTTGTTGTTGTTGTTTATTGATGTTGTTGTTGTTGTTGTTCTTGTTTCAAGTTGTTATTGTTCTTGTTCTTGTTGTTGTTGTTCTTATTTTTGTTGTTTTAATTTGGTGTTGATGTTATTTGTTATTATTGTTGTTTGTTGCTGCTGTTGTTGTTAATGTTGTTGCTGTTGTTGTTGTTCTTGTTGTTTATTGTTGTTTTTGGTTTTGTTGTTTATTGTTGTTGTTTGTTGTTGTTATTGTTGTGGTTGTTGTTTGTTGTTGTTGTTGTTTTTGTTGTTTATTGTTGTTGTTGATGTTGTTGTTGATGTTGTTTATTGTTGTTTTAGTTTTTGTTGTTTTTGTTGTTTATTGTTGTTGTTTGTTGTTGTTTTTGTTGTTTGTTGTTTGTTGTTTGTTGTTGTTCTTTGTTAACACTTTGATGTTCTTGTTATTTTTGTTGTATAGCTTGTTGTTTTTGTTTGTTGTTATTGTTGTTGTTATTTTTATTTGTTGTTGTTGTTGTTGATGTTTTTATGTTGTTGTTGTTGTGTTGTTGTTGTTGTTGTTTTTGTTGTTTTCGTTGTTGTTGTTGTTTTTGTTGTGTATTATTGTTGTTTTTGTTATTCTTGTTTATTGTTGTTGTTGTTTTTGTAGTTCATTGTTGTTGTTGTTTCTTGTTCTTGTTGTTATTTTTTTCTTGTTGTTGTTGTTGTTGTTTGTGTTGTTATTGTGGTTGTTGTTGTTGTCGTTTTTGTTGTTTATTGTTGTTGTTGTTGTTGTTGTTTATTGTTGTTTTTGTTTGTTTTTGTTGTTGTTCTGTTTGTTGTTGTTTATTGTTGTTGTTGTTGTTGTTGTTGTTTTTATTTGATGTTGTTGTTGTTGTTGTTTTTATTTGATGTTGTTGTTGTTGATGTTTATGTTGTTGTTGTTTTCGTTGTTGTTGTTGTTTTGTTGTTTATTATTGTTGTTTTTGTTATTGTTTTTTGTTGTTGTTGTTGTTTTTGTTGTTCATTGTTGTTTTTGTTGTTGTTGTTGTTTGTTATTGCTTGTTGTTGTTGTTTCTTGTTCTTGTTGTTATTTTTTTCTTGTTGTTGTTGTTGTTGTTTGTGTTGTTATTGTGGTTGTTGTTGTTGTCGTTTTTGTTGTTTATTGTTGTTGTTGTTGTTGTTTATTGTTGTTTTTGTTTGTTTTTGTTGGTGTTCTGTTTGTTGTTGTTTATTGTTGTTGTTGTTGTTGTTGTTGTTTGTTGTTGTTGTTGTTGTTAAGTGTTGTTGTTGTTGTTGTTGTTGTTTTTGTTGTTTATTGTTGTTGTTGTTGTTGTTTTTGTTGTTTATTGTTGTTGTTGATGTTGTTGTTGATGTTGTTTATTGTTGTTGTAGTTTTTGTTGTTTTTGTTGTTTATTGTTGTTGTTTGTTGTTGTTTTTGTTGTTTGTTGTTTATTGTTGTTCTTTGTTAACACTTTGATGTTCTTGTTATTTTTGTTGTTGTTGTTGTTTGTTATTGCTTGTTGTTTTTGTTTGTTGTTATTGTTGTTGTTATTTTTATTTGTTGTTGTTGTTGTTGTTGTTGATGTTTTTATGTTGTTGTTGTTGTGTTGTTGTTGTGTTGTTGTTGTTGTTGTTTTTGTTGTTTTCGTTGTTGTTATTGTTTTTGTTGTGTATTATTGTTGTTTTTGTTATTCTTGTTTATTGTTGTTGTTGTTTTTGTAGTTCATTGTTGTTGTTGTTTTTGTTTGTTGTTGTTGTTTGTAGCTTGTTGTTGTTGTTTCTTGTTCTTGTTGTTGTTGTTTTTTTAGTGTTCTTGTTGTTGTTGTGGTTGTTGTATATGTTGTTATTGTTGTTTATTGTTGTTGTTGTTGTTGTTGTTGTTATTTTTTATTGTTGTTCTTGTTCTTGTTGTTACTTGTTGTTGATGTTTTTGTTATTGTTGTTGTTGTTGTTGTATTTTGTTATTGCTTGTTAGTTTGTTGGTCTTGTTGTTGTTGTTGTTGGATTTTGTTGTTGTTGTTGTTGTTATTTGTTGTTGTTGTTGTTGTTGTTGTTTATTGTTGTTGTTGTTGTTTATTGATGTTGTTGTTGTTGTTGTTCTTGTTTCAAGTTGTTATTGTTCTTGTTCTTGTTGTTGTTGTTCTTATTTTTGTTGTTTTAATTTGTTGTTGATGTTATTTGTTATTATTGTTGTTTGTTGCTGCTGTTGTTGTTAATGTTGTTGCTGTTGTTGTTGTTCTTGTTGTTTATTGTTGTTTTTTGTTTTGTTGTTTATTGTTGTTGTTTGTTGTTGTTATTGTTGTGGTTGTTGTTTGTTGTTGTTGTTGTTTTTGTTGTTTATTGTTGTTGTTGATGTTGTTGTTGATGTTGTTTATTGTTGTTTTAGTTTTTGTTGTTTTTGTTGTTTATTGTTGTTGTTTGTTGTTGTTTTTGTTGTTTGTTGTTTGTTGTTTGTTGTTGTTCTTTGTTAACACTTTGATGTTCTTGTTATTTTTGTTGTTATTGTTTGTTGTTTTTGTTTGTTGTTATTGTTGTTGTTATTTTTATTTGTTGTTGTTGTTGTTGATGTTTTTATGTTGTTGTTGTTGTGTTGTTGTTGTTGTTGTTTTTGTTGTTTTCGTTGTTGTTGTTGTTTTTGTTGTGTATTATTGTTGTTTTTGTTATTCTTGTTTATTGTTGTTGTTGTTTTTGTAGTTCATTGTTGTTGTTGTTTCTTGTTCTTGTTGTTATTTTTTTCTTGTTGTTGTTGTTGTTGTTTGTGTTGTTATTGTGGTTGTTGTTGTTGTCGTTTTTGTTGTTGTTGTTGTTTATTGTTGTTTTTGTTTGTTTTTGTTGTTGTTCTGTTTGTCAGTTTATTGTTGTTGTTGTTGTTGTTGTTTTTATTTGATGTTGTTGTTGTTGATGTTTATGTTGTTGTTGTTTTCGTTGGTGTTGTTGTTTTTGTTGTTTATTATTGTTGTTTTTGTTATTGTTGTTTGTTGTTGTTGTTGTTTTTGTTGTTCATTGTTGTTTTTGTTGTTGTTGTTGTTTGTTATTGCTTGTTGTTGTTTCTTGTTCTTGTTGTTATTTTTTTCTTGTTGTTGTTGTTGTTTGTGTTGTTATTGTGGTTGTTGTTGTTGTCGTTTTTGTTGTTTATTGTTGTTATTGTTGTTGTTTATTGTTGTTTTTGTTTGTTTTTGTTGGTGTTCTGTTTGTTGTTGTTTATTGTTGTTGTTGTTGTTGTTGTTTGTTGTTGTTGTTGTTGTTGTTGTTGTTGTTAAGTGTTGTTGTTGTTGTTGTTGTTGTTTTTATTTGATGTTGTTGTTGTTGATGTTTATGTTGTTGTTGTTTTCGTTGTTGTTGTTGTTTTTGTTGTTTATTATTGTTGTTTTTGTTATTGTTGTTTGTTGTTGTTGTTGTTTTTGTTGTTCATTGTTGTTTTTGTTGTTGTTGTTGTTTGTTATTGCTTGTTGTTGTTGTTTCTTGTTCTTGTTGTTATTTTTTTCTTGTTGTTGTTGTTGTTTGTGTTGTTATTGTGGTTGTTGTTGTTGTCGTTTTTGTTGTTTATTGTTGTTGTTGTTGTTGTTTATTGTTGTTTTTGTTTGTTTTTGTTGGTGTTCTGTTTGTTGTTGTTTATTGTTGTTGTTGTTGTTGTCGTTGTTGTTGTTGTTGTTGTTGTTGTTGTTGTTGTTATTTGTTGTTGTTGGTGTTGTTGTTTGTGTTGTTGTTGTTGTTTTTGTTGTTGATTGTTTTCGTTGTTGTTGTTGTTGTTGTTGTTTTTGTTATTTATTGTTGTTGTTGTTGTTTATTGTTATTGTTGTTTGTTTTTGTTGTTGTTGTGGTTGTTGTTTGTTGTTGTTGTTGTTAAGTGTTGTTGTTGTTGTTGTTGTTCTTGTTGTTTTTGTTGTTTATTGTTGTTGTTGATGTTGTTTATTGTTGTTGTAGTTTTTGTTGTTTATTGTTGTTGTTTGTTGTTGTTTTTGTTGTTTGTTGTTTGTTGTTTGTTGTTTGTTGTTGTTCTTTGTTAACACTTTGATATTCTTGTTATTTTTGTTGTTGTTGTTGTTTGTTATTGCTTGTTGTTTTTGTTTGTTGTTATTGTTGTTGTTATTTTTATTTGTTGTTGTTGTTGTTGTTGATGTTTTTATGTTGTTGTTGTTGTGTTGTTGTTGTTGTTGTTGTTGTTGTTTTTGTTGTTTTCGTTGTTGTTGTTGTTTTTGTTTTGTATTATTGTTGTTTTTGTTATTCTTGTTTATTGTTGTTGTTGTTTTTGTAGTTCATTGTTGTTGTTGTTTTTGTTTGTTGTTGTTGTTTGTAGATTGTTGTTGTTGTTTCTTGTTCTTGTTGTTGTTGTTTTTTTAGTGTTCTTGTTGTTGTTGTGGTTGTTGTATGTGTTGTTATTGTTGTTTATTGTTGTTGTTGTTGTTGTTATTTTTTATTGTTGTTCTTGTTCTTGTTGTTACTTGTTGTTGATGTTTTTGTTATTGTTGTTTTTGTTATTGTTGTTTGTTGTTGTTGTTGTTTTTGTTGTTCGTTGTTGTTTTTGTTGTTGTTGTTGTTTGTTATTGCTTGTTGTTGTTGTTTCTTGTTCTTGTTGTTATTTTTTTCTTGTTGTTGTTGTTGTTGTTTGTGTTGTTATTGTGGTTGTTGTTGTTGTCGTTTTTGTTGTTTATTGTTGTTGTTGTTGTTGTTTATTGTTGTTTTTGTTTGTTTTTGTTGGTGTTCTGTTTGTTGTTGTTTATTGTTGTTGTTGTTGTTGTCGTTGTTGTTGTTGTTGTTGTTGTTGTTGTTGTTATTTGTTGTTGTTGGTGTTGTTGTTTGTGTTGTTGTTGTTGTTTTTGTTGTTGATTGTTTTCGTTGTTGTTGTTGTTGTTGTTTTTGTTATTTATTGTTGTTGTTGTTGTTTATTGTTATTGTTGTTTGTTTTTGTTGTTGTTGTGGTTGTTGTTTGTTGTTGTTGTTGTTAAGTGTTGTTGTTGTTGTTGTTGTTCTTGTTGTTTTTGTTGTTTATTGTTGTTGTTGATGTTGTTGTTGATGTTATTTATTGTTGTTGTAGTTTTTGTTGTTTATTGTTGTTGTTTGTTGTTGTTTTTGTTGTTTGTTGTTTGTTGTTTGTTGTTTGTTGTTGTTCTTTGTTAACACTTTGATGTTCTTGTTATTTTTGTTGTTGTTTATTGTTGTTGTTGTTGTTGTTGTTGTTTGTTGTTGTTGTTGTTGTTAAGTGTTGTTGTTGTTGTTGTTGTTGTTTTTGTTGTTTATTGTTGTTGTTGTTGTTGTTTTTGTTGTTTATTGTTGTTGTTGATGTTGTTGTTGATGTTGTTTATTGTTGTTGTAGTTTTTGTTGTTTTTGTTGTTTATTGTTGTTGTTTGTTGTTGTTTTTGTTGTTTGTTGTTTGTTGTTGTTCTTTGTTAACACTTTGATGTTCTTGTTATTTTTGTTGTTGTTGTTGTTTGTTATTGCTTGTTGTTTTTGTTTGTTGTTATTGTTGTTGTTATTTTTATTTGTTGTTGTTGTTGTTGTTGTTGATGTTTTTATGTTGTTGTTGTTGTGTTGTTGTTGTTGTTGTTTTTGTTGTTTTCGTTGTTGTTATTGTTTTTGTTGTGTATTATTGTTGTTTTTGTTATTCTTGTTTATTGTTGTTGTTGTTTTTGTAGTTCATTGTTGTTGTTGTTTTTGTTTGTTGTTGTTGTTTGTAGCTTGTTGTTGTTGTTTCTTGTTCTTGTTGTTGTTGTTTTTTTAGTGTTCTTGTTGTTGTTGTGGTTGTTGTATATGTTGTTTATTGTTGTTGTTGTTGTTGTTGTTGTTATTTTTTATTGTTGTTCTTGTTCTTGTTGTTACTTGTTGTTGATGTTTTTGTTATTGTTGTTGTTGTTGTTGTATTTTGTTATTGCTTGTTAGTTTGTTGGTCTTGTTGTTGTTGTTGTTGGATTTTGTTGTTGTTGTTGTTGTTATTTGTTGTTGTTGTTGTTGTTGTTGTTGTTTATTGTTGTTGTTGTTGTTTATTGATGTTGTTGTTGTTGTTGTTCTTGTTTCAAGTTGTTATTGTTCTTGTTCTTGTTGTTGTTGTTCTTATTTTTGTTGTTTTAATTTGTTGTTGATGTTATTTGTTATTATTGTTGTTTGTTGCTGCTGTTGTTGTTAATGTTGTTGCTGTTGTTGTTGTTCTTGTTGTTTATTGTTGTTTTTGGTTTTGTTGTTTATTGTTGTTGTTTGTTGTTGTTATTGTTGTGGTTGTTGTTTGTTGTTGTTGTTGTTTTTGTTGTTTATTGTTGTTGTTGATGTTGTTGTTGATGTTGTTTATTGTTGTTTTAGTTTTTGTTGTTTTTGTTGTTTATTGTTGTTGTTTGTTGTTGTTTTTGTTGTTTGTTGTTTGTTGTTTGTTGTTGTTCTTTGTTAACACTTTGATGTTCTTGTTATTTTTGTTGTTATTGTTTGTTGTTTTTGTTTGTTGTTATTGTTGTTGTTATTTTTATTTGTTGTTGTTGTTGTTGATGTTTTTATGTTGTTGTTGTTGTGTTGTTGTTGTTGTTGTTTTTGTTGTTTTCGTTGTTGTTGTTGTTTTTGTTGTGTATTATTGTTGTTTTTGTTATTCTTGTTTATTGTTGTTGTTGTTTTTGTAGTTCATTGTTGTTGTTGTTTCTTGTTCTTGTTGTTATTTTTTTCTTGTTGTTGTTTTTGTTGTTTGTGTTGTTATTGTGGTTGTTGTTGTTGTCGTTTTTGTTGTTGTTGTTGTTTATTGTTGTTTTTGTTTGTTTTTGTTGTTGTTCTGTTTGTCAGTTTATTGTTGTTGTTGTTGTTGTTGTTTTTATTTGATGTTGTTGTTGTTGATGTTTATGTTGTTGTTGTTTTCGTTGGTGTTGTTGTTTTTGTTGTTTATTATTGTTGTTTTTGTTATTGTTGTTTGTTGTTGTTGTTGTTTTTGTTGTTCATTGTTGTTTTTGTTGTTGTTGTTGTTTGTTATTGCTTGTTGTTGTTTCTTGTTCTTGTTGTTATTTTTTTCTTGTTGTTGTTGTTGTTTGTGTTGTTATTGTGGTTGTTGTTGTTGTCGTTTTTGTTGTTTATTGTTGTTATTGTTGTTGTTTATTGTTGTTTTTGTTTGTTTTTGTTGGTGTTCTGTTTGTTGTTGTTTATTGTTGTTGTTGTTGTTGTTGTTTGTTGTTGTTGTTGTTGTTGTTGTTGTTAAGTGTTGTTGTTGTTGTTGTTGTTGTTTTTATTTGATGTTGTTGTTGTTGATGTTTATGTTGTTGTTGTTTTCGTTGTTGTTGTTGTTTTTGTTGTTTATTATTGTTGTTTTTGTTATTGTTGTTTGTTGTTGTTGTTGTTTTTGTTGTTCGTTGTTGTTTTTGTTGTTGTTGTTGTTTGTTATTGCTTGTTGTTGTTGTTTCTTGTTCTTGTTGTTATTTTTTTCTTGTTGTTGTTGTTGTTGTTTGTGTTGTTATTGTGGTTGTTGTTGTTGTCGTTTTTGTTGTTTATTGTTGTTGTTGTTGTTGTTTATTGTTGTTTTTGTTTGTTTTTGTTGGTGTTCTGTTTGTTGTTGTTTATTGTTGTTGTTGTTGTTGTCGTTGTTGTTGTTGTTGTTGTTGTTGTTGTTGTTGTTATTTGTTGTTGTTGGTGTTGTTGTTTGTGTTGTTGTTGTTGTTTTTGTTGTTGATTGTTTTCGTTGTTGTTGTTGTTGTTGTTGTTTTTGTTATTTATTGTTGTTGTTGTTGTTTATTGTTATTGTTGTTTGTTTTTGTTGTTGTTGTGGTTGTTGTTTGTTGTTGTTGTTGTTAAGTGTTGTTGTTGTTGTTGTTGTTTGTGTTGTTATTGTGGTTGTTGTTGTTGTCGTTTTTGTTGTTTATTGTTGTTGTTGTTGTTGTTTATTGTTGTTTTTGTTTGTTTTTGTTGGTGTTCTGTTTGTTGTTGTTTATTGTTGTTGTTGTTGTTGTCGTTGTTGTTGTTGTTGTTGTTATTTGTTGTTGTTGGTGTTGTTGTTTGTGTTGTTGTTGTTGTTTTTGTTGTTGATTGTTTTCGTTGTTGTTGTTGTTGTTGTTGTTTTTGTTATTTATTGTTGTTGTTGTTGTTTATTGTTATTGTTGTTTGTTTTTGTTGTTGTTGTGGTTGTTGTTTGTTGTTGTTGTTGTTAAGTGTTGTTGTTGTTGTTGTTGTTCTTGTTGTTTTTGTTGTTTATTGTTGTTGTTGATGTTGTTTATTGTTGTTGTAGTTTTTGTTGTTTATTGTTGTTGTTTGTTGTTGTTTTTGTTGTTTGTTGTTTGTTGTTTGTTGTTTGTTGTTGTTCTTTGTTAACACTTTGATATTCTTGTTATATTTGTTGTTGTTGTTGTATAGCTTGTTGTTATTGTTGTTGTTATTTTTATTTGTTGTTGTTGTTGTTGTTGATGTTTTTATGTTGTTGTTGTTGTGTTGTTGTTGTTGTTGTTGTTGTTGTTTTTGTTGTTTTCGTTGTTGTTGTTGTTTTTGTTTTGTATTATTGTTGTTTTTGTTATTCTTGTTTATTGTTGTTGTTGTTTTTGTAGTTCATTGTTGTTGTTGTTTTTGTTTGTTGTTGTTGTTTGTAGATTGTTGTTGTTGTTTCTTGTTCTTGTTGTTGTTGTTTTTTTAGTGTTCTTGTTGTTGTTGTGGTTGTTGTATGTGTTGTTATTGTTGTTTATTGTTGTTGTTGTTGTTGTTATTTTTTATTGTTGTTCTTGTTCTTGTTGTTACTTGTTGTTGATGTTTTTGTTATTGTTGTTGTTGTTGTTGTTGTTTCTTGTTCTTGTTGTTATTTTTTTCTTGTTGTTGTTGTTGTTGTGTTGTTGTTGTTTGTTATTGCTTGTTGTTGTTGTTTCTTGTTCTTGTTGTTATTTTTTTCTTGTTGTTGTTGTTGTTGTTTGTGTTGTTATTGTGGTTGTTGTTGTTGTCGTTTTTGTTGTTTATTGTTGTTGTTGTTGTTGTTTATTGTTGTTTTTGTTTGTTTTTGTTGGTGTTCTGTTTGTTGTTGTTTATTGTTGTTGTTGTTGTTGTTGTCGTTGTTGTTGTTGTTGTTGTTGTTGTTGTTGTTATTTGTTGTTGTTGGTGTTGTTGTTTGTGTTGTTGTTGTTGTTTTTGTTGTTGATTGTTTTCATTGTTGTTGTTGTTGTTGTTTTTGTTATTTATTGTTGTTGTTGTTGTTTATTGTTATTGTTGTTTGTTTTTGTTGTTGTTGTGGTTGTTGTTTGTTGTTGTTGTTGTTAAGTGTTGTTGTTGTTGTTGTTGTTCTTGTTGTTTTTGTTGTTTATTGTTGTTGTTGATGTTGTTGTTGATGTTGTTTATTGTTGTTGTAGTTTTTGTTGTTTATTGTTGTTGTTTGTTGTTGTTTTTGTTGTTTGTTGTTTGTTGTTTGTTGTTTGTTGTTGTTCTTTGTTAACACTTTGATGTTCTTGTTATTTTTGTTGTTGTTGTTGTTTGTTATTGCTTGTTGTTTTTGTTTGTTGTTATTGTTGTTGTTATTTTTATTTGTTGTTGTTGTTGTTGTTGATGTTTTTATGTTGTTGTTGTTGTGTTGTTGTTGTTGTTGTTTTTGTTGTTTTCGTTGTTGTTGTTGTTTTTGTTTTGTATTATTGTTGTTTTTGTTATTCTTGTTTATTGTTGTTGTTGTTTTTGTAGTTCATTGTTGTTATTGTTTTTGTTTGTTGTTGTTGTTTGTAGATTGTTGTTGTTGTTTCTTGTTCTTGTTGTTGTTGTTTTTTTAGTGTTCTTGTTGTTGTTGTGGTTGTTGTATGTGTTGTTATTGTTGTTTATTGTTGTTGTTGTTGTTGTTATTTTTTATTGTTGTTCTTGTTCTTGTTGTTACTTGTTGTTGATGTTTTTGTTATTGTTGTTGTTGTTGTTGTATTTTGTTATTGCTTGTTAGTACTATTGTTGGTCTTGTTGTTGTTGTTGTTGTTATTTGTTGTTGTTGTTGTGGTTGTTGTTGTTGTTTATTGTTGTTGTTGTTGTTTATTGATGTTGTTGTTGTTGTTGTTCTTGTTTCAAGTTGTTATTGTTCTTGTTCTTGTTGTTGTTGTTCTTATTTTTGTTGTTTTAATTTGTTGTTGATATTATTTGTTATTATTGTTGTTTCTTGCTGCTGTTGTTGTTAATATTGTTGCTGTTGTTGTTGTTCTTGTTGTTTATTGTTGTTTTTGGTTTTGTTGTTTATTGTTGTTGTTTGTTGTTGTTATTGTTGTGGTTGTTGTTTGTTGTTGTTGTTGTTTTTGTTGTTTATTGTTGTTGTTGATGTTGTTGTTGATGTTGTTTATTGTTGTTGTAGTTTTTGTTGTTTTTGTTGTTTATTGTTGTTGTTTGTTGTTGTTTTTGTTGTTTGTTGTTTGTTGTTTGTTGTTTGTTGTTGTTCTTTGTTAACACTTTGATGTTCTTGTTATTTTTGTTGTATAGCTTGTTGTTTTTGTTTGTTGTTATTGTTGTTGTTATTTTTATTTGTTGTTGTTGTTGTTGATGTTTTTATGTTGTTGTTGTTGTGTTGTTGTTGTTGTTGTTTTTGTTGTTTTCGTTGTTGTTGTTGTTTTTGTTGTGTATTATTGTTGTTTTTGTTATTCTTGTTTATTGTTGTTGTTGTTTTTGTAGTTCATTGTTGTTGTTGTTTCTTGTTCTTGTTGTTATTTTTTTCTTGTTGTTGTTGTTGTTGTTTGTGTTGTTATTGTGGTTGTTGTTGTTGTCGTTTTTGTTGTTTATTGTTGTTGTTGTTGTTGTTGTTTATTGTTGTTTTTGTTTGTTTTTGTTGTTGTTCTGTTTGTTGTTGTTTATTGTTGTTGTTGTTGTTGTTGTTGTTTTTATTTGATGTTGTTGTTGTTGTTGTTTTTATTTGATGTTGTTGTTGTTGATGTTTATGTTGTTGTTGTTTTCGTTGTTGTTGTTGTTTTGTTGTTTATTATTGTTGTTTTTGTTATTGTTGTTTGTTGTTGTTGTTGTTTTTGTTGTTCATTGTTGTTTTTGTTGTTGTTGTTGTTTGTTATTGCTTGTTGTTGTTGTTTCTTGTTCTTGTTGTTATTTTTTTCTTGTTGTTGTTGTTGTTGTTTGTGTTGTTATTGTGGTTGTTGTTGTTGTCGTTTTTGTTGTTTATTGTTGTTGTTGTTTTTGTTTATTGTTGTTTTTGTTTGTTTTTGTTGGTGTTCTGTTTGTTGTTGTTTATTGTTGTTGTTGTTGTTGTCGTTGTTGTTGTTGTTGTTGTTGTTGTTGTTGTTGTTGTTGTTGTTGTTGTTATTTGTTGTTGTTGGTGTTGTTGTTTGTGTTGTTGTTGTTGTTTTTGTTGTTGATTGTTTTCGTTGTTGTTGTTGTTGTTGTTTTTGTTATTTATTGTTGTTGTTGTTGTTTATTGTTATTGTTGTTTGTTTTTGTTGTTGTTGTGGTTGTTGTTTGTTGTTGTTGTTGTTAAGTGTTGTTGTTGTTGTTGTTGTTCTTGTTGTTGTTGTTGTTTTTGTTGTTTTCGTTGTTGTTGTTGTTTTTGTTGTGTATTATTGTTGTTTTTGTTATTCTTGTTTATTGTTGTTGTTGTTTTTGTAGTTCATTGTTGTTGTTGTTTCTTGTTCTTGTTGTTATTTTTTTCTTGTTATTGTTGTTGTTGTTTGTGTTGTTATTGTGGTTGTTGTTGTTGTCGTTTTTTTTGTTTATTGTTGTTGTTGTTGTTGTTGTTGTTTATTGTTGTTTTTGTTTGTTTTTGTTATTGTTCTGTTTGTTGTTGTTTATTGTTGTTGTTGTTGTTGTTGTTTTTATTTGATGTTGTTGTTGTTGTTGTTTTTATTTGATGTTGTTGTTGTTGATGTTTATGTTGTTGTTGTTTTCGTTGTTGTTGTTGTTTTGTTGTTTATTATTGTTGTTTTTGTTATTGTTGTTTGTTGTTGTTGTTGTTTTTGTTGTTCATTGTTGTTTTTGTTGTTGTTGTTGTTTGTTATTGCTTGTTGTTGTTGTTTCTTGTTCTTGTTGTTATTTTTTTCTTGTTGTTGTTGTTGTTGTTTGTGTTGTTATTGTGGTTGTTGTTGTTGTCGTTTTTGTTGTTTATTGTTGTTGTTGTTGTTGTTTATTGTTGTTTTTGTTTGTTTTTGTTGATGTTCTGTTTGTTGTTGTTTATTGTTGTTGTTGTTGTTGTTGTTGTTTGTTGTTGTTATTGTTGTTAAGTGTTGTTGTTGTTGTTGTTGTTGTTTTTGTTGTTTATTGTTGTTGTTGTTGTTGTTTTTGTTGTTTATTGTTGTTGTTGATGTTGTTGTTGATGTTGTTTATTGTTGTTGTAGTTTTTGTTGTTTTTGTTGTTTATTGTTGTTGTTTGTTGTTGTTTTTGTTGTTTGTTGTTTGTTGTTGTTCTTTGTTAACACTTTGATGTTCTTGTTATTTTTGTTGTTGTTGTTGTTTGTTATTGCTTGTTGTTTTTGTTTGTTGTTATTGTTGTTGTTATTTTTATTTGTTGTTGTTGTTGTTGTTGTTGATGTTTTTATGTTGTTGTTGTTGTGTTGTTGTTGTGTTGTTGTTGTTGTTGTTTTTGTTGTTTTCGTTGTTGTTATTGTTTTTGTTGTGTATTATTGTTGTTTTTGTTATTCTTGTTTATTGTTGTTGTTGTTTTTGTAGTTCATTGTTGTTGTTGTTTTTGTTTGTTGTTGTTGTTTGTAGCTTGTTGTTGTTGTTTCTTGTTCTTGTTGTTGTTGTTTTTTTAGTGTTCTTGTTGTTGTTGTGGTTGTTGTATATGTTGTTATTGTTGTTTATTGTTGTTGTTGTTGTTGTTGTTGTTATTTTTTATTGTTGTTCTTGTTCTTGTTGTTACTTGTTGTTGATGTTTTTGTTATTGTTGTTGTTGTTGTTGTATTTTGTTATTGCTTGTTAGTTTGTTGGTCTTGTTGTTGTTGTTGTTGGATTTTGTTGTTGTTGTTGTTGTTATTTGTTGTTGTTGTTGTTGTTGTTGTTGTTTATTGTTGTTGTTGTTGTTTATTGATGTTGTTGTTGTTGTTGTTCTTGTTTCAAGTTGTTATTGTTCTTGTTCTTGTTGTTGTTGTTCTTATTTTTGTTGTTTTAATTTGTTGTTGATGTTATTTGTTATTATTGTTGTTTGTTGCTGCTATTGTTGTTAATGTTGTTGCTGTTGTTGTTGTTCTTGTTGTTTATTGTTGTTTTTGGTTTTGTTGTTTATTGTTGTTGTTTGTTGTTGTTATTGTTGTTGTTGTTGTTTTTGTTGTTTATTGTTGTTGTTGATGTTGTTGTTGATGTTGTTTATTGTTGTTTTAGTTTTTGTTGTTTTTGTTGTTTATTGTTGTTGTTTGTTGTTGTTTTTGTTGTTTGTTGTTTGTTGTTTGTTGTTGTTCTTTGTTAACACTTTGATGTTCTTGTTATTTTTGTTGTTATTGGTTGTTGTTTTTGTTTGTTGTTATTGTTGTTGTTATTTTTATTTGTTGTTGTTGTTGTTGATGTTTTTATGTTGTTGTTGTTGTGTTGTTGTTGTTGTTGTTTTTGTTGTTTTCGTTGTTGTTGTTGTTTTTGTTGTGTATTATTGTTGTTTTTGTTATTCTTGTTTATTGTTGTTGTTGTTTTTGTAGTTCATTGTTGTTGTTGTTTCTTGTTCTTGTTGTTATTTTTTTTTTGTTGTTGTTGTTGTTGTTTGTGTTTTTATTGTGGTTGTTGTTGTTGTCGTTTTTGTTGTTGTTGTTGTTTATTGTTGTTTTTGTTTGTTTTTGTTGTTGTTCTGTTTGTCAGTTTATTGTTGTTGTTGTTGTTGTTTTTATTTGATGTTGTTGTTGTTGATGTTTATGTTGTTGTTGTTTTCGTTGGTGTTGTTGTTTTTGTTGTTTATTATTGTTGTTTTTGTTATTGTTGTTTGTTGTTGTTGTTGTTTTTGTTGTTCATTGTTGTTTTTGTTGTTGTTGTTGTTTGTTATTGCTTGTTGTTGTTTCTTGTTCTTGTTGTTATTTTTTTCTTGTTGTTGTTGTTGTTGTTTGTGTTGTTATTGTGGTTGTTGTTGTTGTCGTTTTTGTTGTTTATTGTTGTTGTTGTTGTTGTTTATTGTTGTTTTTGTTTGTTTTTGTTGGTGTTCTGTTTGTTGTTGTTTATTGTTGTTGTTGTTGTTGTTGTTTGTTGTTGTTGTTGTTGTTGTTGTTGTTGTTGTTAAGTGTTGTTGTTGTTGTTGTTGTTGTTTTTATTTGATGTTGTTGTTGTTGATGTTTATGTTGTTGTTGTTTTCGTTGTTGTTGTTGTTTTTGTTGTTTATTATTGTTGTTTTTGTTATTGTTGTTTGTTGTTGTTGTTGTTTTTGTTGTTCGTTGTTGTTTTTGTTGTTTTTGTTGTTTGTTATTGCTTGTTGTTGTTGTTTCTTGTTCTTGTTGTTATTTTTTTCTTGTTGTTGTTGTTGTTGTTTGTGTTGTTATTGTGGTTGTTGTTGTTGTCGTTTTTGTTGTTTATTGTTGTTGTTGTTTTTGTTTATTGTTGTTTTTGTTTGTTTTTGTTGGTGTTCTGTTTGTTGTTGTTTATTGTTGTTGTTGTTGTTGTCGTCGTTGTTGTTGTTGTTGTTGTTGTTGTTGTTGTTGTTGTTGTTATTTGTTGTTGTTGGTGTTGTTGTTTGTGTTGTTGTTGTTGTTTTTGTTGTTGATTGTTTTCGTTGTTGTTGTTGTTGTTGTTGTTTTTGTTATTTATTGTTGTTGTTGTTGTTTATTGTTATTGTTGTTTGTTTTTGTTGTTGTTGTGGTTGTTGTTTGTTGTTGTTGTTGTTAAGTGTTGTTGTTGTTGTTGTTGTTCTTGTTGTTTTTGTTGTTTATTGTTGTTGTTGATGTTGTTGTTGATGTTGTTTATTGTTGTTGTAGTTTTTGTTGTTTATTGTTGTTGTTTGTTGTTGTTTTTGTTGTTTGTTGTTTGTTGTTTGTTGTTTGTTGTTGTTCTTTGTTAACACTTTGATGTTCTTGTTATTTTTGTTGTTGTTGTTGTTTGTTATTGCTTGTTGTTTTTGTTTGTTGTTATTGTTGTTGTTATTTTTATTTATTGTTGTTGTTGTTGTTGATGTTTTTATGTTGTTGTTGTTGTGTTGTTGTTGTTGTTGTTTTTGTTGTTTTCGTTGTTGTTGTTGTTTTTGTTTTGTATTATTGTTGTTTTTGTTATTCTTGTTTATTGTTGTTGTTGTTTTTGTAGTTCATTGTTGTTGTTGTTTTTGTTTGTTGTTGTTGTTTGTAGATTGTTGTTGTTGTTTCTTGTTCTTGTTGTTGTTGTTTTTTTAGTGTTCTTGTTGTTGTTGTGGTTGTTGTATGTGTTGTTATTGTTGTTTATTGTTGTTGTTGTTGTTGTTATTTTTTATTGTTGTTCTTGTTCTTGTTGTTACTTGTTGTTGATGTTTTTGTTATTGTTGTTTTTGTTATTGTTGTTTGTTGTTGTTGTTTTTGTTGTTGTTGTTGTTTGTTATTGCTTGTTGTTGTTGTTTCTTGTTCTTGTTGTTATTTTTTTCTTGTTGTTGTTGTTGTTGTTTGTGTTGTTATTGTGGTTGTTGTTGTTGTCGTTTTTGTTGTTTATTGTTGTTGTTGTTGTTGTTTATTGTTGTTTTTGTTTGTTTTTGTTGGTGTTCTGTTTGTTGTTGTTGTTGTTGTCGTTGTTGTTGTTGTTGTTGTTGTTGTTGTTGTTGTTGTTATTTGTTGTTGTTGGTGTTGTTGTTTGTGTTGTTGTTGTTGTTTTTGTTGTTGATTGTTTTCGTTGTTGTTGTTGTTGTTGTTGTTTTTGTTATTTATTGTTGTTGTTGTTGTTTATTGTTATTGTTGTTTGTTTTTGTTGTTGTTGTGGTTGTTGTTTGTTGTTGTTGTTGTTAAGTGTTGTTGTTGTTGTTGTTGTTCTTGTTGTTTTTGTTGTTTATTGTTGTTGTTGATGTTGTTGTTGATGTTGTTTATTGTTGTTGTAGTTTTTGTTGTTTATTGTTGTTGTTTGTTGTTGTTTTTGTTGTTTGTTGTTTGTTGTTTGTTGTTTGTTGTTGTTCTTTGTTAACACTTTGATGTTCTTGTTATTTTTGTTGTTGTTGTTGTTTATTGCTTGTTGTTTTTGTTTGTTGTTATTGTTGTTGTTATTTTTATTTGTTGTTGTTGTTGTTGATGTTTTTATGTTGTTGTTGTTGTGTTGTTGTTGTTGTTGTTTTTGTTGTTTTCGTTGTTGTTGTTGTTTTTGTTGTGTATTATTGTTGTTTTTGTTTCTTGTTTATTGTTGTTGTTGTTTTTGTAGTTCATTGTTGTTGTTGTTTCTTGTTCTTGTTGTTATTTTTTTCTTGTTGTTGTTGTTGTCGTTTTTGTTGTTTATTGTTGTTGTTGTTGTTGTTGTTTATTGTTGTTTTTGTTTGTTTTTGTTGTTGTTCTGTTTGTTGTTGTTTATTGTTGTTGTTGTTGTTGTTGTTGTTTTTATTTGATGTTGTTGTTGTTGTTGTTTTTATTTGATGTTGTTGTTGTTGATGTTTATGTTGTTGTTGTTTTCGTTGTTGTTGTTGTTTTGTTGTTTATTATTGTTGTTTTTGTTATTGTTGTTTGTTGTTGTTGTTGTTTTTGTTGTTCATTGTTGTTTTTGTTGTTGTTGTTGTTTGTTATTGCTTGTTGTTGTTGTTTCTTGTTCTTGTTGTTATTTTTTTCTTGTTGTTGTTGTTGTTGTTTGTGTTGTTATTGTGGTTGTTGTTGTTGTCGTTTTTGTTGTTTATTGTTGTTGTTGTTGTTGTTTATTGTTGTTTTTGTTTGTTTTTGTTGGTGTTCTGTTTGTTGTTGTTAATTGTTGTTGTTGTTGTTGTTGTTGTTTGTTGTTGTTGTTGTTGTTATGTGTTGTTGTTCTTGTTGTTGTTCTTGTTTTTGTTGTTTATTGTTGTTGTTGTTGTTGTCTTTGTTGTTTATTGTTGTTGTTGATGTTGTTGTTGATGTTGTTTATTGTTGTTGTAGTTTTTGTTGTTTTTGTTGTTTATTGTTGTTGTTTGTTGTTGTTTTTGTTTTTTGTTGTTTGTTGTTTGTTGTTTGTTGTTGTTCTTTGTTAACACTTTGATGTTCTTGTTATTTTTGTTGTTGTTGTTGTTTGTTATTGCTTGTTGTTTTTGTTTGTTGTTATTGTTGTTGTTATTTTTATTTGTTGTTGTTGTTGTTGTTGTTGATGTTTTTATGTTGTTGTTGTTGTTGTTGTTGATGTTTTTATGTTGTTGTTGTTGTGTTGTTGTTGTTGTTGTTTTTGTTGTTTTCGTTGTTGTTATTGTTTTTGTTGTGTATTATTGTTGTTTTTGTTATTCTTGTTTATTGTTGTTGTTGTTTTTGTAGTTCATTGTTGTTGTTGTTTTTGTTTGTTGTTGTTGTTTGTAGCTTGTTGTTGTTGTTTCTTGTTCTTGTTGTTGTTGTTTTTTTAGTGTTCTTGTTGTTGTTGTGGTTGTTGTATATGTTGTTATTGTTGTTTATTGTTGTTGTTGTTGTTGTTGTTGTTATTTTTTATTGTTGTTCTTGTTCTTGTTGTTACTTGTTGTTGATGTTTTTGTTATTGTTGTTGTTGTTGTTGTATTTTGTTATTGCTTGTTAGTTTGTTGGTCTTGTTGTTGTTGTTGTTGGATTTTGTTGTTGTTGTTGTTGTTATTTGTTGTTGTTGTTGTTGTTGTTGTTGTTTATTGTTGTTGTTGTTGTTTATTGATGTTGTTGTTGTTGTTGTTCTTGTTTCAAGTTGTTATTGTTCTTGTTCTTGTTGTTGTTGTTCTTATTTTTGTTGTTTTAATTTGGTGTTGATGTTATTTGTTATTATTGTTGTTTGTTGCTGCTGTTGTTGTTAATGTTGTTGCTGTTGTTGTTGTTCTTGTTGTTTATTGTTGTTTTTGGTTTTGTTGTTTATTGTTGTTGTTTGTTGTTGTTATTGTTGTGGTTGTTGTTTGTTGTTGTTGTTGTTTTTGTTGTTTATTGTTGTTGTTGATGTTGTTGTTGATGTTGTTTATTGTTGTTTTAGTTTTTGTTGTTTTTGTTGTTTATTGTTGTTGTTTGTTGTTGTTTTTGTTGTTTGTTGTTTGTTGTTTGTTGTTGTTCTTTGTTAACACTTTGATGTTCTTGTTATTTTTGTTGTTATTGCTTGTTGTTTTTGTTTGTTGTTATTGTTGTTGTTATTTTTATTTGTTGTTGTTGTTGTTGATGTTTTTATGTTGTTGTTGTTGTGTTGTTGTTGTTGTTGTTTTTGTTGTTTTCGTTGTTGTTGTTGTTTTTGTTGTGTATTATTGTTGTTTTTGTTATTCTTGTTTATTGTTGTTGTTGTTTTTGTAGTTCATTGTTGTTGTTGTTTCTTGTTCTTGTTGTTATTTTTTTCTTGTTGTTGTTGTTGTTGTTTGTGTTGTTATTGTGGTTGTTGTTGTTGTCGTTTTTGTTGTTAAGTTTATTGTTGTTTTTGTATGTTTTTGTTGTTGTTCTGTTTGTCAGTTTATTGTTGTTGTTGTTGTTGTTGTTTTTATTTGATGTTGTTGTTGTTGATGTTTATGTTGTTGTTGTTTTCGTTGGTGTTGTTGTTTTTGTTGTTTATTATTGTTGTTTTTGTTATTGTTGTTTGTTGTTGTTGTTGTTTTTGTTGTTCATTGTTGTTTTTGTTGTTGTTGTTGTTTGTTATTGCTTGTTGTTGTTTCTTGTTCTTGTTGTTATTTTTTTCTTGTTGTTGTTGTTGTTTGTGTTGTTATTGTGGTTGTTGTTGTTGTCGTTTTTGTTGTTTATTGTTGTTGTTGTTGTTGTTTATTGTTGTTTTTGTTTGTTTTTGTTGGTGTTCTGTTTGTTGTTGTTTATTGTTGTTGTTTTTGTTGTTGTTGTTTGTTGTTGTTGTTGTTGTTGTTTGTGTTGTTGTTGTTGTTTTTGTTGTTGATTGTTGTCGTTGTTGTTGTTGTTGTTGTTGTTGTTGTTGTTTTTGTTATTTATTGTTGTTGTTGTTGTTGTTTATTGTTATTGTTGTTTGTTTTTTTTGTTGTTGTGGTTGTTGTTTGTTGTTGTTGTTGTTAAGTGTTGTTGTTGTTGTTGTTGTTGTTGTTGTTGTTTTTGTTGTTTATTGTTGTTGTTTTTGTTGTTTATTGTTGTTGTAGTTTTTGTTGTTTTTGTTGTTTATTGTTGTTGTTTGTTGTTGTTTTTGTTGTTTGTTGTTTGTTGTTGTTCTTTGTTAACACTTTGATGTTCTTGTTATTTTTGTTGTTGTTGTTGTTTGTTATTGCTTGTTGTTTTTGTTTGTTGTTATTGTTGTTGTTATTTTTATTTGTTGTTGTTGTTGTTGATGTTTTTATGTTGTTGTTGTTGTGTTGTTGTTGTTGTTGTTTTTGTTGTTGTTGTTTTTGTTGTGTATTATTGTTGTTTTTGTTATTCTTGTTTATTGTTGTTGTTGTTTTTGTAGTTCATTGTTGTTGTTGTTTCTTGTTCTTGTTGTTATTTTTTCTTGTTGTTGTTGTTGTTTGTGTTGTTATTGTGGTTGTTGTTGTTGTCGTTTTTGTTGTTTATTGTTGTTGTTGTTGTTGTTGTTGTTGTTTATTGTTGTTTTTGTTTGTTTTTGTTGTTGTTTATTGTTGTTGTTGTTGTTGTTGTTGTTTTTATTTGATGTTGTTGTTGTTGATGTTTATGTTGTTGTTGTTTTCGTTGTTGTTGTTTGTTGTTATTGTTGTTGTTATTTTTATTTGTTGTTGTTGTTGTTGTTGTTGATGTTTTTATGTTGTTGTTGTTGTGTTGTTGTTGTTGTTGTTTTTGTTGTTTTCGTTGTTGTTGTTGTTTTTGTTGTGTATTATTGTTGTTTTTGTTATTCTTGTTTATTGTTGTTGTTGTTTTTGTAGTTCATTGTTGTTGTTGTTGTTGTTTTTGTTTGTTGTTGTTGTTTGTAGCTTGTTGTTGTTTTTTCTTGTTCTTGTTGTTGTTGTTTTTTTAGTGTTCTTGTTGTTGTTGTGGTTGTTGTATGTGTTGTTATTGTTGTTTATTGTTGTTGTTGTTGTTGTTGTTATTTTTTATTGTTGTTCTTGTTCTTGTTGTTACTTGTTGTTTATGTTTTTATTATTGTTGTTGTTGTTGTTGTATTTTGTTATTGCTTGTTAGTTTGTTGGTCTTGTTGTTGTTGTTGTTGGATTTTGTTGTTGTTGTTGTTATTATTTGTTGTTGTTGTTGTTGTTGTTTATTGTTGTTGTTGTTGTTTATTGATGTTGTTGTTGTTGTTGTTATTGTTTCAAGTTGTTATTGTTCTTGTTCTTGTTGTTGTTGTTCTTATTTTTGTTGTTTTAATTTGTTGTTGATGTTATTTGTTATTATTGTTGTTTGTTGCTGCTGTTGTTGTTAATGTTGTTGCTGTTGTTGTTGTTCTTGTTGTTTATTGTTGTTTTTGGTTTTGTTGTTTATTGTTGTTGTTTGTTGTTGTTGTTGTTGTTTGTTGTTTGTTGTTTGTTATTGTTGTTGTTGTTTGTTGTTTGTTGTTTGTTGTTTGTTGTTTGTTGTTGTTGTTGTTGTTGTTTTTATTTGATGTTGTTTGTTGTTTGTTGTTTGTTGTTGTTGTTGTTGGATTTTGTTGTTGTTGTTATTTGTTGTTGTTGTTGTTGTTGTTGTTGTTTATTGTTGTTGTTGTTGTTTATTGATGTTGTTTTTGTTGTTGTTCTTGTTTCAAGTTGTTATTGTTCTTGTTCTTGTTGTTGCTGTTCTTATTTTTGTTGTTTTAATTTGTTGTTGTTGTTATTTTTTATTGTTGTTCTTGTTCTTGTTGTTACTTGTTGTTGATGTTTTTGTTATTGTTGTTGTTGTTGTTGTATTTTGTTATTGCTTGTTAGTTTGTTGGTCTTGTTGTTGTTGTTGTTGGATTTTGTTGTTGTTGTTATTTGTTGTTGTTGTTGTTGTTGTTGTTGTTGTTGTTATTTGTTGTTGTTGTTGTTGTTGTTGTTGTTTATTGTTGTTGTTGTTGTTTATTGATGTTGTTTTTGTTGTTGTTCTTGTTTCAAGTTGTTATTGTTCTTGTTCTTGTTGTTGCTGTTCTTATTTTTGTTGTTTTAATTTGTTGTTGATGTTATTTGTTATTATTGTTGTTTATTGCTGCTGTTGTTGTTAATGTTGTTGCTGTTGTTGTTGTTCTTGTTGTTTATTGTTGTTTTTGGTTTTGTTGTTTATTGTTGTTGTTTGTTGTTGTTGTTGTTGTGGTTGTTGTTTGTTGTTGTTGTTGTTTTTGTTGTTTATTGTTGTTGATGTTGTTTATTGTTGTTGTAGTTTTTGTTGTTTTTGTTGTTTATTGTTGTTGTTTGTTGTTGTTTTTGTTGTTTGTTGTTTGTTGTTTGTTGTTTGTTGTTTGTTGTTGTTCTTTGTTAACACTTTGATGTTCTTGTTATTTTTGTTGTATAGCTTGTTGTTTTTGTTTGTTGTTATTGTTGTTGTTATTTGTTAACACTTTGATGTTCTTGTTATTTTTGTTGTTGTTGTTGTTTGTTATTGCTTGTTGTTTTTGTTTGTTGTTATTGTTGTTGTTATTTTTATTTGTTGTTGTTGTTGTTGTTGATGTTTTTATGTTGTTGTTGTTGTGTTGTTGTTGTTTTTGTTGTTTTCGTTGTTGTTGTTGTTTTTGTTTTGTATTATTGTTGTTTTTGTTATTCTTGTTTATTGTTGTTGTTGTTTTTGTAGTTCATTGTTGTTGTTCTTTTTGTTTGTTGTTGTTGTTTGTAGCTTGTTGTTGTTGTTTCTTGTTCTTGTTGTTGTTGTTTTTTTAGTGTTCTTGTTGTTGTTGTGGTTGTTGTATGTGTTGTTATTGTTGTTTATTGTTGTTGTTGTTGTTGTTGTTGTTATTTTTTATTGTTGTTCTTGTTGTTGTTGTTACTTGTTGTTGATGTTTTTGTTATTGTTGTTGTTGTTGTTGTATTTTGTTATTGCTTGTTAGTTTGTTGGTCTTGTTGTTGTTGTTGTTGGATTTTGTTGTTGTTGTTATTTGTTGTTGTTGTTGTTGTTGTTGTTGTTTATTGTTGTTGTTGTTGTTTATTGATGTTGTTGTTGTTGTTGTTCTTGTTTCAAGTTGTTATTGTTCTTGTTCTTGTTGTTGCTGTTCTTATTTTTGTTGTTTTAATTTGTTGTTGATGTTATTTGTTATTATTGTTGTTTGTTGCTGCTGTTGTTGTTAATGTTGTTGCTGTTGTTGTTGTTCTTGTTGTTTATTGTTGTTTTTGGTTTTGTTGTTTATTGTTGTTGTTTGTTGTTGTTGTTGTTGTTTGTTTATTGTTGTTTTTGTTTGTTTTTGTTGTTGTTCTGTTTGTTTTTGTTTATTGTTGTTGTTGTTGTTTATTGATGTTGTTGTAGTTTTTGTTGTTTTTGTTGTTTATTGTTGTTGTTTGTTGTTGTTTTTGTTGTTTGTTGTTTGTTGTTTGTTGTTTGTTGTTTGTTGTTGTTCTTTGTTAACACTTTGATGTTCTTGTTATTTTTGTTGTATAGCTTGTTGTTTTTGTTTGTTGTTATTGTTGTTGTTATTTTTATTTGTTGTTGTTGTTGTTGATGTTTTTATGTTGTTGTTGTTGTGTTGTTGTTGTTGTTGTTTTTGTTGTTTTCGTTGTTGTTGTTGTTTTTGTTGTGTATTATTGTTGTTTTTGTTATTCTTGTTTATTGTTGTTGTTGTTTTTGTAGTTCATTGTTGTTGTTGTTTCTTGTTCTTGTTGTTATTTTTTTCTTGTTGTTGTTGTTGTTGTTTGTGTTGTTATTGTGGTTGTTGTTGTTGTCGTTTTTGTTGTTTATTGTTGTTGTTGTTGTTGTTGTTTATTGTTGTTTTTGTTTGTTTTTGTTGTTGTTCTGTTTGTTGTTGTTTATTGTTGTTGTTGTTGTTGTTGTTGTTTTTATTTGATATTGTTGTTGTTGTTGTTTTTATTTGATGTTGTTGTTGTTGATGTTTATGTTGTTGTTGTTTTCGTTGTTGTTGTTGTTTTGTTGTTTATTATTGTTGTTTTTGTTATTGTTGTTTGTTGTTGTTGTTGTTTTTGTTGTTCATTGTTGTTTTTGTTGTTGTTGTTGTTTGTTATTGCTTGTTGTTGTTGTTTCTTGTTCTTGTTGTTATTTTTTTCTTGTTGTTGTTGTTGTTGTTTGTGTTGTTATTGTGGTTGTTGTTGTTGTTGTTGTTGTTGTTTATTGTTGTTGTTGTTGTTTATTGTTGTTTTTGTTTGTTTTTGTTGGTGTTCTGTTTGTTGTTGTTTATTGTTGTTGTTGTTGTTGTTGTTGTTTGTTGTTGTTGTTGTTGTTAAGTGTTGTTGTTGTTGTTTTTGTTGTTTATTGTTGTTGTTGTTGTTGTTTTTGTTGTTTATTGTTGTTGTTGATGTTGTTGTTGATGTTGTTTATTGTTGTTGTAGTTTTTGTTGTTTTTGTTGTTTATTGTTGTTGTTTGTTGTTGTTTTTGTTGTTTGTTGTTTGTTGTTTGTTGTTTGTTGTTGTTCTTTGTTAACACTTTGATGTTCTTGTTATTTTTGTTGTTGTTGTTTGTTATTGCTTGTTGTTTTTGTTTGTTGTTATTGTTGTTGTTATTTTTATTTGTTGTTGTTGTTGTTGTTGATGTTTTTATGTTGTTGTTGTTGTGTTGTTGTTGTTTTTGTTGTTTTCGTTGTTGTTGTTGTTTTTGTTTTGTATTATTGTTGTTTTTGTTATTCTTGTTTATTGTTGTTGTTGTTTTTGTAGTTCATTGTTGTTGTTCTTTTTGTTTGTTGTTGTTGTTTGTAGCTTGTTGTTGTTGTTTCTTGTTCTTGTTGTTGTTGTTTTTTTAGTGTTCTTGTTGTTGTTGTGGTTGTTGTATGTGTTGTTATTGTTGTTTATTGTTGTTGTTGTTGTTGTTGTTGTTATTTTTTATTGTTGTTCTTGTTCTTGTTGTTACTTGTTGTTGATGTTTTTGTTATTGTTGTTGTTGTTGTTGTATTTTGTTATTGCTTGTTAGTTTGTTGGTCTTGTTGTTGTTGTTGTTGGATTTTGTTGTTGTTGTTATTTGTTGTTGTTGTTGTTGTTGTTGTTGTTTATTGTTGTTGTTGTTGTTTATTGATGTTGTTTTTGTTGTTGTTCTTGTTTCAAGTTGTTATTGTTCTTGTTCTTGTTGTTGCTGTTCTTATTTTTGTTGTTTTAATTTGTTGTTGATGTTATTTGTTATTATTGTTGTTTGTTGCTGCTGTTGTTGTTAATGTTGTTGCTGTTGTTGTTGTTCTTGTTGTTTATTGTTGTTTTTGGTTTTGTTGTTTATTGTTGTTGTTTGTTGTTGTTGTTGTTGTTTGTTTATTGTTGTTTTTGTTTGTTTTTGTTGTTGTTCTGTTTGTTTTTGTTTATTGTTGTTGTTGTTGTTTATTGATGTTGTTGTAGTTTTTGTTGTTTTTGTTGTTTATTGTTGTTGTTTGTTGTTGTTTTTGTTGTTTGTTGTTTGTTGTTTGTTGTTTGTTGTTTGTTGTTGTTCTTTGTTAACACTTTGATGTTCTTGTTATTTTTGTTGTATAGCTTGTTGTTTTTGTTTGTTGTTATTGTTGTTGTTATTTTTATTTGTTGTTGTTGTTGTTGATGTTTTTATGTTGTTGTTGTTGTGTTGTTGTTGTTGTTGTTTTTGTTGTTTTCGTTGTTGTTGTTGTTTTTGTTGTGTATTATTGTTGTTTTTGTTATTCTTGTTTATTGTTGTTGTTGTTTTTGTAGTTCATTGTTGTTGTTGTTTCTTGTTCTTGTTGTTATTTTTTTCTTGTTGTTGTTGTTGTTGTTTGTGTTGTTATTGTGGTTGTTGTTGTTGTCGTTTTTGTTGTTTATTGTTGTTGTTGTTGTTGTTGTTTATTGTTGTTTTTGTTTGTTTTTGTTGTTGTTCTGTTTGTTGTTGTTTATTGTTGTTGTTGTTGTTGTTGTTGTTTTTATTTGATATTGTTGTTGTTGTTGTTTTTATTTGATGTTGTTGTTGTTGATGTTTATGTTGTTGTTGTTTTCGTTGTTTTCGTTGTTGTTGTTGTTTTGTTGTTTATTATTGTTGTTTTTGTTATTGTTGTTTGTTGTTGTTGTTGTTTTTGTTGTTCATTGTTGTTTTTGTTGTTGTTGTTGTTTGTTATTGCTTGTTGTTGTTGTTTCTTGTTCTTGTTGTTATTTTTTTCTTGTTGTTGTTGTTGTTGTTTGTGTTGTTATTGTGGTTGTTGTTGTTGTCGTTTTTGTTGTTTATTGTTGTTGTTGTTGTTTATTGTTGTTTTTGTTTGTTTTTGTTGGTGTTCTGTTTGTTGTTGTTTATTGTTGTTGTTGTTGTTGTTGTTGTTTGTTGTTGTTGTTGTTGTTAAGTGTTGTTGTTGTTGTTTTTGTTGTTTATTGTTGTTGTTGTTGTTGTTTTTGTTGTTTATTGTTGTTGTTGATGTTGTTGTTGATGTTGTTTATTGTTGTTGTAGTTTTTGTTGTTTTTGTTGTTTATTGTTGTTGTTTGTTGTTGTTTTTGTTGTTTGTTGTTTGTTGTTTGTTGTTTGTTGTTGTTCTTTGTTAACACTTTGATGTTCTTGTTATTTTTGTTGTTGTTGTTGTTTGTTATTGCTTGTTGTTTTTGTTTGTTGTTATTGTTGTTGTTATTTTTATTTATTGTTGTTGTTGTTGTTGATGTTTTTATGTTGTTGTTGTTGTGTTGTTGTTGTTTTTGTTGTTTTCGTTGTTGTTGTTGTTTTTGTTTTGTATTATTGTTGTTTTTGTTATTCTTGTTTATTGTTGTTGTTGTTTTTGTAGTTCATTGTTGTTGTTCTTTTTGTTTGTTGTTGTTGTTTGTAGCTTGTTGTTGTTGTTTCTTGTTCTTGTTGTTGTTGTTTTTTTAGTGTTCTTGTTGTTGTTGTGGTTGTTGTATGTGTTGTTATTGTTGTTTATTGTTGTTGTTGTTGTTGTTGTTGTTATTTTTTATTGTTGTTCTTGTTCTTGTTGTTACTTGTTGTTGATGTTTTTGTTATTGTTGTTGTTGTTGTTGTATTTTGTTATTGCTTGTTAGTTTGTTGGTCTTGTTGTTGTTGTTGTTGGATTTTGTTGTTGTTGTTATTTGTTGTTGTTGTTGTTGTTGTTGTTGTTTATTGTTGTTGTTGTTGTTTATTGATGTTGTTTTTGTTGTTGTTCTTGTTTCAAGTTGTTATTGTTCTTGTTCTTGTTGTTGCTGTTCTTATTTTTGTTGTTTTAATTTGTTGTTGATGTTATTTGTTATTATTGTTGTTTGTTGCTGCTGTTGTTGTTAATGTTGTTGCTGTTGTTGTTGTTCTTGTTGTTTATTGTTGTTTTTGGTTTTGTTGTTTATTGTTGTTGTTTGTTGTTGTTGTTGTTGTTTGTTTATTGTTGTTTTTGTTTGTTTTTGTTGTTGTTCTGTTTGTTTTTGTTTATTGTTGTTGTTGTTGTTTATTGATGTTGTTGTAGTTTTTGTTGTTTTTGTTGTTTATTGTTGTTGTTTGTTGTTGTTTTTGTTGTTTGTTGTTTGTTGTTTGTTGTTTGTTGTTTGTTGTTGTTCTTTGTTAACACTTTGATGTTCTTGTTATTTTTGTTGTATAGCTTGTTGTTTTTGTTTGTTGTTATTGTTGTTGTTATTTTTATTTGTTGTTGTTGTTGTTGATGTTTTTATGTTGTTGTTGTTGTGTTGTTGTTGTTGTTGTTTTTGTTGTTTTCGTTGTTGTTGTTGTTTTTGTTGTGTATTATTGTTGTTTTTGTTATTCTTGTTTATTGTTGTTGTTGTTTTTGTAGTTCATTGTTGTTGTTGTTTCTTGTTCTTGTTGTTATTTTTTTCTTGTTGTTGTTGTTGTTGTTTGTGTTGTTATTGTGGTTGTTGTTGTTGTCGTTTTTGTTGTTTATTGTTGTTGTTGTTGTTGTTGTTTATTGTTGTTTTTGTTTGTTTTTGTTGTTGTTCTGTTTGTTGTTGTTTATTGTTGTTGTTGTTGTTGTTGTTGTTTTTATTTGATATTGTTGTTGTTGTTGTTTTTATTTGATGTTGTTGTTGTTGATGTTTATGTTGTTGTTGTTTTCGTTGTTGTTGTTGTTTTGTTGTTTATTATTGTTGTTTTTGTTATTGTTGTTTGTTGTTGTTGTTGTTTTTGTTGTTCATTGTTGTTTTTGTTGTTGTTGTTGTTTGTTATTGCTTGTTGTTGTTGTTTCTTGTTCTTGTTGTTATTTTTTTCTTGTTGTTGTTGTTGTTGTTTGTGTTGTTATTGTGGTTGTTGTTGTTGTCGTTTTTGTTGTTTATTGTTGTTGTTGTTGTTTATTGTTGTTTTTGTTTGTTTTTGTTGGTGTTCTGTTTGTTGTTGTTTATTGTTGTTGTTGTTGTTGTTGTTGTTTGTTGTTGTTGTTGTTGTTAAGTGTTGTTGTTGTTGTTTTTGTTGTTTATTGTTGTTGTTGTTGTTGTTTTTGTTGTTTATTGTTGTTGTTGTTGTTGTTGTTGATGTTGTTTATTGTTGTTGTAGTTTTTGTTGTTTTTGTTGTTTATTGTTGTTGTTTGTTGTTGTTTTTGTTGTTTGTTGTTTGTTGTTTGTTGTTTGTTGTTGTTCTTTGTTAACACTTTGATGTTCTTGTTATTTTTGTTGTTGTTGTTGTTTGTTATTGCTTGTTGTTTTTGTTTGTTGTTATTGTTGTTGTTATTTTTATTTGTTGTTGTTGTTGTTGTTGATGTTTTTATGTTGTTGTTGTTGTGTTGTTGTTGTTTTTGTTGTTTTCGTTGTTGTTGTTGTTTTTGTTTTGTATTATTGTTGTTTTTGTTATTCTTGTTTATTGTTGTTGTTGTTTTTGTAGTTCATTGTTGTTGTTCTTTTTGTTTGTTGTTGTTGTTTGTAGCTTGTTGTTGTTGTTTCTTGTTCTTGTTGTTGTTGTTTTTTTAGTGTTCTTGTTGTTGTTGTGGTTGTTGTATGTGTTGTTATTGTTGTTTATTGTTGTTGTTGTTGTTGTTGTTGTTATTTTTTATTGTTGTTCTTGTTCTTGTTGTTACTTGTTGTTGATGTTTTTGTTATTGTTGTTGTTGTTGTTGTATTTTGTTATTGCTTGTTAGTTTGTTGGTCTTGTTGTTGTTGTTGTTGGATTTTGTTGTTGTTGTTATTTGTTGTTGTTGTTGTTGTTGTTGTTGTTTATTGTTGTTGTTGTTGTTTATTGATGTTGTTTTTGTTGTTGTTCTTGTTTCAAGTTGTTATTGTTCTTGTTCTTGTTGTTGCTGTTCTTATTTTTGTTGTTTTAATTTGTTGTTGATGTTATTTGTTATTATTGTTGTTTGTTGCTGCTGTTGTTGTTAATGTTGTTGCTGTTGTTGTTGTTCTTGTTGTTTATTGTTGTTTTTGGTTTTGTTGTTTATTGTTGTTGTTTGTTGTTGTTGTTGTTGTTTGTTTATTGTTGTTTTTGTTTGTTTTTGTTGTTGTTCTGTTTGTTTTTGTTTATTGTTGTTGTTGTTGTTTATTGATGTTGTTGTAGTTTTTGTTGTTTTTGTTGTTTATTGTTGTTGTTTGTTGTTGTTTTTGTTGTTTGTTGTTTGTTGTTTGTTGTTTGTTGTTTGTTGTTGTTCTTTGTTAACACTTTGATGTTCTTGTTATTTTTGTTGTATAGCTTGTTGTTTTTGTTTGTTGTTATTGTTGTTGTTATTTTTATTTGTTGTTGTTGTTGTTGATGTTTTTATGTTGTTGTTGTTGTGTTGTTGTTGTTGTTGTTTTTGTTGTTTTCGTTGTTGTTGTTGTTTTTGTTGTGTATTATTGTTGTTTTTGTTATTCTTGTTTATTGTTGTTGTTGTTTTTGTAGTTCATTGTTGTTGTTGTTTCTTGTTCTTGTTGTTATTTTTTTCTTGTTGTTGTTGTTGTTGTTTGTGTTGTTATTGTGGTTGTTGTTGTTGTCGTTTTTGTTGTTTATTGTTGTTGTTGTTGTTGTTGTTTATTGTTGTTTTTGTTTGTTTTTGTTGTTGTTCTGTTTGTTGTTGTTTATTGTTGTTGTTGTTGTTGTTGTTGTTTTTATTTGATATTGTTGTTGTTGTTGTTTTTATTTGATGTTGTTGTTGTTGATGTTTATGTTGTTGTTGTTTTCGTTGTTGTTGTTGTTTTGTTGTTTATTATTGTTGTTTTTGTTATTGTTGTTTGTTGTTGTTGTTGTTTTTGTTGTTCATTGTTGTTTTTGTTGTTGTTGTTGTTTGTTATTGCTTGTTGTTGTTGTTTCTTGTTCTTGTTGTTATTTTTTTCTTGTTGTTGTTGTTGTTGTTTGTGTTGTTATTGTGGTTGTTGTTGTTGTTGTTGTTGTTGTTTATTGTTGTTGTTGTTGTTTATTGTTGTTTTTGTTTGTTTTTGTTGGTGTTCTGTTTGTTGTTGTTTATTGTTGTTGTTGTTGTTGTTGTTGTTTGTTGTTGTTGTTGTTGTTAAGTGTTGTTGTTGTTGTTTTTGTTGTTTATTGTTGTTGTTGTTGTTGTTTTTGTTGTTTATTGTTGTTGTTGATGTTGTTGTTGATGTTGTTTATTGTTGTTGTAGTTTTTGTTGTTTTTGTTGTTTATTGTTGTTGTTTGTTGTTGTTTTTGTTGTTTGTTGTTTGTTGTTTGTTGTTTGTTGTTGTTCTTTGTTAACACTTTGATGTTCTTGTTATTTTTGTTGTTGTTGTTGTTTGTTATTGCTTGTTGTTTTTGTTTGTTGTTATTGTTGTTGTTATTTTTATTTGTTGTTGTTGTTGTTGTTGATGTTTTTATGTTGTTGTTGTTGTGTTGTTGTTGTGTTGTTGTTGTTGTTGTTTTTGTTGTTTTCGTTGTTGTTATTGTTTTTGTTGTGTATTATTGTTGTTTTTGTTATTCTTGTTTATTGTTGTTGTTGTTTTTGTAGTTCATTGTTGTTGTTGTTTTTGTTTGTTGTTGTTGTTTGTAGCTTGTTGTTGTTGTTTCTTGTTCTTGTTGTTGTTGTTTTTTTAGTGTTCTTGTTGTTGTTGTGGTTGTTGTATATGTTGTTATTGTTGTTTATTGTTGTTGTTGTTGTTGTTGTTGTTATTTTTTATTGTTGTTCTTGTTCTTGTAGTTACTTGTTGTTGATGTTTTTGTTATTGTTGTTGTTGTTGTTGTATTTTGTTATTGCTTGTTAGTTTGTTGGTCTTGTTGTTGTTGTTGTTGGATTTTGTTGTTGTTGTTGTTGTTATTTGTTGTTGTTGTTGTTGTTTGTGTTGTTATTGTGGTTGTTGTTGTTGTCGTTTTTGTTGTTTATTGTTGTTGTTGTTGTTTATTGTTGTTTTTGTTTGTTTTTGTTGGTGTTCTGTTTGTTGTTGTTTATTGTTGTTGTTGTTGTTGTTGTTTGTTGTTGTTGTTGTTAAGTGTTGTTGTTGTTGTTGTTGTTGTTGTTTTTGTTGTTTATTGTTGTTGTTGTTGTTGTTTTTGTTGTTTATTGTTGTTGTTGATGTTGTTGTTGATGTTGTTTATTGTTGTTGTAGTTTTTGTTGTTTTTGTTGTTTATTGTTGTTGTTTGTTGTTGTTTTTGTTGTTTGTTGTTTGTTGTTTGTTGTTTGTTGTTGTTCTTTGTTAACACTTTGATGTTCTTGTTATTTTTGTTGTTGTTGTTGTTTGTTATTGCTTGTTGTTTTTGTTTGTTGTTATTGATGTTGTTATTTTTATTTGTTGTTGTTGTTGTTGTTGTTGATGTTTTTATGTTGTTGTTGTTGTGTTGTTGTTGTGTTGTTGTTGTTGTTGTTTTTGTTGTTTTCGTTGTTGTTATTGTTTTTGTTGTGTATTATTGTTGTTTTTGTTATTCTTGTTTATTGTTGTTGTTGTTTTTGTAGTTCATTGTTGTTGTTGTTTTTGTTTGTTGTTGTTGTTTGTAGCTTGTTGTTGTTGTTTCTTGTTCTTGTTGTTGTTGTTTTTTTAGTGTTCTTGTTGTTTTTGTGGTTGTTGTATATGTTGTTATTGTTGTTTATTGTTGTTGTTGTTGTTGTTGTTGTTATTTTTTATTGTTGTTCTTGTTCTTGTTGTTACTTGTTGTTGATGTTTTTGTTATTGTTGTTGTTGTTGTTGTATTTTGTTATTGCTTGTTAGTTTGTTGGTCTTGTTGTTGTTGTTGTTGGATTTTGTTGTTGTTGTTGTTGTTATTTGTTGTTGTTGTTGTTGTTGTTGTTGTTTATTGTTGTTGTTGTTGTTTATTGATGTTGTTGTTGTTGTTGTTCTTGTTTCAAGTTGTTATTGTTCTTGTTCTTGTTGTTGTTGTTCTTATTTTTGTTGTTTTAATTTGTTGTTTATGTTATTTGTTATTATTGTTGTTTGTTGCTGCTGTTGTTGTTAATGTTGTTGCTGTTGTTGTTGTTCTTGTTGTTTATTGTTGTTTTTGGTTTTGTTGTTTATTGTTGTTGTTTGTTGTTGTTATTGTTGTGGTTGTTGTTTGTTGTTGTTGTTGTTTTTGTTGTTTATTGTTGTTGTTGATGTTGTTGTTGATGTTGTTTATTGTTGTTTTAGTTTTTGTTGTTTTTGTTGTTTATTGTTGTTGTTTGTTGTTGTTTTTGTTGTTTGTTGTTTGTTGTTTGTTGTTGTTCTTTGTTAACACTTTGATGTTCTTGTTATTTTTGTTGTTATTGCTTGTTGTTTTTGTTTGTTGTTTATTGTTGTTGTTGTTGTTGTTTTTGTTGTTTATTGTTGTTGTTGATGTTGTTGTTGATGTTGTTTATTGTTGTTGTAGTTTTTGTTGTTTTTGTTGTTTATTGTTGTTGTTTGTTGTTGTTTTTGTTGTTTGTTGTTTGTTGTTTGTTGTTTGTTGTTGTTCTTTGTTAACACTTTGATGTTCTTGTTATTTTTGTTGTTGTTGTTGTTTGTTATTGCTTGTTGTTTTTGTTTGTTGTTATTGATGTTGTTATTTTTATTTGTTGTTGTTGTTGTTGTTGTTGATGTTTTTATGTTGTTGTTGTTGTGTTGTTGTTGTGTTGTTGTTGTTGTTGTTTTTGTTGTTTTCGTTGTTGTTATTGTTTTTGTTGTGTATTATTGTTGTTTTTGTTATTCTTGTTTATTGTTGTTGTTGTTTTTGTAGTTCATTGTTGTTGTTGTTTTTGTTTGTTGTTGTTGTTTGTAGCTTGTTGTTGTTGTTTCTTGTTCTTGTTGTTGTTGTTTTTTTAGTGTTCTTGTTGTTGTTGTGGTTGTTGTATATGTTGTTATTGTTGTTTATTGTTGTTGTTGTTGTTGTTGTTGTTATTTTTTATTGTTGTTCTTGTTCTTGTAGTTACTTGTTGTTGATGTTTTTGTTATTGTTGTTGTTGTTGTTGTATTTTGTTATTGCTTGTTAGTTTGTTGGTCTTGTTGTTGTTGTTGTTGGATTTTGTTGTTGTTGTTGTTGTTATTTGTTGTTGTTGTTGTTGTTTGTGTTGTTATTGTGGTTGTTGTTGTTGTCGTTTTTGTTGTTTATTGTTGTTGTTGTTGTTTATTGTTTGTTTTTGTTTGTTTTTGTTGGTGTTCTGTTTGTTGTTGTTTATTGTTGTTGTTGTTGTTGTTGTTTGTTGTTGTTGTTGTTAAGTGTTGTTGTTGTTGTTGTTGTTGTTGTTTTTGTTGTTTATTGTTGTTGTTGTTGTTGTTTTTGTTGTTTATTGTTGTTGTTGATGTTGTTGTTGATGTTGTTTATTGTTGTTGTAGTTTTTGTTGTTTTTGTTGTTTATTGTTGTTGTTTGTTGTTGTTTTTGTTGTTTGTTGTTTGTTGTTTGTTGTTTGTTGTTGTTCTTTGTTAACACTTTGATGTTCTTGTTATTTTTGTTGTTGTTGTTGTTTGTTATTGCTTGTTGTTTTTGTTTGTTGTTATTGATGTTGTTATTTTTATTTGTTGTTGTTGTTGTTGTTGTTGATGTTTTTATGTTGTTGTTGTTGTGTTGTTGTTGTGTTGTTGTTGTTGTTGTTTTTGTTGTTTTCGTTGTTGTTATTGTTTTTGTTGTGTATTATTGTTGTTTTTGTTATTCTTGTTTATTGTTGTTGTTGTTTTTGTAGTTCATTGTTGTTGTTGTTTTTGTTTGTTGTTGTTGTTTGTAGCTTGTTGTTGTTGTTTCTTGTTCTTGTTGTTGTTGTTTTTTTAGTGTTCTTGTTGTTTTTGTGGTTGTTGTATATGTTGTTATTGTTGTTTATTGTTGTTGTTGTTGTTGTTGTTGTTATTTTTTATTGTTGTTCTTGTTCTTGTTGTTACTTGTTGTTGATGTTTTTGTTATTGTTGTTGTTGTTGTTGTATTTTGTTATTGCTTGTTAGTTTGTTGGTCTTGTTGTTGTTGTTGTTGGATTTTGTTGTTGTTGTTGTTGTTATTTGTTGTTGTTGTTGTTGTTGTTGTTGTTTATTGTTGTTGTTGTTGTTTATTGATGTTGTTGTTGTTGTTGTTCTTGTTTCAAGTTGTTATTGTTCTTGTTCTTGTTGTTGTTGTTCTTATTTTTGTTGTTTTAATTTGTTGTTTATGTTATTTGTTATTATTGTTGTTTGTTGCTGCTGTTGTTGTTAATGTTGTTGCTGTTGTTGTTGTTCTTGTTGTTTATTGTTGTTTTTGGTTTTGTTGTTTATTGTTGTTGTTTGTTGTTGTTATTGTTGTGGTTGTTGTTTGTTGTTGTTGTTGTTTTTGTTGTTTATTGTTGTTGTTGATGTTGTTGTTGATGTTGTTTATTGTTGTTTTAGTTTTTGTTGTTTTTGTTGTTTATTGTTGTTGTTTGTTGTTGTTTTTGTTGT
>OX359293.1:34330853-34373353 GCA_947179395.2 Pulicaria dysenterica
TTGTTTCTTGTTCTTGTTGTTATTTTTTTCTTGTTGTTGTTGTTGTTGTTTGTGTTGTTATTGTGGTTGTTGTTGTTGTCGTTTTTGTTGTTTATTGTTGTTGTTGTTGTTGTTTATTGTTGTTTTTGTTTGTTTTTGTTGGTGTTCTGTTTGTTGTTGTTTATTGTTGTTGTTGTTGTTGTTGTTGTTGTTGTTTGTTGTTGTTGTTGTTGTTGTTGTTATTTGTTGTTGTTGGTGTTGTTGTTTGTGTTGTTGTAGTTGTTTTTGTTGTTGATTGTTTTCGTTGTTGTTGTTGTTGTTGTTGTTGTTTTTGTTATTTATTGTTGTTGTTGTTGTTTATTGTTATTGTTGTTTGTTTTTGTTGTTGTTGTGGTTGTTGTTTGTTGTTGTTGTTGTTAAGTGTTGTTGTTGTTGTTGTTGTTGTTGTTGTTTTTGTTGATTATTGTTGTTGTTGATGTTGTTGTTGATGTGGTTTATTGTTGTTGTAGTTTTTGTTGTTTATTGTTGTTGTTTGTTGTTGTTTGTTGTTGTTTGTTGTTTGTTGTTTGTTGTTTGTTGTTGTTCTTTGTTAACACTTTGATGTTCTTGTTATTTTTGTTGTTGTTGTTGTTTGTTATTGCTTGTTGTTTTTGTTTGTTGTTATTGTTGTTGTTATTTTTATTTGTTGTTGTTGTTGTTGTTGATGTTTTTATGTTGTTGTTGTTGTGTTGTTGTTGTTTTTGTTGTTTTCGTTGTTGTTGTTGTTTTTGTTTTGTATTATTGTTGTTTTTGTTTTTCTTGTTTATTGTTGTTGTTGTTTTTGTAGTTCATTGTTGTTGTTGTTTTTGTTTGTTGTTGTTGTTTGTAGCTTGTTGTTGTTGTTTCTTGTTCTTCTTGTTGTTGTTTTTTTAGTGTTCTTGTTGTTGTTGTGGTTGTTGTATGTGTTGTTATTGTTGTTTATTGTTGTTGTTGTTGTTGTTGTTATTTTTTATTGTTGTTCTTGTTCTTGTTGTTACTTGTTGTTGATGTTTTTGTTATTGTTGTTGTTGTTGTTGTATTTTGTTATTGCTTGTTAGTTTGTTGGTCTTGTTGTTGTTGTTGTTGGATTTTGTTGTTGTTGTTATTTGTTGTTGTTGTTGTTGTTGTTGTTGTTTATTGTTGTTGTTGTTGTTTATTGATGTTGTTGTTGTTGTTGTTCTTGTTTCAAGTTGTTATTGTTCTTGTTCTTGTTGTTGCTGTTCTTATTTTTGTTGTTTTAATTTGTTGTTGATGTTATTTGTTATTATTGTTGTTTGTTGCTGCTGTTGTTGTTAATGTTGTTGCTGTTGTTGTTGTTCTTGTTGTTTATTGTTGTTTTTGGTTTTGTTGTTTATTGTTGTTGTTTGTTGTTGTTGTTGTGGTTGTTGTTTGTTGTTGTTGTTGTTTTTGTTGTTTATTGTTGTTGTTGATGTTGTTGTTGATGTTGTTTATTGTTGTTGTAGTTTTTGTTGTTTTTGTTGTTTATTGTTGTTGTTTGTTGTTGTTTTTGTTGTTTGTTGTTTGTTGTTTGTTGTTTGTTGTTTGTTGTTGTTCTTTGTTAACACTTTGATGTTCTTGTTATTTTTGTTGTATAGCTTGTTGTTTTTGTTTGTTGTTATTGTTGTTGTTATTTTTATTTGTTGTTGTTGTTGTTGATGTTTTTATGTTGTTGTTGTTGTGTTGTTGTTGTTGTTGTTTTTGTTGTTTTCGTTGTTGTTGTTGTTTTTGTTGTGTATTATTGTTGTTTTTGTTATTCTTGTTTATTGTTGTTGTTGTTTTTGTAGTTCATTGTTGTTGTTGTTTCTTGTTCTTGTTGTTATTTTTTTCTTGTTGTTGTTGTTGTTGTTTGTGTTGTTATTGTGGTTGTTGTTGTTGTCGTTTTTTTTGTTTATTGTTGTTGTTGTTGTTGTTGTTGTTTATTGTTGTTTTTTTTTGTGTTGTTGTTCTGTTTGTTGTTGTTTATTGTTGTTGTTGTTGTTGTTGTTGTTTTTATTTGATGTTGTTGTTGTTGTTGTTTTTATTTGATGTTGTTGTTGTTGATGTTTATGTTGTTGTTGTTTTCGTTGTTGTTGTTGTTTTTGTTGTTTATTATTGTTGTTTTTGTTATTGTTGTTTGTTGTTGTTGTTGTTATTGTTGTTGTTATTTTTATTTGTTGTTGTTGTTGTTGTTGTTGATGTTTTTATGTTGTTGTTGTTGTGTTGTTGTTGTGTTGTTGTTGTTGTTGTTTTTGTTGTTTTCGTTGTTGTTATTGTTTTTGTTGTGTATTATTGTTGTTTTTGTTATTCTTGTTTATTGTTGTTGTTGTTTTTGTAGTTCATTGTTGTTGTTGTTTTTGTTTGTTGTTGTTGTTTGTAGCTTGTTGTTGTTGTTTCTTGTTCTTGTTGTTGTTGTTTTTTTAGTGTTCTTGTTGTTGTTGTGGTTGTTGTATATGTTGTTATTGTTGTTTATTGTTGTTGTTGTTGTTGTTGTTGTTATTTTTTATTGTTGTTCTTGTTCTTGTTGTTACTTGTTGTTGATGTTTTTGTTATTGTTGTTGTTGTTGTTGTATTTTGTTATTGCTTGTTAGTTTGTTGGTCTTGTTGTTGTTGTTGTTGGATTTTGTTGTTGTTGTTGTTGTTATTTGTTGTTGTTGTTGTTGTTTGTGTTGTTATTGTGGTTGTTGTTGTTGTCGTTTTTGTTGTTTATTGTTGTTGTTGTTGTTTATTGTTGTTTTTGTTTGTTTTTGTTGGTGTTCTGTTTGTTGTTGTTTATTGTTGTTGTTGTTGTTGTTGTTGTTTGTTGTTGTTGTTGTTAAGTGTTGTTGTTGTTGTTGTTGTTGTTGTTGTTTTTGTTGTTTATTGTTGTTGTTGTTGTTGTTTTTGTTGTTTATTGTTGTTGTTGATGTTGTTGTTGATGTTGTTTATTGTTGTTGTAGTTTTTGTTGTTTTTGTTGTTTATTGTTGTTGTTTGTTGTTGTTTTTGTTGTTTGTTGTTTGTTGTTTGTTGTTTGTTGTTGTTCTTTGTTAACACTTTGATGTTCTTGTTATTTTTGTTGTTGTTGTTGTTTGTTATTGCTTGTTGTTTTTGTTTGTTGTTATTGATGTTGTTATTTTTATTTGTTGTTGTTGTTGTTGTTGTTGATGTTTTTATGTTGTTGTTGTTGTGTTGTTGTTGTGTTGTTGTTGTTGTTGTTTTTGTTGTTTTCGTTGTTGTTATTGTTTTTGTTGTGTATTATTGTTGTTTTTGTTATTCTTGTTTATTGTTGTTGTTGTTTTTGTAGTTCATTGTTGTTGTTGTTTTTGTTTGTTGTTGTTGTTTGTAGCTTGTTGTTGTTGTTTCTTGTTCTTGTTGTTGTTGTTTTTTTAGTGTTCTTGTTGTTGTTGTGGTTGTTGTATATGTTGTTATTGTTGTTTATTGTTGTTGTTGTTGTTGTTGTTGTTATTTTTTATTGTTGTTCTTGTTCTTGTTGTTACTTGTTGTTGATGTTTTTGTTATTGTTGTTGTTGTTGTTGTATTTTGTTATTGCTTGTTAGTTTGTTGGTCATGTTGTTGTTGTTGTTGGATTTTGTTGTTGTTGTTGTTGTTATTTGTTGTTGTTGTTGTTGTTGTTGTTGTTTATTGTTGTTGTTGTTGTTTATTGATGTTGTTGTTGTTGTTGTTGTTCTTGTTTCAAGTTGTTATTGTTCTTGTTCTTGTTGTTGTTGTTCTTATTTTTGTTGTTTTAATTTGTTGTTTATGTTATTTGTTATTATTGTTGTTTTTGTTGTTTGTTGTTTGTTGTTTGTTGTTGTTCTTTGTTAACACTTTGATGTTCTTGTTATTTTTGTTGTTATTGCTTGTTGTTTTTGTTTGTTGTTATTGTTGTTGTTATTTTTATTTGTTGTTGTTGTTGTTGATGTTTTTATGTTGTTGTTGTTGTGTTGTTGTTGTTGTTGTTTTTGTTGTTTTCGTTGTTGTTGTTGTTTTTGTTGTGTATTATTGTTGTTTTTGTTATTCTTGTTTATTGTTGTTGTTTTTGTAGTTCATTGTTGTTGTTGTTTCTTGTTCTTGTTGTTATTTTTTTCTTGTTGTTGTTGTTGTTGTTTGTGTTGTTATTGTGGTTGTTGTTGTTGTCGTTTTTGTTGTTTATTGTTGTTGTTGTTGTTGTTGTTTATTGTTGTTTTTGTTTGTTTTTGTTGTTGTTCTGTTTGTCAGTTTATTGTTGTTGTTGTTGTTGTTGTTTTTATTTGATGTTGTTGTTGTTGATGTTTATGTTGTTGTTGTTTTCGTTGTTGTTGTTGTTTTTGTTGTTTATTATTGTTGTTTTTGTTATTGTTGTTTGTTGTTGTTGTTGTTTTTGTTGTTCATTGTTGTTGTTGTTGTTGTTGTTGTTTGTTATTGCTTGTTGTTGTTTCTTGTTCTTGTTGTTATTTTTTTCTTGTTGTTGTTGTTGTTGTTTGTGTTGTTATTGTGGTTGTTGTTGTTGTCGTTTTTGTTGTTTATTGTTGTTGTTGTTGTTGTTTATTGTTGTTTTTGTTTGTTTTTGTTGGTGTTCTGTTACAGTTTATTGTTGTTGTTTTTGTTGTTGTTGTTTGTTGTTGTTGTTGTTGTTGTTATTTGTTGTTGTTGGTGTTGTTGTTTGTGTTGTTGTTGTTGTTTTTGTTGTTGATTGTTGTCGTTGTTGTTGTTGTTGTTGTTGTTGTTGTTGTTGTTTTTGTTATTTATTGTTGTTGTTGTTGTTGTTTATTGTTATTGTTGTTTGTTTTTTTTGTTCTTGTGGTTGTTGTTTGTTGTTGTTGTTGTTAAGTGTTGTTGTTGTTGTTGTTGTTGTTGTTGTTGTTGTTTTTGTTGTTTATTGTTGTTGTTTGTTGTTGTTTTTGTTGTTTGTTGTTTGTTGTTGTTCTTTGTTAACACTTTGATGTTCTTGTTATTTTTGTTGTTGTTGTTGTTTGTTATTGCTTGTTGTTTTTGTTTGTTGTTATTGTTGTTGTTATTTTTATTTGTTGTTGTTGTTGTTGTTGATGTTTTTATGTTGTTGTTGTTGTGTTGTTGTTGTTGTTGTTGTTTTTGTTGTTGTTGTTTTTGTTGTGTATTATTGTTGTTTTTGTTATTCTTGTTTATTGTTGTTGTTGTTTTTGTAGTTCATTGTTGTTGTTGTTTCTTGTTCTTGTTGTTATTTTTTTCTTGTTGTTGTTGTTGTTTGTGTTGTTATTGTGGTTGTTGTTGTTGTCGTTTTTGTTGTTTATTGTTGTTGTTGTTGTTGTTGTTGTTGTTTATTGTTGTTTTTGCTTGTTTTTGTTGTTGTTCTGTTTGTTGTTGTTTATTGTTGTTGTTGTTGTTGTTGTTTTTATTTGATGTTGTTGTTGTTGTTGTTTTTATTTGATGTTGTTGTTGTTGTTGTTTTTATTTGATGTTGTTGTTGTTGATGTTTATGTTGTTGTTGTTTTCGTTGTTGTTGTTTGTTAACAATTGTTGTTGTTATTTTTATTTGTTGTTGTTGTTGTTGTTGTTGTTGATGTTTTTATGTTGTTGTTGTTGTGTTGTTGTTGTTGTTGTTTTTGTTGTTTTCGTTGTTGTTGTTGTTTTTGTTGTGTATTATTGTTGTTTTTGTTATTCTTGTTTATTGTTGTTGTTGTTTTTGTAGTTCATTGTTGTTGTTGTTGTTGTTTTTGTTTGTTGTTGTTGTTTGTAGCTTGTTGTTGTTTTTTCTTGTTCTTGTTGTTGTTGTTTTTTTAGTGTTCTTGTTGTTGTTGTGGTTGTTGTATGTGTTGTTATTGTTGTTTATTGTTGTTGTTGTTGTTGTTGTTATTTTTTATTGTTGTTCTTGTTCTTGTTGTTACTTGTTGTTGATGTTTTTGTTATTGTTGTTGTTGTTGTTGTATTTTGTTATTGCTTGTTAGTTTGTTGGTCTTGTTGTTGTTGTTGTTGGATTTTGTTGTTGTTGTTGTTATTATTTGTTGTTGTTGTTGTTGTTGTTTATTGTTGTTGTTGTTGTTTATTGATGTTGTTGTTGTTGTTGTTATTGTTTCAAGTTGTTATTGTTCTTGTTCTTGTTGTTGTTGTTCTTATTTTTGTTGTTTTAATTTGTTGTTGATGTTATTTGTTATTATTGTTGTTTGTTGCTGCTGTTGTTGTTAATGTTGTTGCTGTTGTTGTTGTTCTTGTTGTTTATTGTTGTTGTTTGTTGTTGTTGTTGTTGTTTGTTGTTTGTTGTTTGTTATTGTTGTTGTTGTTTGTTGTTTGTTGTTTGTTGTTTGTTGTTTGTTGTTGTTGTTGTTGTTGTTTTTATTTGATGTTGTTTGTTGTTTGTTGTTTGTTGTTGTTGTTGTTGTTTTTATTTGATGTTGTTGTTGTTGTTGTTGATGTTTATGTTGTTGTTGTTTTCGTTGTTGTTGTTGTTTTTGTTGTTTATTATTGTCGTTTTTGTTTTTCATTGTTGTTTTTGTTGTTGTTTGTTATTGCTTGTTGTTGTTGTTTCTTGTTCTTGTTGTTATTTTTTTCTTGTTGTTGTTGTTGTTGTTTGTGTTGTTATTGTGGTTGTTGTTGTTGTCGTTTTTGTTGTTTATTGTTGTTGTTGTTGTTTATTGTTGTTTTTGTTTGTTTTTGTTGCTGTTCTGTTTGTTGTTGTTTATTGTTGTTGTTGTTGTTGTTGTTGTTGTTGTTTTTATTTGATGTTGTTGTTGTTGTTGTTGTTGTTTTTATTTGTTTGTTGTTATTGTTGTTGTTATTTTTATTTGTTGTTGTTGTTGTTGATGTTTTTATGTTGTTGTTGATGTGTTGTTGTTGTTGTTGTTTTTGTTGTTTATTGTTGTTGTTGATGTTGTTGTTGATGTTGTTGTTTTTGTAGCTCATTGTTGTTGTTGTTTCTTGTTCTTGTTGTTATTTTTTTCTTGTTGTTGTTGTTGTTTGTGTTGTTATTGTGGTTGTTGTTGTTGTCGTTTTTGTTGTTTATTGTTGTTTTTGTTTGTTTTTGTTGTTGTTCTGTTTGTTTTTGTTTATTGTTGTTGTTGTTGTTTATTGATGTTGTTGTTGTTTTTGTTATTGTTGTTTGTTGTTGTTGTTGTTTTTGTTGTTCATTGTTGTTTTTGTTGTTGTTGTTGTTTGTTATTGCTTGTTGTTGTTGTTTCTTGTTCTTGTTGTTATTTTTTTCTTGTTGTTGTTGTTGTTGTTTGTGTTGTTATTGTGGTTGTTGTTGTTGTCGTTTTTGTTGTTTATTGTTGTTGTTGTTGTTGTTTATTGTTGTTTTTGTTTGTTTTTGTTGGTGTTCTGTTTGTTGTTGTTTATTGTTGTTGTTGTTGTTGTTGTTGTTGTTTGTTGTTGTTGTTGTTGTTGTTGTTATTTGTTGTTGTTGGTGTTGTTGTTTGTGTTGTTGTAGTTGTTTTTGTTGTTGATTGTTTTCGTTGTTGTTGTTGTTGTTCTTTTTGTTTTTGTTATTTATTGTTGTTGTTGTTGTTTATTGTTATTGTTGTTTGTTTTTGTTGTTGTTGTGGTTGTTGTTTGTTGTTGTTGTTGTTAAGTGTTGTTGTTGTTGTTGTTGTTGTTGTTGTTTTTGTTGATTATTGTTGTTGTTGATGTTGTTGTTGATGTGGTTTATTGTTGTTGTAGTTTTTGTTGTTTATTGTTGTTGTTTGTTGTTGTTTTTGTTGTTTGTTGTTTGTTGTTTGTTGTTTGTTGTTGTTCTTTGTTAACACTTTGATGTTCTTGTTATTTTTGTTGTTGTTGTTGTTTGTTATTGCTTGTTGTTTTTGTTTGTTGTTATTGTTGTTGTTATTTTTATTTGTTGTTGTTGTTGTTGTTGATGTTTTTATGTTGTTGTTGTTGTGTTGTTGTTGTTTTTGTTGTTTTCGTTGTTGTTGTTGTTTTTGTTTTGTATTATTGTTGTTTTTGTTTTTCTTGTTTATTGTTGTTGTTGTTTTTGTAGTTCATTGTTGTTGTTGTTTTTGTTTGTTGTTGTTGTTTGTAGCTTGTTGTTGTTGTTTCTTGTTCTTGTTGTTGTTGTTTTTTTAGTGTTCTTGTTGTTGTTGTGGTTGTTGTATGTGTTGTTATTGTTGTTTATTGTTGTTGTTGTTGTTGTTGTTATTTTTTATTGTTGTTCTTGTTCTTGTTGTTACTTGTTGTTGATGTTTTTGTTATTGTTGTTGTTGTTGTTGTATTTTGTTATTGCTTGTTAGTTTGTTGGTCTTGTTGTTGTTGTTGTTGGATTTTGTTGTTGTTGTTATTTGTTGTTGTTGTTGTTGTTGTTGTTGTTTATTGTTGTTGTTGTTGTTTATTTATGTTGTTGTTGTTGTTGTTCTTGTTTCAAGTTGTTATTGTTCTTGTTCTTGTTGTTGCTGTTCTTATTTTTGTTGTTTTAATTTGTTGTTGATGTTATTTGTTATTATTGTTGTTTGTTGCTGCTGTTGTTGTTAATGTTGTTGCTGTTGTTGTTGTTCTTGTTGTTTATTGTTGTTTTTGGTTTTGTTGTTTATTGTTGTTGTTTGTTGTTGTTGTTGTGGTTGTTGTTTGTTGTTGTTGTTGTTTTTGTTGTTTATTGTTGTTGTTGATGTTGTTTATTGTTGTTGTAGTTTTTGTTGTTTTTGTTGTTTATTGTTGTTGTTTGTTGTTGTTTTTGTTGTTTGTTGTTTGTTGTTTGTTGTTTGTTGTTTGTTGTTTGTTGTTGTTCTTTGTTAACACTTTGATGTTCTTGTTATTTTTGTTGTATAGCTTGTTGTTTTTGTTTGTTGTTATTGTTGTTGTTATTTTTATTTGTTGTTGTTGTTGTTGATGTTTTTATGTTGTTGATGTTGTGTTGTTGTTGTTGTTGTTTTTGTTGTTTTCGTTGTTGTTGTTGTTTTTGTTGTGTATTATTGTTGTTTTTGTTATTCTTGTTTATTGTTGTTGTTGTTTTTGTAGTTCATTGTTGTTGTTGTTTCTTGTTCTTGTTGTTATTTTTTTCTTGTTGTTGTTGTTGTTGTTTGTGTTGTTATTGTGGTTGTTGTTGTTGTCGTTTTTGTTGTTTATTGTTGTTGTTGTTGTTGTTGTTGTTGTTTATTGTTGTTTTTGTTTGTTTTTGTTGTTGTTCTGTTTGTTGTTGTTTATTGTTGTTGTTGTTGTTGTTGTTTTTATTTGATGTTGTTGTTGTTGTTGTTTTTATTTGATGTTGTTGTTGTTGTTGTTTTTATTTGATGTTGTTGTTGTTGATGTTTATGTTGTTGTTGTTTTCGTTGTTGTTGTTTGTTAACAATTGTTGTTGTTATTTTTATTTGTTGTTGTTGTTGTTGTTGTTGTTGTTGATGTTTTTATGTTGTTGTTGTTGTGTTGTTGTTGTTGTTGTTTTTGTTGTTTTCGTTGTTGTTGTTGTTTTTGTTGTGTATTATTGTTGTTTTTGTTATTCTTGTTTATTGTTGTTGTTGTTTTTGTAGTTCATTGTTGTTGTTGTTGTTGTTTTTGTTTGTTGTTGTTGTTTGTAGCTTGTTGTTGTTTTTTCTTGTTCTTGTTGTTGTTGTTTTTTTAGTGTTCTTGTTGTTGTTGTGGTTGTTGTATGTGTTGTTATTGTTGTTTATTGTTGTTGTTGTTGTTGTTGTTATTTTTTATTGTTGTTCTTGTTCTTGTTGTTACTTGTTGTTGATGTTTTTGTTATTGTTGTTGTTGTTGTTGTATTTTGTTATTGCTTGTTAGTTTGTTGGTCTTGTTGTTGTTGTTGTTGGATTTTGTTGTTGTTGTTGTTATTATTTGTTGTTGTTGTTGTTGTTGTTTATTGTTGTTGTTGTTGTTTATTGATGTTGTTGTTATTGTTTCAAGTTGTTATTGTTCTTGTTCTTGTTGTTGTTGTTCTTATTTTTGTTGTTTTAATTTGTTGTTGATGTTATTTGTTATTATTGTTGTTTGTTGCTGCTGTTGTTGTTAATGTTGTTGCTGTTGTTGTTGTTCTTGTTGTTTATTGTTGTTGTTTGTTGTTGTTGTTGTTGTTTGTTGTTTGTTGTTTGTTATTGTTGTTGTTGTTTGTTGTTTGTTGTTTGTTGTTTGTTGTTGTTGTTGTTGTTGTTTTTATTTGATGTTGTTTGTTGTTTGTTGTTTGTTGTTGTTGTTGTTGTTTTTATTTGATGTTGTTGTTGTTGTTGTTGATGTTTATGTTGTTGTTGTTTTCGTTGTTGTTGTTGTTTTTGTTGTTTATTATTGTCGTTTTTGTTTTTCATTGTTGTTTTTGTTGTTGTTTGTTATTGCTTGTTGTTGTTGTTTCTTGTTCTTGTTGTTATTTTTTTCTTGTTGTTGTTGTTGTTGTTTGTGTTGTTATTGTGGTTGTTGTTGTTGTCGTTTTTGTTGTTTATTGTTGTTGTTGTTGTTGTTGTTGTTTATTGTTGTTTTTGTTTGTTTTTGTTGCTGTTCTGTTTGTTGTTGTTTATTGTTGTTGTTGTTGTTGTTGTTTTTAATTGATGTTGTTGTTGTTGTTGTTTTTATTTGATGTTGTTGTTGTTGTTGTTGTTTTTATTTGTTTGTTGTTATTGTTGTTGTTATTTTTATTTGTTGTTGTTGTTGTTGATGTTTTTATGTTGTTGTTGTTGTGTTGTTGTTGTTGTTGTTTTTGTTGTTTATTGTTGTTGTTGATGTTGTTGTTGATGTTGTTGTTTTTGTAGCTCATTGTTGTTGTTGTTTCTTGTTCTTGTTGTTATTTTTTTCTTGTTGTTGTTGTTGTTGTTTGTGTTGTTATTGTGGTTGTTGTTGTTGTCGTTTTTGTTGTTTATTGTTGTTGTTGTTGTTGTTGTTTATTGTTGTTTTTGTTTGTTTTTGTTGTTGTTCTGTTTGTTTTTGTTTATTGTTGTTGTTGTTGTTTATTGATGTTGTTGTTGTTTTTGTTATTGTTGTTTGTTGTTGTTGTTGTTTTTGTTGTTCATTGTTGTTTTTGTTGTTGTTGTTGTTTGTTATTGCTTGTTGTTGTTGTTTCTTGTTCTTGTTGTTATTTTTTTATTGTTGTTGTTGTTGTTGTTTGTGTTGTTATTGTGGTTGTTGTTGTTGTCGTTTTTGTTGTTTATTGTTGTTGTTGTTGTTGTTTATTGTTGTTTTTGTTTGTTTTTGTTGGTGTTCTGTTTGTTGTTGTTTATTGTTGTTGTTGTTGTTGTTGTTGTTGTTTGTTGTTGTTGTTGTTGTTGTTGTTATTTGTTGTTGTTGGTGTTGTTGTTTGTGTTGTTGTAGTTGTTTTTGTTGTTGATTGTTTTCGTTGTTGTTGTTGTTGTTGTTTTTGTTTTTGTTATTTATTGTTGTTGTTGTTGTTTATTGTTATTGTTGTTTGTTTTTGTTGTTGTTGTGGTTGTTGTTTGTTGTTGTTGTTGTTAAGTGTTGTTGTTGTTGTTGTTGTTGTTGTTTTTGTTGATTATTGTTGTTGTTGATGTTGTTGTTGATGTGGTTTATTGTTGTTGTAGTTTTTGTTGTTTATTGTTGTTGTTTGTTGTTGTTTTTGTTGTTTGTTGTTTGTTGTTTGTTGTTTGTTGTTGTTCTTTGTTAACACTTTGATGTTCTTGTTATTTTTGTTGTTGTTGTTGTTTGTTATTGCTTGTTGTTTTTGTTTGTTGTTATTGTTGTTGTTATTTTTATTTGTTGTTGTTGTTGTTGTTGATGTTTTTATGTTGTTGTTGTTGTGTTGTTGTTGTTTTTGTTGTTTTCGTTGTTGTTGTTGTTTTTGTTTTGTATTATTGTTGTTTTTGTTTTTCTTGTTTATTGTTGTTGTTGTTTTTGTAGTTCATTGTTGTTGTTGTTTTTGTTTGTTGTTTTTGTTTGTTGTTGTTGTTTGTAGCTTGTTGTTGTTGTTTCTTGTTCTTGTTGTTGTTGTTTTTTTAGTGTTCTTGTTGTTGTTGTGGTTGTTGTATGTGTTGTTATTGTTGTTTATTGTTGTTGTTGTTGTTGTTGTTATTTTTTATTGTTGTTCTTGTTCTTGTTGTTACTTGTTGTTGATGTTTTTGTTATTGTTGTTGTTGTTGTTGTTGTTGTTGTTGTTATTTTTTATTGTTGTTCTTGTTCTTGTTGTTACTTGTTGTTGATGTTTTTGTTATTGTTGTTGTTGTTGTTGTATTTTGTTATTGCTTGTTAGTTTGTTGGTCTTGTTGTTGTTGTTGTTGGATTTTGTTGTTGTTGTTATTTGTTGTTGTTGTTGTTGTTGTTGTTGTTTATTGTTGTTGTTGTTGTTTATTGATGTTGTTGTTGTTGTTGTTCTTGTTTCAAGTTGTTATTGTTCTTGTTCTTGTTGTTGCTGTTCTTATTTTTGTTGTTTTAATTTGTTGTTGATGTTATTTGTTATTATTGTTGTTTGTTGCTGCTGTTGTTGTTAATGTTGTTGCTGTTGTTGTTGTTCTTGTTGTTTATTGTTGTTTTTGGTTTTGTTGTTTATTGTTGTTGTTTGTTGTTGTTGTTGTTGTTGTTGTTTGTTGTTGTTGTTGTTTTTGTTGTTTATTGTTGTTGTTGATGTTGTTGTTGATGTTGTTTATTGTTGTTGTTTGTTGTTGTTGTTGTTTATTGTTGTTGTTTGTTGTTGTTTTTGTTGTTTGTTGTTTGTTGTTTGTTGTTGTTCTTTGTTAACACTTTGATGTTCTTGTTATTTTTGTTGTATAGCTTGTTGTTTTTGTTTGTTGTTATTGTTGTTGTTATTTTTATTTGTTGTTGTTGTTGTTGATGTTTTTATGTTGTTGTTGTTGTGTTGTTGTTGTTGTTGTTTTTGTTGTTTTCGTTGTTGTTGTTGTTTTTGTTGTGTATTATTGTTGTTTTTGTTATTCTTGTTTATTGTTGTTGTTGTTTTTGTAGTTCATTGTTGTTGTTGTTTCTTGTTCTTGTTGTTATTTTTTTCTTGTTGTTGTTGTTGTTGTTTGTGTTGTTATTGTGGTTGTTGTTGTTGTCGTTTTTGTTGTTTATTGTTGTTGTTGTTGTTGTTGTTGTTTATTGTTGTTTTTGTTTGTGTTGTTGTTCTGTTTGTTGTTGTTTATTGTTGTTGTTGTTGTTGTTGTTGTTTTTATTTGATGTTGTTGTTGTTGTTGTTTTTATTTGATGTTGTTGTTGTTGATGTTTATGTTGTTGTTGTTTTCGTTGTTGTTGTTGTTTTTGTTGTTTATTATTGTTGTTTTTGTTATTGTTGTTTGTTGTTGTTGTTGTTATTGTTGTTGTTATTTTTATTTGTTGTTGTTGTTGTTGTTGTTGATGTTTTTATGTTGTTGTTGTTGTGTTGTTGTTGTGTTGTTGTTGTTGTTGTTTTTGTTGTTTTCGTTGTTGTTATTGTTTTTGTTGTGTATTATTGTTGTTTTTGTTATTCTTGTTTATTGTTGTTGTTGTTTTTGTAGTTCATTGTTGTTGTTGTTTTTGTTTGTTGTTGTTGTTTGTAGCTTGTTGTTGTTGTTTCTTGTTCTTGTTGTTGTTGTTTTTTTAGTGTTCTTGTTGTTGTTGTGGTTGTTGTATATGTTGTTATTGTTGTTTATTGTTGTTGTTGTTGTTGTTGTTGTTATTTTTTATTGTTGTTCTTGTTCTTGTTGTTACTTGTTGTTGATGTTTTTGTTATTGTTGTTGTTGTTGTTGTATTTTGTTATTGCTTGTTAGTTTGTTGGTCTTGTTGTTGTTGTTGTTGGATTTTGTTGTTGTTGTTGTTGTTATTTGTTGTTGTTGTTGTTGTTGTTGTTGTTTATTGTTGTTGTTGTTGTTTATTGATGTTGTTGTTGTTGTTGTTCTTGTTTCAAGTTGTTATTGTTCTTGTTCTTGTTGTTGTTGTTCTTATTTTTATTGTTTTAATTTGTTGTTTATGTTATTTGTTATTATTGTTGTTTGTTGCTGCTGTTGTTGTTAATGTTGTTGCTGTTGTTGTTGTTCTTGTTGTTTATTGTTGTTTTTGGTTTTGTTGTTTATTGTTGTTGTTTGTTGTTGTTATTGTTGTGGTTGTTGTTTGTTGTTGTTGTTGTTTTTGTTGTTTATTGTTGTTGTTGATGTTGTTGTTGATGTTGTTTATTGTTGTTTTAGTTTTTGTTGTTTTTGTTGTTTATTGTTGTTGTTTGTTGTTGTTTTTGTTGTTTGTTGTTTGTTGTTTGTTGTTGTTCTTTGTTAACACTTTGATGTTCTTGTTATTTTTGTTGTTATTGCTTGTTGTTTTTGTTTGTTGTTATTGTTGTTGTTATTTTTATATGTTGTTGTTGTTGTTGATGTTTTTATGTTGTTGTTGTTGTTGTTGTTTTTGTTGTTTTCGTTGTTGTTGTTGTTTTTGTTGTGTATTATTGTTGTTTTTGTTATTCTTGTTTATTGTTGTTGTTGTTTTTGTAGTTCATTGTTGTTGTTGTTTCTTGTTCTTGTTGTTATTTTTTTCTTGTTGTTGTTGTTGTTGTTTGTGTTGTTATTGTGGTTGTTGTTGTTGTCGTTTTTGTTGTTTATTGTTGTTGTTGTTGTTGTTGTTTATTGTTGTTTTTGTTTGTTTTTGTTGTTGTTCTGTTTGTCAGTTTATTGTTGTTGTTGTTGTTGTTGTTTTTATTTGATGTTGTTGTTGTTGATGTTTATGTTGTTGTTGTTTTCGTTGTTGTTGTTGTTTTTGTTGTTTATTATTGTTGTTTTTGTTATTGTTGTTTGTTGTTGTTGTTGTTTTTATTGTTCATTGTTGTTTTTGTTGTTGTTGTTGTTTGTTATTGCTTGTTGTTGTTTCTTGTTCTTGTTGTTATTTTTTTCTTGTTGTTGTTGTTGTTGTTTGTGTTGTTATTGTGGTTGTTGTTGTTGTCGTTTTTGTTGTTTATTGTTGTTGTTGTTGTTGTTTATTGTTGTTTTTGTTTGTTTTTGTTGGTGTTCTGTTTGTTGTTGTTTATTGTTGTTGTTTTTGTTGTTGTTGTTTGTTGTTGTTGTTGTTGTTGTTGTTGTTATTTGTTGTTGTTGGTGTTGTTGTTTGTGTTGTTGTTGTTGTTTTTGTTGTTGTTGTTGTCGTTGTTGTTGTTGTTGTTGTTGTTGTTGTTTTTGTTATTTATTGTTGTTGTTGTTGTTGTTTATTGTTATTGTTGTTTGTTTTTTTTGTTGTTGTGGTTGTTGTTTGTTGTTGTTGTTGTTAAGTGTTGTTGTTGTTGTTGTTGTTGTTGTTGTTGTTTTTGTTGTTTATTGTTGTTGTTGATGTTGTTTATTGTTGTTGTAGTTTTTGTTGTTTTTGTTGTTTATTGTTGTTGTTTGTTGTTGTTTTTGTTGTTTGTTGTTTGTTGTTGTTCTTTATTAACACTTTGATGTTCTTGTTATTTTTGTTGTTGTTGTTGTTTGTTATTGCTTGTTGTTTTTGTTTGTTGTTATTGTTGTTGTGATTTTTATTTGTTGTTGTTGTTGTTGATGTTTTTATGTTGTTGTTGTTGTGTTGTTGTTGTTGTTGTTTTTGTTGTTGTTGTTTTTGTTGTGTATTATTGTTGTTTTTGTTATTCTTGTTTATTGTTGTTGTTGTTTTTGTAGTTCATTGTTGTTGTTGTTTCTTGTTCTTGTTGTTATTTTTTTCTTGTTGTTGTTGTTTGTGTTGTTATTGTGGTTGTTGTTGTTGTCGTTTTTGTTGTTTATTGTTGTTGTTGTTGTTGTTGTTGTTGTTGTTGTTTATTGTTGTTTTTGTTTGTTTTTGTTGTTGTTCTGTTTGTTGTTGTTTATGGTTGTTGTTGTTGTTGTTGTTTTTATTTGATGTTGTTGTTGTTGTTGTTTTTATTTGATGTTGTTGTTGTTGATGTTTATGTTGTTGTTGTTTTCGTTGTTGTTGTTTGTTGTTATTGTTGTTGTTATTTTTATTTGTTGTTGTTGTTGTTGTTGTTGATGTTTTTATGTTGTTGTTGTTGTGTTGTTGTTGTTGTTGTTTTTGTTGTTTTCGTTGTTGTTGTTGTTTTTGTTGTGTATTATTGTTGTTTTTGTTATACTTGTTTATTGTTGTTGTTGTTTTTGTAGTTCATTGTTGTTGTTGTTGTTGTTTTTGTTTGTTGTTGTTGTTTGTAGCTTGTTGTTGTTTTTTCTTGTTCTTGTTGTTGTTGTTTTTTTAGTGTTCTTGTTGTTGTTGTGGTTGTTGTATGTGTTGTTATTGTTGTTTATTGTTGTTGTTGTTGTTGTTGTTATTTTTTATTGTTGTTCTTGTTCTTGTTGTTACTTGTTGTTGATGTTTTTGTTATTGTTGTTGTTGTTGTTGTATTTTGTTATTGCTTGTTAGTTTGTTGGTCTTGTTGTTGTTGTTGTTGGATTTTGTTGTTGTTGTTATTTGTTGTTGTTGTTGTTGTTGTTGTTGTTTATTGTTGTTGTTGTTGTTTATTGATGTTGTTGTTGTTGTTGTTCTTGTTTCAAGTTGTTATTGTTCTTGTTCTTGTTGTTGCTGTTCTTATTTTTGTTGTTTTAATTTGTTGTTGATGTTATTTGTTATTATTGTTGTTTGTTGCTGCTGTTGTTGTTAATGTTGTTGCTGTTGTTGTTGTTCTTGTTGTTTATTGTTGTTTTTGGTTTTGTTGTTTATTGTTGTTGTTTGTTGTTGTTGTTGTGGTTGTTGTTTGTTGTTGTTGTTGTTTTTGTTGTTTATTGTTGTTGTTGATGTTGTTGTTGATGTTGTTTATTGTTGTTGTTGTTTTTGTTGTTTTTGTTGTTTATTGTTGTTGTTTGTTGTTGTTTTTGTTGTTTGTTGTTTGTTGTTTGTTGTTGTTCTTTGTTAACACTTTGATGTTCTTGTTATTTTTGTTGTATAGCTTGTTGTTTTTGTTTGTTGTTATTGTTGTTGTTATTTTTATTTGTTGTTGTTGTTGTTGATGTTTTTATGTTGTTGTTGTTGTGTTGTTGTTGTTGTTGTTTTTGTTGTTTTCGTTGTTGTTGTTGTTTTTGTTGTGTATTATTGTTGTTTTTGTTATTCTTGTTTATTGTTGTTGTTGTTTTTGTAGTTCATTGTTGTTGTTGTTTCTTGTTCTTGTTGTTATTTTTTTCTTGTTGTTGTTGTTGTTGTTTGTGTTGTTATTGTGGTTGTTGTTGTTGTCGTTTTTGTTGTTTATTGTTGTTGTTGTTGTTGTTGTTGTTTATTGTTGTTTTTGTTTGTGTTGTTGTTCTGTTTGTTGTTGTTTATTGTTGTTGTTGTTGTTGTTGTTGTTTTTATTTGATGTTGTTGTTGTTGTTGTTTTTATTTGATGTTGTTGTTGTTGATGTTTATGTTGTTGTTGTTTTCGTTGTTGTTGTTGTTTTTGTTGTTTATTATTGTTGTTTTTGTTATTGTTGTTTGTTGTTGTTGTTGTTATTGTTGTTGTTATTTTTATTTGTTGTTGTTGTTGTTGTTGTTGATGTTTTTATGTTGTTGTTGTTGTGTTGTTGTTGTGTTGTTGTTGTTGTTGTTTTTGTTGTTTTCGTTGTTGTTATTGTTTTTGTTGTGTATTATTGTTGTTTTTGTTATTCTTGTTTATTGTTGTTGTTGTTTTTGTAGTTAATTGTTGTTGTTGTTTTTGTTTGTTGTTGTTGTTTGTAGCTTGTTGTTGTTGTTTCTTGTTCTTGTTGTTGTTTTTTTTTTAGTGTTCTTGTTGTTGTTGTGGTTGTTGTATATGTTGTTATTGTTGTTTATTGTTGTTGTTGTTGTTGTTGTTGTTATTTTTTATTGTTGTTCTTGTTCTTGTTGTTACTTGTTGTTGATGTTTTTGTTATTGTTGTTGTTGTTGTTGTATTTTGTTATTGCTTGTTAGTTTGTTGGTCTTGTTGTTGTTGTTGTTGGATTTTGTTGTTGTTGTTGTTGTTATTTGTTGTTGTTGTTGTTGTTGTTGTTGTTTATTGTTGTTGTTGTTGTTTATTGATGTTGTTCTTGTTTCAAGTTGTTATTGTTCTTGTTCTTGTTGTTGTTGTTCTTATTTTTATTGTTTTAATTTGTTGTTTATGTTATTTGTTATTATTGTTGTTTGTTGCTGCTGTTGTTGTTAATGTTGTTGCTGTTGTTGTTGTTCTTGTTGTTTATTGTTGTTTTTGGTTTTGTTGTTTATTGTTGTTGTTTGTTGTTGTTATTGTTGTGGTTGTTGTTTGTTGTTGTTGTTGTTTTTGTTGTTTATTGTTGTTGTTGATGTTGTTGTTGATGTTGTTTATTGTTGTTTTAGTTTTTGTTGTTTTTGTTGTTTATTGTTGTTGTTTGTTGTTGTTTTTGTTGTTTGTTGTTTGTTGTTTGTTGTTGTTCTTTGTTAACACTTTGATGTTCTTGTTATTTTTGTTGTTATTGCTTGTTGTTTTTGTTTGTTGTTATTGTTGTTGTTATTTTTATTTGTTGTTGTTGTTGTTGATGTTTTTATGTTGTTGTTGTTGTTGTTGTTTTTGTTGTTTTCGTTGTTGTTGTTTTTGTTATTCTTGTTTATTGTTGTTGTTGTTTTTGTAGTTCATTGTTGTTGTTGTTTCTTGTTCTTGTTGTTATTTTTTTCTTGTTGTTGTTGTTGTTGTTTGTGTTGTTATTGTGGTTGTTGTTGTTGTCGTTTTTGTTGTTTATTGTTGTTGTTGTTGTTGTTGTTTATTGTTGTTTTTGTTTGTTTTTGTTGTTGTTCTGTTTGTCAGTTTATTGTTGTTGTTGTTGTTGTTGTTTTTATTTGATGTTGTTGTTGTTGATGTTTATGTTGTTGTTGTTTTCGTTGTTGTTGTTGTTTTTGTTGTTTATTATTGTTGTTTTTGTTATTGTTGTTTGTTGTTGTTGTTGTTTTTATTGTTCATTGTTTTTTTTGTTGTTGTTGTTGTTTGTTATTGCTTGTTGTTGTTTCTTGTTCTTGTTGTTATTTTTTTCTTGTTGTTGTTGTTGTTGTTTGTGTTGTTATTGTGGTTGTTGTTGTTGTCGTTTTTGTTGTTTATTGTTGTTGTTGTTGTTGTTTATTGTTGTTTTTGTTTGTTTTTGTTGGTGTTCTGTTTGTTGTTGTTTATTGTTGTTGTTTTTGTTGTTGTTGTTTGTTGTTGTTGTTGTTGTTGTTGTTGTTATTTGTTGTTGTTGGTGTTGTTGTTTGTGTTGTTGTTGTTGTTTTTGTTGTTGATTGTTGTCGTTGTTGTTGTTGTTGTTGTTGTTGTTGTTTTTGTTATTTATTGTTGTTGTTGTTGTTGTTTATTGTTATTGTTGTTTGTTTTTTTTGTTGTTGTGGTTGTTGTTTGTTGTTGTTGTTGTTAAGTGTTGTTGTTGTTGTTGTTGTTGTTGTTGTTGTTTTTGTTGTTTATTGTTGTTGTTGATGTTGTTTATTGTTGTTGTAGTTTTTGTTGTTTTTGTTGTTTATTGTTGTTGTTTGTTGTTGTTTTTGTTGTTTGTTGTTTGTTGTTGTTCTTTATTAACACTTTGATGTTCTTGTTATTTTTGTTGTTGTTGTTGTTTGTTATTGCTTGTTGTTTTTGTTTGTTGTTATTGTTGTTGTGATTTTTATTTGTTGTTGTTGTTGTTGATGTTTTTATGTTGTTGTTGTTGTGTTGTTGTTGTTGTTGTTTTTGTTGTTGTTGTTTTTGTTGTGTATTATTGTTGTTTTTGTTATTCTTGTTTATTGTTGTTGTTGTTTTTGTAGTTCATTGTTGTTGTTGTTTCTTGTTCTTGTTGTTATTTTTTTCTTGTTGTTGTTGTTTGTGTTGTTATTGTGGTTGTTGTTGTTGTCGTTTTTGTTGTTTATTGTTGTTGTTGTTGTTGTTGTTGTTGTTGTTGTTTATTGTTGTTTTTGTTTGTTTTTGTTGTTGTTCTGTTTGTTGTTGTTTATTGTTGTTGTTGTTGTTGTTGTTTTTATTTGATGTTGTTGTTGTTGTTGTTTTTGTTTGATGTTGTTGTTGTTGATGTTTATGTTGTTGTTGTTTTCGTTGTTGTTGTTTGTTGTTATTGTTGTTGTTATTTTTATTTGTTGTTGTTGTTGTTGTTGTTGATGTTTTTATGTTGTTGTTGTTGTGTTGTTGTTGTTGTTGTTTTTGTTGTTTTCGTTGTTGTTGTTGTTTTTGTTGTGTATTATTGTTGTTTTTGTTATTCTTGTTTATTGTTGTTGTTGTTTTTGTAGTTCATTGTTGTTGTTGTTGTTGTTTTTGTTTGTTGTTGTTGTTTGTAGCTTGTTGTTGTTTTTTCTTGTTCTTGTTGTTGTTGTTTTTTTAGTGTTCTTGTTGTTGTTGTGGTTGTTGTATGTGTTGTTATTGTTGTTTATTGTTGTTGTTGTTGTTGTTGTTATTTTTTATTGTTGTTCTTGTTCTTGTTGTTACTTGTTGTTGATGTTTTTGTTATTGTTGTTGTTGTTGTTGTATTTTGTTATTGCTTGTTAGTTTGTTGGTCTTGTTGTTGTTGTTGTTGGATTTTGTTGTTGTTGTTGTTATTATTTGTTGTTGTTGTTGTTGTTGTTTATTGTTGTTGTTGTTGTTTATTGATGTTGTTGTTGTTGTTGTTATTGTTTCAAGTTGTTATTGTTCTTGTTCTTGTTGTTGTTGTTCTTATTTTTGTTGTTTTAATTTGTTGTTGATGTTATTTGTTATTATTGTTGTTTGTTGCTGCTGTTGTTGTTAATGTTGTTGCTGTTGTTGTTGTTCTTGTTGTTTATTGTTGTTTTTGGTTTTGTTGTTTATTGTTTTTGTTTGTTGTTGTTGTTGTTGTTTGTTGTTTGTTGTTTGTTATTGTTGTTGTTGTTTGTTGTTTGTTGTTTGTTGTTTGTTGTTGTTGTTGTTGTTGTTTTTATTTGATGTTGTTTGTTGTTTGTTGTTTGTTGTTGTTGTTGTTGTTTTTATTTGATGTTGTTGTTGTTGTTGTTGATGTTTATGTTGTTGTTGTTTTCGTTGTTGTTGTTGTTTTTGTTGTTTATTATTGTCGTTTTTGTTGTTCATTGTTGTTTTTGTTGTTGTTTGTTATTGGTTGTTGTTGTTGTTTCTTGTTCTTGTTGTTATTTTTTTCTTGTTGTTGTTGTTGTTGTTTGTGTTGTTATTGTGGTTGTTGTTGTTGTCGTTTTTGTTGTTTATTGTTGTTGTTGTTGTTGTTGTTGTTTATTGTTGTTTTTGTTTGTTTTTGTTGCTGTTCTGTTTGTTGTTGTTTATTGTTGTTGTTGTTATTGTTGTTGTTTTTATTTGATGTTGTTGTTGTTGTTGTTTTTATTTGATGTTGTTGTTGTTGTTGTTGTTGTTTTTATTTGTTTGTTGTTATTGTTGTTGTTATTTTTATTTGTTGTTGTTGTTGTTGATGTTTTTATGTTGTTGTTGTTGTGTTGTTGTTGTTGTTGTTTTTGTTGTTTATTGTTGTTGTTGATGTTGTTGTTGATGTTGTTGTTTTTGTAGCTCATTGTTGTTGTTGTTTCTTGTTCTTGTTGTTATTTTTTTCTTGTTGTTGTTGTTGTTGTTTGTGTTGTTATTGTGGTTGTTGTTGTTGTCGTTTTTGTTGTTTATTGTTGTTGTTGTTGTTGTTGTTTATTGTTGTTTTTGTTTGTTTTTGTTGTTGTTCTGTTTGTTTTTGTTTATTGTTGTTGTTGTTGTTTATTGATGTTGTTGTTGTTTTTGTTATTGTTGTTTGTTGTTGTTGTTGTTTTTGTTGTTCATTTTTGTTTTTGTTGTTGTTGTTGTTTGTTATTGCTTGTTGTTGTTGTTTCTTGTTCTTGTTGTTATTTTTTTCTTGTTGTTGTTGTTGTTGTTTGTGTTGTTATTGTGGTTGTTGTTGTTGTCGTTTTTGTTGTTTATTGTTGTTGTTGTTGTTGTTTATTGTTGTTTTTGTTTGTTTTTGTTGGTGTTCTGTTTGTTGTTGTTTATTGTTGTTGTTGTTGTTGTTGTTGTTGTTTGTTGTTGTTGTTGTTGTTGTTGTTGTTGTTATTTGTTGTTGTTGGTGTTGTTGTTTGTGTTGTTGTAGTTGTTTTTGTTGTTGATTGTTTTCGTTGTTGTTGTTGTTGTTGTTGTTGTTGTTTTTGTTATTTATTGTTGTTGTTGTTGTTTATTGTTATTGTTGTTTGTTTTTGTTGTTGTTGTGGTTGTTGTTTGTTGTTGTTGTTGTTAAGTGTTGTTGTTGTTGTTGTTGTTGTTGTTGTTGTTTTTGTTGATTATTGTTGTTGTTGATGTTGTTGTTGATGTGGTTTATTGTTGTTGTAGTTTTTGTTGTTTATTGTTGTTGTTTGTTGTTGTTTTTGTTGTTTGTTGTTTGTTGTTTGTTGTTGTTCTTTGTTAACACTTTGATGTTCTTGTTATTTTTGTTGTTGTTGTTGTTTGTTATTGCTTGTTGTTTTTGTTTGTTGTTATTGTTGTTGTTATTTTTATTTGTTGTTGTTGTTGTTGTTGATGTTTTTATGTTGTTGTTGTTGTGTTGTTGTTGTTTTTGTTGTTTTCGTTGTTGTTGTTGTTTTTGTTTTGTTGTTGTTTTTATGTTGTTGTTTTTGTTATTCTTGTTTATTGTTGTTGTTGTTTTTGTAGTTCATTGTTGTTGTTGTTTTTGTTTGTTGTTGTTGTTTGTAGCTTGTTGTTGTTGTTTCTTGTTCTTGTTGTTGTTGTTTTTTTAGTGTTCTTGTTGTTGTTGTGGTTGTTGTATGTGTTGTTATTGTTGTTTATTGTTGTTGTTGTTGTTGTTGTTATTTTTTATTGTTGTTCTTGTTCTTGTTGTTACTTGTTGTTGATGTTTTTGTTATTGTTGTTGTTGTTGTTGTATTTTGTTATTGCTTGTTAGTTTGTTGGTCTTGTTGTTGTTGTTATTGGATTTTGTTGTTGTTGTTATTTGTTGTTGTTATTGTGGTTGTTGTTGTTGTCGTTTTTGTTGTTTATTGTTGTTGTTGTTGTTGTTTATTGTTGTTTTTGTTTGTTTTTGTTGGTGTTCTGTTTGTTGTTGTTTATTGTTGTTGTTTTTGTTGTTGTTGTTGTTATTTGTTGTTGTTGGTGTTGTTGTTTGTGTTGTTGTTGTTGTTTTTGTTGTTGATTGTTGTCGTTGTTGTTGTTGTTGTTGTTGTTGTTGTTTTTGTTATTTATTGTTGTTGTTGTTGTTGTTTATTGTTATTGTTGTTTGTTTTTTTTGTTGTTGTGGTTGTTGTTTGTTGTTGTTGTTGTTAAGTGTTGTTGTTGTTGTTGTTGTTGTTGTTGTTGTTTTTGTTGTTTATTGTTGTTGTTGATGTTGTTTATTGTTGTTGTAGTTTTTGTTGTTTTTGTTGTTTATTGTTGTTGTTTGTTGTTGTTTGTTGTTTGTTGTTGTTCTTTATTAACACTTTGATGTTCTTGTTATTTTTGTTGTTGTTGTTGTTTGTTATTGCTTGTTGTTTTTGTTTGTTGTTATTGTTGTTGTGATTTTTATTTGTTGTTGTTGTTGTTGATGTTTTTATGTTGTTGTTGTTGTGTTGTTGTTGTTGTTGTTTTTGTTGTTGTTGTTTTTGTTGTGTATTATTGTTGTTTTTGTTATTCTTGTTTATTGTTGTTGTTGTTTTTGTAGTTCATTGTTGTTGTTGTTTCTTGTTCTTGTTGTTATTTTTTTCTTGTTGTTGTTGTTTGTGTTGTTATTGTGGTTGTTGTTGTTGTCGTTTTTGTTGTTTATTGTTGTTGTTGTTGTTGTTGTTGTTGTTGTTGTTTATTGTTGTTTTTGTTTGTTTTTGTTGTTGTTCTGTTTGTTGTTGTTTATTGTTGTTGTTGTTGTTGTTGTTTTTATTTGATGTTGTTGTTGTTGTTGTTTTTATTTGATGTTGTTGTTGTTGATGTTTATGTTGTTGTTGTTTTCGTTGTTGTTGTTTGTTGTTATTGTTGTTGTTATTTTTATTTGTTGTTGTTGTTGTTGTTGTTGATGTTTTTATGTTGTTGTTGTTGTGTTGTTGTTGTTGTTGTTTTTGTTGTTTTCGTTGTTGTTGTTGTTTTTGTTGTGTATTATTGTTGTTTTTGTTATTCTTGTTTATTGTTGTTGTTGTTTTTGTAGTTCATTGTTGTTGTTGTTGTTGTTGTTTTTGTTTGTTGTTGTTGTTTGTAGCTTGTTGTTGTTTTTTCTTGTTCTTGTTGTTGTTGTTTTTTTAGTGTTCTTGTTGTTGTTGTGGTTGTTGTATGTGTTGTTATTGTTGTTTATTGTTGTTGTTGTTGTTGTTGTTATTTTTTATTGTTGTTCTTGTTCTTGTTGTTACTTGTTGTTGATGTTTTTGTTATTGTTGTTGTTGTTGTTGTATTTTGTTATTGCTTGTTAGTTTGTTGGTCTTGTTGTTGTTGTTGTTGGATTTTGTTGTTGTTGTTGTTGTTATTATTTGTTGTTGTTGTTGTTGTTTATTGATGTTGTTGTTGTTGTTGTTATTGTTTCAAGTTGTTATTGTTCTTGTTCTTGTTGTTGTTGTTCTTATTTTTGTTGTTTTAATTTGTTGTTGATGTTATTTGTTATTATTCTTGTTTGTTGCTGCTGTTGTTGTTAATGTTGTTGCTGTTGTTGTTGTTCTTGTTGTTTATTGTTGTTTTTGGTTTTGTTGTTTATTGTTGTTGTTTGTTGTTGTTGTTGTTGTTTGTTGTTTGTTGTTTGTTATTGTTGTTGTTGTTTGTTGTTTGTTGTTTGTTGTTTGTTGTTGTTGTTGTTGTTGTTTTTATTTGATGTTGTTTGTTGTTTGTTGTTTGTTGTTGTTGTTGTTGTTTTTATTTGATGTTGTTGTTGTTGTTGTTGATGTTTATGTTGTTGTTGTTTTCGTTGTTGTTGTTGTTTTTGTTGTTTATTATTGTCGTTTTTGTTGTTCATTGTTGTTTTTGTTGTTGTTTGTTATTGCTTGTTGTTGTTGTTTCTTGTTCTTGTTGTTATTTTTTTCTTGTTGTTGTTGTTGTTGTTTGTGTTGTTATTGTGGTTGTTGTTGTTGTCGTTTTTGTTGTTTATTGTTGTTGTTGTTGTTGTTGTTGTTTATTGTTGTTTTTGTTTGTTTTTGTTGCTGTTCTGTTTGTTGTTGTTTATTGTTGTTGTTGTTGTTGTTGTTGTTTTTATTTGATGTTGTTGTTGTTGTTGTTTTTATTTGATGTTGTTGTTGTTGTTGTTGTTGTTTTTATTTGTTTGTTGTTATTGTTGTTGTTATTTTTATTTGTTGTTGTTGTTGTTGATGTTTTTATGTTGTTGTTGTTGTGTTGTTGTTGTTATTGTTTTTGTTGTTTATTGTTGTTGTTGATGTTGTTGTTGATGTTGTTGTTTTTGTAGCTCATTGTTGTTGTTGTTTCTTGTTCTTGTTGTTATTTTTTTCTTGTTGTTGTTGTTGTTGTTTGTGTTGTTATTGTGGTTGTTGTTGTTGTCGTTTTTGTTGTTTATTGTTGTTGTTGTTGTTGTTGTTTATTGTTGTTTTTGTTTGTTTTTGTTGTTGTTCTGTTTGTTTTTGTTTATTGTTGTTGTTGTTGTTTATTGATGTTGTTGTTGTTTTTGTTATTGTTGTTTGTTGTTGTTGTTGTTTTTGTTGTTCATTGTTGTTTTTGTTGTTGTTGTTGTTTGTTATTGCTTGTTGTTGTTGTTTCTTGTTCTTGTTGTTATTTTTTTCTTGTTGTTGTTGTTGTTGTTTGTGTTGTTATTGTGGTTGTTGTTGTTGTCGTTTTTGTTGTTTATTGTTGTTGTTGTTGTTGTTTATTGTTGTTTTTGTTTGTTTTTGTTGGTGTTCTGTTTGTTGTTGTTTATTGTTGTTGTTGTTGTTGTTGTTGTTGTTTGTTGTTGTTGTTGTTGTTGTTGTTGTTGTTATTTGTTGTTGTTGGTGTTGTTGTTTGTGTTGTTGTAGTTGTTTTTGTTGTTGATTGTTTTCGTTGTTGTTGTTGTTGTTGTTGTTGTTGTTTTTGTTATTTATTGTTGTTGTTGTTGTTTATTGTTATTGTTGTTTGTTTTTGTTGTTGTTGTGGTTGTTGTTTGTTGTTGTTGTTGTTAAGTGTTGTTGTTGTTGTTGTTGTTGTTGTTGTTTTTGTTGATTATTGTTGTTGTTGATGTTGTTGTTGATGTGGTTTATTGTTGTTGTAGTTTTTGTTGTTTATTGTTGTTGTTTGTTGTTGTTTTTGTTGTTTGTTATTTGTTGTTTGTTGTTTGTTGTTTGTTGTTGTTCTTTGTTAACACTTTGATGTTCTTGTTATTTTTGTTGTTGTTGTTGTTTGTTATTGCTTGTTGTTTTTGTTTGTTGTTATTGTTGTTGTTATTTTTATTTGTTGTTGTTGTTGTTGTTGATGTTTTTATGTTGTTGTTGTTGTGTTGTTGTTGTTTTTGTTGTTTTCGTTGTTGTTGTTGTTTTTGTTTTGTATTATTGTTGTTTTTGTTATTCTTGTTTATTGTTGTTGTTGTTTTTGTAGTTCATTGTTGTTGTTGTTTTTGTTTGTTGTTGTTGTTTGTAGCTTGTTGTTGTTGTTTCTTGTTCTTGTTGTTGTTGTTTTTTTAGTGTTCTTGTTGTTGTTGTGGTTGTTGTATGTGTTGTTATTGTTGTTTATTGTTGTTGTTGTTGTTGTTGTTATTTTTTATTGTTGTTCTTGTTCTTGTTGTTACTTGTTGTTGATGTTTTTGTTATTGTTGTTGTTGTTGTTGTATTTTGTTATTGCTTGTTAACTTGTTGGTCTTGTTGTTGTTGTTGTTGGATTTTGTTGTTGTTGTTGTTGTTGTTGTTGTTTATTGTTGTTGTTGTTGTTTATTGATGTTGTTGTTGTTGTTCTTGTTTCAAGTTGTTATTGTTCTTGTTCTTGTTGTTGCTGTTCTTATTTTTGTTGTTTTAATTTGTTGTTGATGTTATTTGTTATTATTGTTGTTTGTTGCTGCTGTTGTTGTTAATGTTGTTGCTGTTGTTGTTGTTCTTGTTGTTTATTGTTGTTTTTGGTTTTGTTGTTTATTGTTGTTGTTTGTTGTTGTTGTTGTTGTGGTTGTTGTTTGTTGTTGTTGTTGTTTTTGTTGTTTATTGTTGTTGTTGATGTTGTTTATTGTTGTTGTAGTTTTTGTTGTTTTTGTTGTTTATTGTTGTTGTTTGTTGTTGTTTTTGTTGTTTGTTGTTTGTTGTTTGTTGTTGTTCTTTGTTAACACTTTGATGTTCTTGTTATTTTTGTTGTATAGCTTGTTGTTTTTGTTTGTTGTTATTGTTGTTGTTATTTTTATTTGTTGTTGTTGTTGTTGATGTTTTTATGTTGTTGTTGTTGTGTTGTTGTTGTTGTTGTTTTTGTTGTTTTCGTTGTTGTTGTTGTTTTTGTTGTTTATTATTGTTGTTTTTGTTATTCTTGTTTATTGTTGTTGTTGTTTTTGTAGTTCATTGTTGTTGTTGTTTCTTGTTCTTGTTGTTATTTTTTTCTTGTTGTTGTTGTTGTTGTTTGTGTTGTTATTGTGGTTGTTGTTGTTGTCGTTTTTGTTGTTTATTGTTGTTGTTGTTGTTGTTGATGTTTATTGTTGTTGTTGTTTGTGTTGTTGTTCTGTTTGTTGTTGTTTATTGTTGTTGTTGTTGTTGTTGTTGTTTTTATTTGATGTTGTTGTTGTTGTTGTTTTTATTTGATGTTGTTGTTGTTGATGTTTATGTTGTTGTTGTTTTCGTTGTTGTTGTTGTTTTTGTTGTTTATTATTGTTGTTTTTGTTATTGTTGTTTGTTGTTGTTGTTGTTTTTGTTGTTCATTGTTGTTTTTGTTGTTGTTGTTGTTTGTTATTGCTTGTTGTTGTTGTTTCTTGTTCTTGTTGTTATTTTTTTCTTGTTGTTGTTGTTGTTGTTTGTGTTGTTATTGTGGTTGTTGTTGTTGTCGTTTTTGTTGTTTATTGTTGTTGTTGTTGTTGTTTATTCTTGTTTTTGTTTGTTTTTGTTGGTGTTCTGTTTGTTGTTGTTTATTGTTGTTGTTGTTGTTGTTGTTGTTTGTTGTTGTTGTTGTTGTTAAGTGTTGTTGTTGTTGTTGTTGTTGTTGTTGTTGTTTTTGTTGTTTATTGTTGTTGTTGTTGTTGTTTTTGTTGTTTATTGTTGTTGTTGATGTTGTTGTTGATGTTGTTTATTGTTGTTGTAGTTTTTGTTGTTTTTGTTGTTTATTGTTGTTGTTTGTTGTTGTTTTTGTTGTTTGTTGTTTGTTGTTTGTTGTTGTTCTTTGTTAACACTTTGATGTTCTTGTTATTTTTGTTGTTGTTGTTGTTTGTTATTGCTTGTTGTTTTTGTTTGTTGTTATTGTTGTTGTTATTTTTATTTGTTGTTGTTGTTGTTGTTGTTGATGTTTTTATGTTGTTGTTGTTGTGTTGTTGTTGTGTTGTTGTTGTTGTTGTTTTTGTTGTTTTCGTTGTTGTTATTGTTTTTGTTGTGTATTATTGTTGTTTTTGTTATTCTTGTTTATTGTTGTTGTTGTTTTTGTAGTTCATTGTTGTTGTTGTTTTTGTTTGTTGTTGTTGTTTGTAGCTTGTTGTTGTTGTTTCTTGTTCTTGTTGTTGTTGTTTTTTTAGTGTTCTTGTTGTTGTTGTGGTTGTTGTATATGTTGTTATTGTTGTTTATTGTTGTTGTTGTTGTTGTTGTTGTTGTTATTTTTTATTGTTGTTCTTGTTCTTGTTGTTACTTGTTGTTGATGTTTTTGTTATTGTTGTTGTTGTTGTTGTATTTTGTTATTGCTTGTTAGTTTGTTGGTCTTGTTGTTGTTGTTGTTGGATTTTGTTGTTGTTGTTGTTATTTGTTGTTGTTGTTGTTGTTGTTGTTGTTTATTGTTGTTGTTGTTGTTTATTGATGTTGTTGTTGTTGTTGTTCTTGTTTCAAGTTGTTATTGTTCTTGTTCTTGTTGTTGTTGTTCTTATTTTTGTTGTTTTAATTTGTTGTTTATGTTATTTGTTATTATTGTTGTTTGTTGCTGCTGTTGTTGTTAACACCTGTTGTTGTTGTTCTTGTTGTTTATTGTTGTTTTTGGTTTTGTTGTTTATTGTTGTTGTTTGTTGTTGTTATTGTTGTGGTTGTTGTTTGTTGTTGTTGTTGTTTTTGTTGTTTATTGTTGTTGTTGATGTTGTTTATTGTTGTTTTAGTTTTTGTTGTTTTTGTTGTTTATTGTTGTTGTTTGTTGTTGTTTTTGTTGTTTGTTGTTTGTTGTTTGTTGTTGTTCTTTGTTAACACTTTGATGTTCTTGTTATTTTTGTTGTTATTGCTTGTTGTTTTTGTTTGTTGTTATTGTTGTTGTTATTTTTATTTGTTGTTGTTGTTGTTGATGTTTTTATGTTGTTGTTGTTGTTGTTGTTTTTGTTGTTTTCGTTAACAGTTGTTGTTTTTGTTGTGTATTATTGTTGTTTTTGTTATTCTTGTTTATTGTTGTTGTTGTTTTTGTAGTTCATTGTTGTTGTTGTTTCTTGTTCTTGTTGTTATTTTTTTCTTGTTGTTGTTGTTGTTGTTTGTGTTGTTATTGTGGTTGTTGTTGTTGTCGTTTTTGTTGTTTATTGTTGTTGTTGTTGTTTATTGTTGTTTTTGTTTGTTTTTGTTGGTGTTCTGTTTGTTGTTGTTTATTGTTGTTGTTTTTGTTGTTGTTGTTTGTTGTTGTTGTTGTTGTTGTTGTTATTTGTTGTTGTTGGAGTTGTTGTTTGTGTTGTTGTTGTTGTTTTTGTTGTTGATTGTTGTCGTTGTTGTTGTTGTTGTTGTTGTTGTTTTTGTTGTTTGTTGTTTGTTGTTTGTTGTTGTTCTTTGTTAACACTTTGATGTTCTTGTTATTTTTGTTGTTATTGCTTGTTGTTTTTGTTTGTTGTTATTGTTGTTGTTATTTTTATTTGTTGTTGTTGTTGTTGATGTTTTTATGTTGTTGTTGTTGTTGTTGTTTTTGTTGTTTTCGTTGTTGTTGTTGTTTTTGTTGTGTATTATTGTTGTTTTTGTTATTCTTGTTTATTGTTGTTGTTGTTTTTGTAGTTCATTGTTGTTGTTGTTTCTTGTTCTTGTTGTTATTTTTTTCTTGTTGTTGTTGTTGTTGTTTGTGTTGTTATTGTGGTTGTTGTTGTTGTCGTTTTTGTTGTTTATTGTTGTTGTTGTTGTTGTTTATTGTTGTTTTTGTTTGTTTTTGTTGGTGTTCTGTTTGTTGTTGTTTATTGTTGTTGTTTTTGTTGTTGTTGTTGTTGTTGTTGTTGTTATTTGTTGTTGTTGGTGTTGTTGTTTGTGTTGTTGTTGTTGTTTTTGTTGTTGATTGTTGTTGTTGTTGTTGTTGTTGTTGTTGTTGTTGTTGTTTTTGTTATTTATTGTTGTTGTTGTTGTTGTTTATTGTTATTGTTGTTTGTTTTTTTTGTTGTTGTGGTTGTTGTTTGTTGTTGTTGTTGTTAAGTGTTGTTGTTGTTGTTGTTGTTGTTTTTGTTGTTTATTGTTGTTGTTGATGTTGTTTATTGTTGTTGTAGTTTTTGTTGTTTTTGTTGTTTATTGTTGTTGTTTGTTGTTGTTTTTGTTGTTTGTTGTTTGTTGTTGTTCTTTGTTAACACTTTGATGTTCTTGTTATTTTTGTTGTTGTTGTTGTTTGTTATTGCTTGTTGTTTTTGTTTGTTGTTATTGTTGTTGTTATTTTTATTTGTTGTTGTTGTTGTTGATGTTTTTATGTTGTTGTTGTTGTGTTGTTGTTGTTGTTGTTTTTGTTGTTGTTGTTTTTGTTGTGTATTATTGTTGTTTTTGTTATTCTTGTTTATTGTTGTTGTTGTTTTTGTAGTTCATTGTTGTTGTTGTTTCTTGTTCTTGTTGTTATTTTTTTCTTGTTGTTGTTGTTGTTTGTGTTGTTATTGTGGTTGTTGTTGTTGTCGTTTTTGTTGTTTATTGTTGTTGTTGTTGTTGTTGTTGTTGTTGTTTATTGTTGTTTTTGTTTGTTTTTGTTGTTGTTCTGTTTGTTGTTGTTTATTGTTGTTGTTGTTGTCGTTGTTGTTTTTATTTGATGTTGTTGTTGTTGTTGTTTTTATTTGATGTTGTTGTTGTTGATGTTTATGTTGTTGTTGTTTTCGTTGTTGTTGTTTGTTGTTATTGTTGTTGTTATTTTTATTTGTTGTTGTTGTTGTTGTTGTTGATGTTTTTATGTTGTTGTTGTTGTGTTGTTGTTGTTGTTGTTTTTGTTGTTTTCGTTGTTGTTGTTGTTTTTGTTGTGTATTATTGTTGTTTTTGTTATTCTTGTTTATTGTTGTTGTTGTTTTTGTAGTTCATTGTTGTTGTTGTTGTTGTTTTTGTTTGTTGTTGTTGTTCTTTCTTGTTCTTGTTGTTGTTGTTTTTTTAGTGTTCTTGTTGTTGTTGTGGTTGTTGTATGTGTTGTTATTGTTGTTTATTGTTGTTGTTGTTGTTGTTGTTGTTATTTTTTATTGTTGTTCTTGTTCTTGTTGTTACTTGTTGTTGATGTTTTTGTTATTGTTGTTGTTGTTGTTGTATTTTGTTATTGCTTGTTAGTTTGTTGGTCTTGTTGTTGTTGTTGTTGGATTTTGTTGTTGTTGTTGTTATTATTTGTTGTTGTTGTTGTTGTTGTTTATTGTTGTTGTTGTTGTTTATTGATGTTGTTGTTGTTGTTGTTATTGTTTCAAGTTGTTATTGTTCTTGTTCTTGTTGTTGTTGTTCTTATTTTTGTTGTTTTAATTTGTTGTTGATGTTATTTGTTATTATTGTTGTTTGTTGCTGCTGTTGTTGTTAATGTTGTTGCTGTTGTTGTTGTTCTTGTTGTTTATTGTTGTTTTTGGTTTTGTTGTTTATTGTTGTTGTTTGTTGTTGTTGTTGTTGTTTGTTGTTTGTTGTTTGTTATTGTTGTTGTTGTTTGTTGTTTGTTGTTTGTTGTTTGTTGTTGTTGTTGTTGTTGTTTTTATTTGATGTTGTTTGTTGTTTGTTGTTTGTTGTTGTTGTTGTTGTTGATGTTTATGTTGTTGTTGTTTTCGTTGTTGTTGTTGTTTTTGTTGTTTATTATTGTCGTTTTTGTTGTTCATTGTTGTTTTTGTTGTTGTTTGTTATTGCTTGTTGTTGTTGTTTCTTGTTCTTGTTGTTATTTTTTTCTTGTTGTTGTTGTTGTTGTTTGTGTTGTTATTGTGGTTGTTGTTGTTGTCGTTTTTGTTGTTTATTGTTGTTGTTGTTGTTGTTGTTGTTTATTGTTGTTTTTGTTTGTTTTTGTTGCTGTTCTGTTTGTTGTTGTTTATTGTTGTTGTTGTTGTTGTTGTTGTTTTTATTTGATGTTGTTGTTGTTGTTGTTTTTATTTGATGTTGTTGTTGTTGTTGTTGTTTTTATTTGTTTGTTGTTATTGTTGTTGTTATTTTTATTTGTTGTTGTTGTTGTTGATGTTTTTATGTTGTTGTTGTTGTGTTGTTGTTGTTGTTGTTTTTGTTGTTTATTGTTGTTGTTGATGTTGTTGTTGATGTTGTTTATTGTTGTTGTAGTTTTTGTTGTTTTTGTTGTTTATTGTTGTTGTTTGTTGTTGTTGTTTGTAGCTTGTTGTTGTTGTTTCTTGTTCTTGTTGTTGTTGTTTTTTTAGTGTTCTTGTTGTTGTTGTGGTTGTTGTATGTGTTGTTATTGTTGTTTATTGTTGTTGTTGTTGTTGTTGTTATTTTTTATTGTTGTTCTTGTTCTTGTTGTTACTTGTTGTTGATGTTTTTGTTATTGTTGTTGTTGTTGTTGTATTTTGTTATTGCTTGTTAGTTTGTTGGTCTTCTTGTTGTTGTTGTTGGATTTTGTTGTTGTTGTTGTTGTTATTTGTTGTTGTTGTTGTTGTTGTTGTTGTTGTTGTTGTTGTTTATTGTTGTTGTTGTTGTTTATTGATGTTGTTGTTGTTCTTGTTTCAAGTTGTTATTGTTCTTGTTCTTGTTGTTGCTGTTCTTATTTTTGTTGTTTTAATTTGTTGTTGATGTTATTTGTTATTATTGTTGTTTGTTGCTGCAGTTGTTGTTAATGTTGTTGCTGTTCTTGTTGTTCTTGTTGTTTATTGTTGTTTTTGGTTTTGTTGTTTATTGTTGTTGTTTGTTGTTGTTGTTGTTGTGGTTGTTGTTTGTTGTTGTTGTTGTTTTTGTTGTTTATTGTTGTTGTTGATGTTGTTGTTGATGTTGTTTATTGTTGTTGTAGTTTTTGTTGTTTTTGTTGTTTATTGTTGTTGTTTGTTGTTGTTTTTGTTGTTTGTTGTTTGTTGTTTGTTGTTGTTCTTTGTTAACACTTTGATGTTCTTGTTATTTTTGTTGTATAGCTTGTTGTTTTTGTTTGTTGTTATTGTTGTTGTTATTTTTATTTGTTGTTGTTGTTGTTGATGTTTTTATGTTGTTGTTGTTGTGTTGTTGTTGTTGTTGTTATTGTTGTTTTCGTTGTTGTTGTTGTTTTTGTTGTGTATTATTGTTGTTTTTGTTATTCTTGTTTATTGTTGTTGTTGTTTTTGTAGTTCATTGTTGTTGTTGTTATTGTTGTTTTCGTTGTTGTTGTTGTTTTTGTTGTGTATTATTGTTGTTTTTGTTATTCTTGTTTATTGTTGTTGTTGTTTTTGTAGTTCATTGTTGTTGTTGTTTCTTGTTCTTGTTGTTGTTGTTGTTGTTTTGTTGTTATTGTGGTTGTTGTTGTTGTCGTTTTTGTTGTTTATTGTTGTTGTTGTTGTTGTTTATTGTTATTTTTGTTTGTTTTTGTTGGTGTTCTGTTTGTTGTTGTTTATTGTTGTTGTTGTTGTTGTTGTTGTTGTTGTTTGTTGTTGTTGTTGTTGTTGTTGTTGTTGTTGTTGTTGTTGTTATTTGTTGTTGTTGGTGTTGTTGTTTGTGTTGTTGTAGTTGTTTTTGTTGTTGATTGTTTTCGTTGTTGTTGTTGTTGTTGTTGTTGTTTTTGTTATTTATTGTTGTTGTTGTTGTTTATTGTTATTGTTGTTTGTTTTTGTTGTTGTTGTGGTTGTTGTTTGTTGTTGTTGTTGTTGTTAAGTGTTGTTGTTGTTGTTGTTGTTGTTTTTTTTTATTATTGTTGTTGTTGATGTTGTTGTTGATGTTGTTTATTGTTGTTGTAGTTTTTGTTGTTTATTGTTGTTGTTTGTTGTTGTTTTTGTTGTTTGTTGTTTGTTGTTTGTTGTTTGTTGTTGTTCTTTGTTAACACTTTGATGTTCTTGTTATTTTTGTTGTTGTTGTTGTTTGTTTAATAGCTTGTTGTTTTTGTTTGTTGTTATTGTTGTTGTTATTTTTATTTGTTGTTGTTGTTGTTGTTGATGTTTTTATGTTGTTGTTGTTGTGTTGTTGTTGTTGTTGTTGTTTTTGTTTTGTATTATTGTTGTTTTTGTTATTCTTGTTTATTGTTGTTGTTGTTTTTGTAGTTCATTGTTGTTGTTGTTTTTGTTTGTTGTTGTTGTTTGTAGCTTGTTGTTGTTGTTTCTTGTTCTTGTTGTTGTTGTTTTTTTAGTGTTCTTGTTGTTGTTGTGGTTGTTGTATGTGTTGTTATTGTTGTTTATTGTTGTTGTTGTTGTTGTTGTTATTTTTTATTGTTGTTCTTGTTCTTGTTGTTACTTGTTGTTGATGTTTTTGTTATTGTTGTTGTTGTTGTTGTATTTTGTTATTGCTTGTTAGTTTGTTGGTCTTTTTGTTGTTGTTGTTGGATTTTGTTGTTGTTGTTGTTGTTATTTGTTGTTGTTGTTGTTGTTGTTGTTGTTTATTGTTGTTGTTGTTGTTTATTGATGTTGTTGTTGTTGTTGTTCTTGTTTCAAGTTGTTATTGTTCTTGTTCTTGTTGTTGCTGTTCTTATTTTTGTTGTTTTAATTTGTTGTTGATGTTATTTGTTATTATTGTTGTTTGTTGCTGCTGTTGTTGTTAATGTTGTTGCTGTTGTTGTTGTTCTTGTTGTTTATTGTTGTTTTTGGTTTTGTTGTTTATTGTTGTTGTTTGTTGTTGTTGTTGTTGTGGTTGTTGTTTGTTGTTGTTGTTGTTTTTGTTGTTTATTGTTGTTGTTGATGTTGTTGTTGATGTTGTTTATTGTTGTTGTAGTTTTTGTTGTTTTTGTTGTTTATTGTTGTTGTTTGTTGTTGTTTTTGTTGTTTGTTGTTTGTTGTTGTTCTTTGTTAACACTTTGATGTTCTTGTTATTTTTGTTGTTGTTGTTGTTTGTTATTGCTTGTTGTTTTTGTTTGTTGTTATTGTTGTTGTTATTTTTATTTGTTGTTGTTGTTGTTGTTGTTGTTGATGTTTTTATGTTGTTGTTGTTGTGTTGTTGTTGTTGTTGTTTTTGTTGTTTTCGTTGTTGTTATTGTTTTTGTTGTGTATTATTGTTGTTTTTGTTATTCTTGTTTATTGTTGTTGTTGTTTTTGTAGTTCATTGTTGTTGTTGTTTTTGTTTGTTGTTGTTGTTTGTAGCTAGTTGTTGTTGTTTCTTGTTCTTGTTGTTGTTGTTTTTTTAGTGTTCTTCTTGTTGTTGTGGTTGTTGTAGTTTTTGTTGTTTTTGTTGTTGTTGTTGTTGTTTGTTGTTGTTGTTTGTAGCTTGTTGTTGTTGTTTCTTGTTCTTGTTGTTGTTGTTTTTTTAGTGTTCTTGTTGTTGTTGTGGTTGTTGTATGTGTTGTTATTGTTGTTTATTGTTGTTGTTGTTGTTGTTGTTATTTTTTTTTGTTGTTCTTGTTCTTGTTGTTACTTGTTGTTGATGTTTTTGTTATTGTTGTTGTTGTTGTTGTATTTTGTTATTGCTTGTTAGTTTGTTGGTCTTGTTGTTGTTGTTGTTGGATTTTGTTGTTGTTGTTGTTGTTATTTGTTGTTGTTGTTGTTGTTGTTGTTGTTTATTGTTGTTGTTGTTGTTTATTGATGTTGTTGTTGTTGTTGTTGAGTTTCAAGTTGTTATTGTTCTTGTTCTTGTTGTTGTTGTTCTTATTTTTGTTGTTTTAATTTGTTGTTGATGTTATTTGTTATTATTGTTGTTTGTTGCTGCTGTTGTTGTTAATGTTGTTGCTGTTGTTGTTGTTGTTGTTTATTGTTGTTTTTGGTTTTGTTGTTTATTGTTGTTGTTTGTTGTTGTTATTGTTGTGGTTGTTGTTTGTTGTTGTTGTTGTTTTTGTTGTTTATTGTTGTTGTTGATGTTGTTGTTGATGTTGTTTATTGTTGTTTTAGTTTTTGTTGTTTTTGTTGTTTATTGTTGTTGTTTGTTGTTGTTTTTGTTGTTTGTTGTTTGTTGTTTGTTGTTGTTCTTTGTTAACACTTTGATGTTCTTGTTATTTTTGTTGTTATTGCTTGTTGTTTTTGTTTGTTGTTATTGTTGTTGTTATTTTTATTTGTTATTGTTGTTGTTGATGTTTTTATGTTGTTGTTGTTGTGTTGTTGTTGTTGTTGTTTTTGTTGTTTTCGTTGTTGTTGTTGTTTTTGTTGTGTATTATTGTTGTTTTTGTTATTCTTGTTTATTGTTGTTGTTGTTTTTGTAGTTCATTGTTGTTGTTGTTTCTTGTTCTTGTTGTTATTTTTTTCTTGTTGTTATTGTTGTTGTTTGTGTTGTTATTGTGGTTGTTGTTGTTTTCGTTTTTGTTGTTTATTGTTGTTGTTGTTGTTGTTGTTGTTGTTTATTGTTGTTTTTGTTTGTTTTTGTTGTTGTTCTGTTTGTCAGTTTATTGTTGTTGTTGTTGTTGTTGTTTTTATTTGATGTTGTTGTTGTTGATGTATATGTTGTTGTTGTTTTCGTTGTTGTTGTTGTTTTTGTTGTTTATTATTGTTGTTTTTGTTATTGTTGTTTGTTGTTGTTGTTGTTTTTGTTGTTCATTGTTGTTTTTGTTGTTGTTGTTGTTTGTTATTTGCTTGTTGTTGTTGTTTCTTGTTCTTGTTGTTATTTTTTTCTTGTTGTTGTTGTTGTTGTTTGTGTTGTTATTGTGGTTGTTGTTGTTGTCGTTTTTGTTGTTTATTGTTGTTGTTGTTGTTGTTTATTGTTGTTTTTGTTTGTTTTTGTTGGTGTTCTGTTTGTTGTTGTTTATTGTTGTTGTTTTTGTTGTTGTTGTTTGTTGTTGTTGTTGTTGTTGTTGTTATTTGTTGTTGTTGGTGTTGTTGTTTGTGTTGTTGTTGTTGTTTTTGTTGTTGATTGTTGTCGTTGTTGTTGTTGTTGTTGTTGTTGTTGTTGTTGTTGTTGTTTTTGTTATTTATTGTTGTTGTTGTTGTTGTTGTTGTTGTTGTTGTTTTTGTTATTTATTGTTGTTGTTGTTGTTGTTTATTGTTATTGTTGTTTGTTTTTGTTGTTGTTGTGGTTGTTGTTTGTTGTTGTTGTTGTTAAGTGTTGTTGTTGTTGTTGTTGTTGTTGTTGTTTTTGTTGTTTATTGTTGTTGTTGATGTTGTTTATTGTTGTTGTAGTTTTTGTTGTTTTTGTTTAATTATTGTTGTTGTTTGTTGTTGTTTTTGTTGTTTGTTGTTTGTTGTTTGTTGTTGTTCTTTGTTAACACTTTGATGTTCTTGTTATTTTTGTTGTTGTTGTTGTTTGTTATTATTGCTTGTTGTTTTTGTTTGTTGTTATTGTTGTTGTTATTTTTATTTGTTGTTGTTGTTGTTGATGTTTTTATGTTGTTGTTGTTGTGTTGTTGTTGTTGTTGTTTTTGTTGTTGTTGTTTTTGTTGTGTATTATTGTTGTTTTTGTTATTCTTGTTTATTGTTGTTGTTGTTTTTGTAGTTCATTGTTGTTGTTGTTTCTTGTTCTTGTTGTTATTTTTTTCTTGTTGTTGTTGTTGTTTGTGTTGTTATTGTGGTTGTTGTTGTTGTTATTGTTGTTTGTTTTTTTTGTTGTTGTGGTTGTTGTTTGTTGTTGTTGTTGTTAAGTGTTGTTGTTGTTGTTGTTGTTGTTGTTGTTTTTGTTGTTTATTGTTGTTGTTGATGTTGTTTATTGTTGTTGTAGTTTTTGTTGTTTTTGTTGTTTATTGTTGTTGTTTGTTGTTGTTTTTGTTGTTTGTTGTTTGTTGTTGTTCTTTATTAACACTTTGATGTTCTTGTTATTTTTGTTGTTGTTGTTGTTTGTTATTGCTTGTTGTTTTTGTTTGTTGTTATTGTTGTTGTGATTTTTATTTGTTGTTGTTGTTGTTGATGTTTTTATGTTGTTGTTGTTGTGTTGTTGTTGTTGTTGTTTTTGTTGTTGTTGTTTTTGTTGTGTATTATTGTTGTTTTTGTTATTCTTGTTTATTGTTGTTGTTGTTTTTGTAGTTCATTGTTGTTGTTGTTTCTTGTTCTTGTTGTTATTTTTTTCTTGTTGTTGTTGTTTGTGTTGTTATTGTGGTTGTTGTTGTTGTCGTTTTTGTTGTTTATTGTTGTTGTTGTTGTTGTTGTTGTTGTTGTTGTTGTTTATTGTTGTTTTTGTTTGTTTTTGTTGTTGTTCTGTTTGTTGTTGTTTATTGTTGTTGTTGTTGTTGTTGTTTTTATTTGATGTTGTTGTTGTTGTTGTTTTTATTTGATGTTGTTGTTGTTGATGTTTATGTTGTTGTTGTTTTCGTTGTTGTTGTTTGTTGTTATTGTTGTTGTTATTTTTATTTGTTGTTGTTGTTGTTGTTGTTGATGTTTTTATGTTGTTGTTGTTGTGTTGTTGTTGTTGTTGTTTTTGTTGTTTTCGTTGTTGTTGTTGTTTTTGTTGTGTATTATTGTTGTTTTTGTTATTCTTGTTTATTGTTGTTGTTGTTTTTGTAGTTCATTGTTGTTGTTGTTGTTGTTTTTGTTTGTTGTTGTTGTTTGTAGCTTGTTGTTGTTTTTTCTTGTTCTTGTTGTTGTTGTTTTTTTAGTGTTCTTGTTGTTGTTGTGGTTGTTGTATGTGTTGTTATTGTTGTTTATTGTTGTTGTTGTTGTTGTTGTTATTTTTTATTGTTGTTCTTGTTCTTGTTGTTACTTGTTGTTGATGTTTTTGTTATTGTTGTTGTTGTTGTTGTATTTTGTTATTGCTTGTTAGTTTGTTGGTCTTGTTGTTGTTGTTGTTGGATTTTGTTGTTGTTGTTGTTATTATTTGTTGTTGTTGTTGTTGTTGTTTATTGTTGTTGTTGTTGTTTATTGATGTTGTTGTTGTTGTTGTTATTGTTTCAAGTTGTTATTGTTCTTGTTCTTGTTGTTGTTGTTCTTATTTTTGTTGTTTTAATTTGTTGTTGATGTTATTTGTTATTATTGTTGTTTGTTGCTGCTGTTGTTGTTAATGTTGTTGCTGTTGTTGTTGTTCTTGTTGTTTATTGTTGTTTTTGGTTTTGTTGTTTATTGTTGTTGTTTGTTGTTGTTGTTGTTGTTTGTTGTTTGTTGTTTGTTATTGTTGTTGTTGTTTGTTGTTTGTTGTTTGTTGTTTGTTGTTGTTGTTGTTGTTGTTTTTATTTGATGTTGTTTGTTGTTTGTTGTTTGTTGTTGTTGTTGTTGTTTTTATTTGATGTTGTTGTTGTTGTTGTTGATGTTTATGTTGTTGTTGTTTTCGTTGTTGTTGTTGTTTTTGTTGTTTATTATTGTCGTTTTTGTTGTTCATTGTTGTTTTTGTTGTTGTTTGTTATTGCTTGTTGTTGTTGTTTCTTGTTCTTGTTGTTATTTTTTTCTTGTTGTTGTTGTTGTTGTTTGTGTTGTTATTGTGGTTGTTGTTGTTGTCGTTTTTGTTGTTTATTGTTGTTGTTGTTGTTGTTGTTGTTTATTGTTGTTTTTGTTTGTTTTTGTTGCTGTTCTGTTTGTTGTTGTTTATTGTTGTTGTTGTTATTGTTGTTGTTTTTATTTGATGTTGTTGTTGTTGTTGTTTTTATTTGATGTTGTTGTTGTTGTTGTTGTTGTTTTTATTTGTTTGTTGTTATTGTTGTTGTTATTTTTATTTGTTGTTGTTGTTGTTGATGTTTTTATGTTGTTGTTGTTGTGTTGTTGTTGTTGTTGTTTTTGTTGTTTATTGTTGTTGTTGATGTTGTTGTTGATGTTGTTGTTTTTGTAGCTCATTGTTGTTGTTGTTTCTTGTTCTTGTTGTTATTTTTTTCTTGTTGTTGTTGTTGTTGTTTGTGTTGTTATTGTGGTTGTTGTTGTTGTCGTTTTTGTTGTTTATTGTTGTTGTTGTTGTTGTTGTTTATTGTTGTTTTTGTTTGTTTTTGTTGTTGTTCTGTTTGTTTTTGTTTATTGTTGTTGTTGTTGTTTATTGATGTTGTTGTTGTTTTTGTTATTGTTGTTTGTTGTTGTTGTTGTTTTTGTTGTTCATTGTTGTTTTTGTTGTTGTTGTTGTTTGTTATTGCTTGTTGTTGTTGTTTCTTGTTCTTGTTGTTATTTTTTTCTTGTTGTTGTTGTTGTTGTTTGTGTTGTTATTGTGGTTGTTGTTGTTGTCGTTTTTGTTGTTTATTGTTGTTGTTGTTGTTGTTTATTGTTGTTTTTGTTTGTTTTTGTTGGTGTTCTGTTTGTTGTTGTTTATTGTTGTTGTTGTTGTTGTTGTTGTTTGTTGTTGTTGTTGTTGTTGTTGTTGTTGTTATTTGTTGTTGTTGGTGTTGTTGTTTGTGTTGTTGTAGTTGTTTTTGTTGTTGATTGTTTTCGTTGTTGTTGTTGTTGTTGTTGTTGTTGTTTTTGTTATTTATTGTTGTTGTTGTTGTTTATTGTTATTGTTGTTTGTTTTTGTTGTTGTTGTGGTTGTTGTTTGTTGTTGTTGTTGTTAAGTGTTGTTGTTGTTGTTGTTGTTGTTGTTGTTGTTTTTGTTGATTATTGTTGTTGTTGATGTTGTTGTTGATGTGGTTTATTGTTGTTGTAGTTTTTGTTGTTTATTGTTGTTGTTTGTTGTTGTTTTTGTTGTTTGTTGTTTGTTGTTTGTTGTTGTTCTTTGTTAACACTTTGATGTTCTTGTTATTTTTGTTGTTGTTGTTGTTTGTTATTGCTTGTTGTTTTTGTTTGTTGTTATTGTTGTTGTTATTTTTATTTGTTGTTGTTGTTGTTGTTGATGTTTTTATGTTGTTGTTGTTGTGTTGTTGTTGTTTTTGTTGTTTTCGTTGTTGTTGTTGTTTTTGTTTTGTTGTTGTTTTTATGTTGTTGTTTTTGTTATTCTTGTTTATTGTTGTTGTTGTTTTTGTAGTTCATTGTTGTTGTTGTTTTTGTTTGTTGTTGTTGTTTGTAGCTTGTTGTTGTTGTTTCTTGTTCTTGTTGTTGTTGTTTTTTTAGTGTTCTTGTTGTTGTTGTGGTTGTTGTATGTGTTGTTATTGTTGTTTATTGTTGTTGTTGTTGTTGTTGTTATTTTTTATTGTTGTTCTTGTTCTTGTTGTTACTTGTTGTTGATGTTTTTGTTATTGTTGTTGTTGTTGTTGTATTTTGTTATTGCTTGTTAGTTTGTTGGTCTTGTTGTTGTTGTTGTTGGATTTTGTTGTTGTTGTTATTTGTTGTTGTTATTGTGGTTGTTGTTGTTGTCGTTTTTGTTGTTTATTGTTGTTGTTGTTGTTGTTTATTGTTGTTTTTGTTTGTTTTTGTTGGTGTTCTGTTTGTTGTTGTTTATTGTTGTTGTTTTTGTTGTTGTTGTTTGTTGTTGTTGTTGTTATTTGTTGTTGTTGGTGTTGTTGTTTGTGTTGTTGTTGTTGTTTTTGTTGTTGATTGTTGTCGTTGTTGTTGTTGTTGTTGTTGTTGTTTTTGTTATTTATTGTTGTTGTTGTTGTTGTTTATTGTTATTGTTGTTTGTTTTTTTTGTTGTTGTGGTTGTTGTTTGTTGTTGTTGTTGTTAAGTGTTGTTGTTGTTGTTGTTGTTGTTGTTGTTTTTGTTGTTTATTGTTGTTGTTGATGTTGTTTATTGTTGTTGTAGTTTTTGTTGTTTTTGTTGTTTATTGTTGTTGTTTGTTGTTGTTTTTGTTGTTTGTTGTTTGTTGTTGTTCTTTATTAACACTTTGATGTTCTTGTTATTTTTGTTGTTGTTGTTGTTTGTTATTGCTTGTTGTTTTTGTTTGTTGTTATTGTTGTTGTGATTTTTATTTGTTGTTGTTGTTGTTGATGTTTTTATGTTGTTGTTGTTGTGTTGTTGTTGTTGTTGTTTTTGTTGTTGTTGTTTTTGTTGTGTATTATTGTTGTTTTTGTTATTCTTGTTTATTGTTGTTGTTGTTTTTGTAGTTCATTGTTGTTGTTGTTTCTTGTTCTTGTTGTTATTTTTTTCTTGTTGTTGTTGTTTGTGTTGTTATTGTGGTTGTTGTTGTTGTCGTTTTTGTTGTTTATTGTTGTTGTTGTTGTTGTTGTTGTTGTTGTTGTTTATTGTTGTTTTTGTTTGTTTTTGTTGTTGTTCTGTTTGTTGTTGTTTATTGTTGTTGTTGTTGTTGTTGTTTTTATTTGATGTTGTTGTTGTTGTTGTTTTTATTTGATGTTGTTGTTGTTGATGTTTATGTTGTTGTTGTTTTCGTTGTTGTTGTTTGTTGTTATTGTTGTTGTTATTTTTATTTGTTGTTGTTGTTGTTGTTGTTGTTGATGTTTTTATGTTGTTGTTGTTGTGTTGTTGTTGTTGTTGTTTTTGTTGTTTTCGTTGTTGTTGTTGTTTTTGTTGTGTATTATTGTTGTTTTTGTTATTCTTGTTTATTGTTGTTGTTGTTTTTGTAGTTCATTGTTGTTGTTGTTGTTGTTTTTGTTTGTTGTTGTTGTTTGTAGCTTGTTGTTGTTTTTTCTTGTTCTTGTTGTTGTTGTTTTTTTAGTGTTCTTGTTGTTGTTGTGGTTGTTGTATGTGTTGTTATTGTTGTTTATTGTTGTTGTTGTTGTTGTTGTTATTTTTTATTGTTGTTCTTGTCCTTGTTGTTACTTGTTGTTGATGTTTTTGTTATTGTTGTTGTTGTTGTTGTATTTTGTTATTGCTTGTTAGTTTGTTGGTCTTGTTGTTGTTGTTGTTGGATTTTGTTGTTGTTGTTGTTGTTATTATTTGTTGTTGTTGTTGTTGTTGTTTATTGTTGTTGTTGTTGTTTATTGATGTTGTTGTTGTTGTTG
>OX359293.1:34375853-34418353 GCA_947179395.2 Pulicaria dysenterica
TTGTTATTTGTTGTTGTTGTTGTTGTTGTTGTTGTTTATTGTTGTTGTTGTTGTTTATTGATGTTGTTGTTGTTGTTCTTGTTTCAAGTTGTTATTGTTCTTGTTCTTGTTGTTGCTGTTCTTATTTTTGTTGTTTTAATTTGTTGTTGATGTTATTTGTTATTATTGTTGTTTGTTGCTGCTGTTGTTGTTAATGTTGTTGCTGTTGTTGTTGTTCTTGTTGTTTATTGTTGTTTTTGGTTTTGTTGTTTATTGTTGTTGTTTGTTGTTGTTGTTGTTGTGGTTGTTGTTTGTTGTTGTTGTTGTTTTTGTTGTTTATTGTTGTTGTTGTTGTTGTTGTTGATGTTGTTTATTGTTGTTGTAGTTTTTGTTGTTTTTGTTGTTTATTGTTGTTGTTTGTTGTTGTTTTTGTTGTTTGTTGTTTGTTGTTTGTTGTTGTTCTTTGTTAACACTTTGATGTTCTTGTTATTTTTGTTGTATAGCTTGTTGTTTTTGTTTGTTGTTATTGTTGTTGTTATTTTTATTTGTTGTTGTTGTTGTTGATGTTTTTATGTTGTTGTTGTTGTGTTGTTGTTGTTGTTGTTTTTGTTGTTTTCGTTGTTGTTGTTGTTTTTGTTGTGTATTATTGTTGTTTTTGTTATTCTTGTTTATTGTTGTTGTTGTTTTTGTAGTTCATTGTTGTTGTTGTTTCTTGTTCTTGTTGTTATTTTTTTCTTGTTGTTGTTGTTGTTGTTTGTGTTGTTATTGTGGTTGTTGTTGTTGTCGTTTTTGTTGTTTATTGTTGTTGTTGTTGTTGTTGTTGTTTATTGTTGTTTTTGTTTTTGTTGTTGTTCTGTTTGTTGTTGTTTATTGTTGTTGTTGTTGTTGTTGTTGTTTTTATTTGATGTTGTTGTTGTTGTTGTTTTTATTTGATGTTGTTGTTGTTGATGTTTATGTTGTTGTTGTTTTCGTTGTTGTTGTTGTTTTTGTTGTTTATTATTGTTGTTTTTGTTATTGTTGTTTGTTGTTGTTGTTGTTTTTGTTGTTCATTGTTGTTTTTGTTGTTGTTGTTGTTTGTTATTGCTTGTTGTTGTTGTTTCTTGTTCTTGTTGTTATTTTTTTCTTGTTGTTGTTGTTGTTGTTTGTGTTGTTATTGTGGTTGTTGTTGTTGTCGTTTTTGTTGTTTATTGTTGTTGTTGTTGTTGTTTATTCTTGTTTTTGTTTGTTTTTGTTGGTGTTCTGTTTGTTGTTGTTTATTGTTGTTGTTGTTGTTGTTGTTGTTTGTTGTTGTTGTTGTTGTTAAGTGTTGTTGTTGTTGTTGTTGTTGTTGTTGTTGTTTTTGTTGTTTATTGTTGTTGTTGTTGTTGTTTTTGTTGTTTATTGTTGTTGTTGATGTTGTTGTTGATGTTGTTTATTGTTGTTGTAGTTTTTGTTGTTTTTGTTGTTTATTGTTGTTGTTTGTTGTTGTTTTTGTTGTTTGTTGTTTGTTGTTTGTTGTTGTTCTTTGTTAACACTTTGATGTTCTTGTTATTTTTGTTGTTGTTGTTGTTTGTTATTGCTTGTTGTTTTTGTTTGTTGTTATTGTTGTTGTTATTTTTATTTGTTGTTGTTGTTGTTGTTGTTGTTGTTTTTATGTTGTTGTTGTTGTGTTGTTGTTGTGTTGTTGTTGTTGTTGTTTTTGTTGTTTTCGTTGTTGTTATTGTTTTTGTTGTGTATTATTGTTGTTTTTGTTATTCTTGTTTATTGTTGTTGTTGTTTTTGTAGTTCATTGTTGTTGTTGTTTTTGTTTGTTGTTGTTGTTTGTAGCTTGTTGTTGTTGTTTCTTGTTCTTGTTGTTGTTGTTTTTTTAGTGTTCTTGTTGTTGTTGTGGTTGTTGTATATGTTGTTATTGTTGTTTATTGTTGTTGTTGTTGTTGTTGTTGTTGTTATTTTTTATTGTTGTTCTTGTTCTTGTTGTTACTTGTTGTTGATGTTTTTGTTATTGTTGTTGTTGTTGTTGTATTTTGTTATTGCTTGTTAGTTTGTTGGTCTTGTTGTTGTTGTTGTTGGATTTTGTTGTTGTTGTTGTTGTTATTTGTTGTTGTTGTTGTTGTTGTTGTTGTTTATTGATGTTGTTGTTGTTGTTGTTCTTGTTTCAAGTTGTTATTGTTCTTGTTCTTGTTGTTGTTGTTCTTATTTTTGTTGTTTTAATTTGTTGTTTATGTTATTTGTTATTATTGTTGTTTGTTGCTGCTGTTGTTGTTAACACCTGTTGTTGTTGTTCTTGTTGTTTATTGTTGTTTTTGGTTTTGTTGTTTATTGTTGTTGTTTGTTGTTGTTATTGTTGTGGTTGTTGTTTGTTGTTGTTGTTGTTTTTGTTGTTTATTGTTGTTGTTGATGTTGTTTATTGTTGTTTTAGTTTTTGTTGTTTTTGTTGTTTATTGTTGTTGTTTGTTGTTGTTTTTGTTGTTTGTTGTTTGTTGTTTGTTGTTGTTCTTTGTTAACACTTTGATGTTCTTGTTATTTTTGTTGTTATTGCTTGTTGTTTTTGTTTGTTGTTATTGTTGTTGTTATTTTTATTTGTTGTTGTTGTTGTTGATGTTTTTATGTTGTTGTTGTTGTTGTTGTTTTTGTTGTTTTCGTTAACAGTTGTTGTTTTTGTTGTGTATTATTGTTGTTTTTGTTATTCTTGTTTATTGTTGTTGTTGTTTTTGTAGTTCATTGTTGTTGTTGTTTCTTGTTCTTGTTGTTATTTTTTTCTTGTTGTTGTTGTTGTTGTTTGTGTTGTTATTGTGGTTGTTGTTGTTGTCGTTTTTGTTGTTTATTGTTGTTGTTGTTGTTTATTGTTGTTTTTGTTTGTTTTTGTTGGTGTTCTGTTTGTTGTTGTTTATTGTTGTTGTTTTTGTTGTTGTTGTTTGTTGTTGTTGTTGTTGTTGTTGTTATTTGTTGTTGTTGGAGTTGTTGTTTGTGTTGTTGTTGTTGTTTTTGTTGTTGATTGTTGTCGTTGTTGTTGTTGTTGTTGTTGTTGTTTTTGTTGTTTGTTGTTTGTTGTTTGTTGTTGTTCTTTGTTAACACTTTGATGTTCTTGTTATTTTTGTTGTTATTGCTTGTTGTTTTTGTTTGTTGTTATTGTTGTTGTTATTTTTATTTGTTGTTGTTGTTGTTGATGTTTTTATGTTGTTGTTGTTGTTGTTGTTTTTGTTGTTTTCGTTGTTGTTGTTGTTTTTGTTGTGTATTATTGTTGTTTTTGTTATTCTTGTTTATTGTTGTTGTTGTTTTTGTAGTTCATTGTTGTTGTTGTTTCTTGTTCTTGTTGTTATTTTTTTCTTGTTGTTGTTGTTGTTGTTTGTGTTGTTATTGTGGTTGTTGTTGTTGTCGTTTTTGTTGTTTATTGTTGTTGTTGTTGTTGTTTATTGTTGTTTTTGTTTGTTTTTGTTGGTGTTCTGTTTGTTGTTGTTTATTGTTGTTGTTTTTGTTGTTGTTGTTGTTGTTGTTGTTGTTATTTGTTGTTGTTGGTGTTGTTGTTTGTGTTGTTGTTGTTGTTTTTGTTGTTGATTGTTGTCGTTGTTGTTGTTGTTGTTGTTGTTGTTGTTGTTTTTGTTATTTATTGTTGTTGTTGTTGTTGTTTATTGTTATTGTTGTTTGTTTTTTTTGTTGTTGTGGTTGTTGTTTGTTGTTGTTGTTGTTAAGTGTTGTTGTTGTTGTTGTTGTTGTTGTTGTTGTTGTTGTTTTTGTTGTTTATTGTTGTTGTTGATGTTGTTTATTGTTGTTGTAGTTTTTGTTGTTTTTGTTGTTTATTGTTGTTGTTTGTTGTTGTTTTTGTTGTTTGTTGTTTGTTGTTGTTCTTTGTTAACACTTTGATGTTCTTGTTATTTTTGTTGTTGTTGTTGTTTGTTATTGCTTGTTGTTTTTGTTTGTTGTTATTGTTGTTGTTATTTTTATTTGTTGTTGTTGTTGTTGATGTTTTTATGTTGTTGTTGTTGTGTTCTTGTTCTTGTTGTTACTTGTTGTTGATGTTTTTGTTATTGTTGTTTTTGTTATTCTTGTTTATTGTTGTTGTTGTTTTTGTAGTTCATTGTTGTTGTTGTTTCTTGTTCTTGTTGTTATTTTTTTCTTGTTGTTGTTGTTGTTTGTGTTGTTATTGTGGTTGTTGTTGTTGTCGTTTTTGTTGTTTATTGTTGTTGTTGTTGTTGTTGTTGTTGTTTATTGTTGTTTTTGTTTGTTTTTGTTGTTGTTCTGTTTGTTGTTGTTTATTGTTGTTGTTGTTGTCGTTGTTGTTTTTATTTGATGTTGTTGTTGTTGTTGTTTTTATTTGATGTTGTTGTTGTTGATGTTTATGTTGTTGTTGTTTTCGTTGTTGTTGTTTGTTGTTATTGTTGTTGTTATTTTTATTTGTTGTTGTTGTTGTTGTTGTTGATGTTTTTATGTTGTTGTTGTTGTGTTGTTGTTGTTGTTGTTTTTGTTGTTTTCGTTGTTGTTGTTGTTTTTGTTGTGTATTATTGTTGTTTTTGTTATTCTTGTTTATTGTTGTTGTTGTTTTTGTAGTTCATTGTTGTTGTTGTTGTTGTTTTTGTTTGTTGTTGTTGTTCTTTCTTGTTCTTGTTGTTGTTGTTTTTTTAGTGTTCTTGTTGTTGTTGTGGTTGTTGTATGTGTTGTTATTGTTGTTTATTGTTGTTGTTGTTGTTGTTGTTGTTATTTTTTATTGTTGTTCTTGTTCTTGTTGTTACTTGTTGTTGATGTTTTTGTTATTGTTGTTGTTGTTGTTGTATTTTGTTATTGCTTGTTAGTTTGTTGGTCTTATTGTTGTTGTTGTTGGATTTTGTTGTTGTTGTTGTTATTATTTGTTGTTGTTGTTGTTGTTGTTTATTGTTGTTGTTGTTGTTTATTGATGTTGTTGTTGTTGTTGTTATTGTTTCAAGTTGTTATTGTTCTTGTTCTTGTTGTTGTTGTTCTTATTTTTGTTGTTTTAATTTGTTGTTGATGTTATTTGTTATTATTGTTGTTTGTTGCTGCTGTTGTTGTTAATGTTGTTGCTGTTGTTCTTGTTCTTGTTGTTTATTGTTGTTTTTGGTTTTGTTGTTTATTGTTGTTGTTTGTTGTTGTTGTTGTTGTTTGTTGTTTGTTGTTTGTTATTGTTGTTGTTGTTTGTTGTTTGTTGTTTGTTGTTTGTTGTTGTAGTTGTTGTTGTTTTTATTTGATGTTGTTTGTTGTTTGTTGTTTGTTGTTGTTGTTGTTGTTGATGTTTATGTTGTTGTTGTTTTCGTTGTTGTTGTTGTTTTTGTTGTTTATTATTGTCGTTTTTGTTGTTCATTGTTGTTTTTGTTGTTGTTTGTTATTGCTTGTTGTTGTTGTTTCTTGTTCTTGTTGTTATTTTTTTCTTGTTGTTGTTGTTGTTGTTTGTGTTGTTATTGTGGTTGTTGTTGTTGTCGTTTTTGTTGTTTATTGTTGTTGTTGTTGTTGTTGTTGTTTATTGTTGTTTTTGTTTGTTTTTGTTGCTGTTCTGTTTGTTGTTGTTTATTGTTGTTGTTGTTGTTGTTGTTGTTTTTATTTGATGTTGTTGTTGTTGTTGTTTTTATTTGATGTTGTTGTTGTTGTTGTTGTTTTTATTTGTTTGTTGTTATTGTTGTTGTTATTTTTATTTGTTGTTGTTGTTGTTGATGTTTTTATGTTGTTGTTGTTGTGTTGTTGTTGTTGTTGTTTTTGTTGTTTATTGTTGTTGTTGATGTTGTTGTTGATGTTGTTTATTGTTGTTGTAGTTTTTGTTGTTTTTGTTGTTTATTGTTGTTGTTTGTTGTTGTTGTTTGTAGCTTGTTGTTGTTGTTTCTTGTTCTTGTTGTTGTTGTTTTTTTAGTGTTCTTGTTGTTGTTGTGGTTGTTGTATGTGTTGTTATTGTTGTTTATTGTTGTTGTTGTTGTTGTTGTTATTTTTTATTGTTGTTCTTGTTCTTGTTGTTACTTGTTGTTGATGTTTTTGTTATTGTTGTTGTTGTTGTTGTATTTTGTTATTGCTTGTTAGTTTGTTGGTCTTCTTGTTGTTGTTGTTGGATTTTGTTGTTGTTGTTGTTGTTATTTGTTGTTGTTGTTGTTGTTGTTGTTGTTGTTGTTTATTGTTGTTGTTGTTGTTTATTGATGTTGTTGTTGTTCTTGTTTCAAGTTGTTATTGTTCTTGTTCTTGTTGTTGCTGTTCTTATTTTTGTTGTTTTAATTTGTTGTTGATGTTATTTGTTATTATTGTTGTTTGTTGCTGCTGTTGTTGTTAATGTTGTTGCTGTTGTTGTTGTTCTTGTTGTTTATTGTTGTTTTTGGTTTTGTTGTTTATTGTTGTTGTTTGTTGTTGTTGTTGTTGTGGTTGTTGTTTGTTGTTGTTGTTGTTTTTGTTGTTTATTGCTGTTGTTGATGTTGTTGTTGATGTTGTTTATTGTTGTTGTAGTTTTTGTTGTTTTTGTTGTTTATTGTTGTTGTTTGTTGTTGTTTTTGTTGTTTGTTGTTTGTTGTTTGTTGTTGTTCTTTGTTAACACTTTGATGTTCTTGTTATTTTTGTTGTATAGCTTGTTGTTTTTGTTTGTTGTTATTGTTGTTGTTATTTTTATTTGTTGTTGTTGTTGTTGATGTTTTTATGTTGTTGTTGTTGTGTTGTTGTTGTTGTTGTTATTGTTGTTTTCGTTGTTGTTGTTGTTTTTGTTGTGTATTATTGTTGTTTTTGTTATTCTTGTTTATTGTTGTTGTTGTTTTTGTAGTTCATTGTTGTTGTTGTTGTTTTTGTTGTTTTCGTTGTTGTTGTTGTTTTTGTTGTGTATTATTGTTGTTTTTGTTATTCTTGTTTATTGTTGTTGTTGTTTTTGTAGTTCATTGTTGTTGTTGTTTCTTGTTCTTGTTGTTGTTGTTGTTGTTTTGTTGTTATTGTGGTTGTTGTTGTTGTCGTTTTTGTTGTTTATTGTTGTTGTTGTTGTTGTTTATTGTTATTTTTGTTTGTTTTTGTTGGTGTTCTGTTTGTTGTTGTTTATTGTTGTTGTTGTTGTTGTTGTTGTTGTTTGTTGTTGTTGTTGTTGTTGTTGTTGTTGTTGTTGTTGTTATTTGTTGTTGTTGGTGTTGTTGTTTGTGTTGTTGTAGTTGTTTTTGTTGTTGATTGTTTTCGTTGTTGTTGTTGTTGTTGTTGTTGTTTTTGTTATTTATTGTTGTTGTTGTTGTTTATTGTTATTGTTGTTTGTTTTTGTTGTTGTTGTGGTTGTTGTTTGTTGTTGTTGTTGTTAAGTGTTGTTGTTGTTGTTGTTGTTGTTTTTTTTTATTATTGTTGTTGTTGATGTTGTTGTTGATGTTGTTTATTGTTGTTGTAGTTTTTGTTGTTTATTGTTGTTGTTTGTTGTTGTTTTTGTTGTTTGTTGTTTGTTGTTTGTTGTTTGTTGTTGTTCTTTGTTAACACTTTGATGTTCTTGTTATTTTTGTTGTTGTTGTTGTTTGTTTAATAGCTTGTTGTTTTTGTTTGTTGTTATTGTTGTTGTTATTTTTATTTGTTGTTGTTGTTGTTGTTGATGTTTTTATGTTGTTGTTGTTGTGTTGTTGTTGTTGTTGTTGTTTTTGTTTTGTATTATTGTTGTTTTTGTTATTCTTGTTTATTGTTGTTGTTGTTTTTGTTTGTTGTTGTTGTTTGTAGCTTGTTGTTGTTGTTTCTTGTTCTTGTTGTTGTTGTTTTTTTAGTGTTCTTGTTGTTGTTGTGGTTGTTGTATGTGTTGTTATTGTTGTTTATTGTTGTTGTTGTTGTTGTTGTTATTTTTTATTGTTGTTCTTGTTCTTGTTGTTACTTGTTGTTGATGTTTTTGTTATTGTTGTTGTTGTTGTTGTATTTTGTTATTGCTTGTTAGTTTGTTGGTCTTTTTGTTGTTGTTGTTGGATTTTGTTGTTGTTGTTGTTGTTATTTGTTGTTGTTGTTGTTGTTGTTGTTGTTTATTGTTGTTGTTGTTGTTTATTGATGTTGTTGTTGTTGTTGTTCTTGTTTCAAGTTGTTATTGTTCTTGTTCTTGTTGTTGCTGTTCTTATTTTTGTTGTTTTAATTTGTTGTTGATGTTATTTGTTATTATTGTTGTTTGTTGCTGCTGTTGTTGTTAATGTTGTTGCTGTTGTTGTTGTTCTTGTTGTTTATTGTTGTTTTTGGTTTTGTTGTTTATTGTTGTTGTTGATGTTGTTGTTGTGGTTGTTGTTTGTTGTTGTTGTTGTTTTTGTTGTTTATTGTTGTTGTTGATGTTGTTGTTGATGTTGTTTATTGTTGTTGTAGTTTTTGTTGTTTTTGTTGTTTATTGTTGTTGTTTGTTGTTGTTTTTGTTGTTTGTTGTTTGTTGTTGTTCTTTGTTAACACTTTGATGTTCTTGTTATTTTTGTTGTTGTTGTTGTTTGTTATTGCTTGTTGTTTTTGTTTGTTGTTATTGTTGTTGTTATTTTTATTTGTTGTTGTTGTTGTTGTTGTTGTTGATGTTTTTATGTTGTTGTTGTTGTGTTGTTGTTGTTGTTGTTTTTGTTGTTTTCGTTGTTGTTATTGTTTTTGTTGTGTATTATTGTTGTTTTTGTTATTCTTGTTTATTGTTGTTGTTGTTTTTGTAGTTCATTGTTGTTGTTGTTTTTGTTTGTTGTTGTTGTTTGTAGCTAGTTGTTGTTGTTTCTTGTTCTTGTTGTTGTTGTTTTTTTAGTGTTCTTCTTGTTGTTGTGGTTGTTGTTGTTTTTGTTGTTTTTGTTGTTTTTGTTGTTGTTTGTTGTTGTTGTTTGTAGCTTGTTGTTGTTGTTTCTTGTTCTTGTTGTTGTTGTTTTTTTAGTGTTCTTGTTGTTGTTGTGGTTGTTGTATGTGTTGTTATTGTTGTTTATTGTTGTTGTTGTTGTTGTTGTTATTTTTTATTGTTGTTCTTGTTCTTGTTGTTACTTGTTGTTGATGTTTTTGTTATTGTTGTTGTTGTTGTTGTATTTTGTTATTGCTTGTTAGTTTGTTGGTCTTGTTGTTGTTGTTGTTGGATTTTGTTGTTGTTGTTGTTGTTATTTGTTGTTGTTGTTGTTGTTGTTGTTGTTGTTTATTGTTGTTGTTGTTGTTTATTGATGTTGTTGTTGTTGTTGTTGAGTTTCAAGTTGTTATTGTTCTTGTTCTTGTTGTTGTTGTTCTTATTTTTGTTGTTTTAATTTGTTGTTGATGTTATTTGTTATTATTGTTGTTTGTTGCTGCTGTTGTTGTTAATGTTGTTGCTGTTGTTGTTGTTGTTGTTTATTGTTGTTTTTGGTTTTGTTGTTTATTGTTGTTGTTTGTTGTTGTTATTGTTGTGGTTGTTGTTTGTTGTTGTTGTTGTTTTTGTTGTTTATTGTTGTTGTTGATGTTGTTGTTGATGTTGTTTATTGTTGTTTTAGTTTTTGTTGTTTTTGTTGTTTATTGTTGTTGTTTGTTGTTGTTTTTGTTGTTTGTTGTTTGTTGTTTGTTGTTGTTCTTTGTTAACACTTTGATGTTCTTGTTATTTTTGTTGTTATTGCTTGTTGTTTTTGTTTGTTGTTATTGTTGTTGTTATTTTTATTTGTTATTGTTGTTGTTGATGTTTTTATGTTGTTGTTGTTGTGTTGTTGTTGTTGTTGTTTTTGTTGTTTTCGTTGTTGTTGTTGTTTTTGTTGTGTATTATTGTTGTTTTTGTTATTCTTGTTTATTGTTGTTGTTGTTTTTGTAGTTCATTGTTGTTGTTGTTTCTTGTTCTTGTTGTTATTTTTTTCTTGTTGTTATTGTTGTTGTTTGTGTTGTTATTGTGGTTGTTGTTGTTGTCGTTTTTGTTGTTTATTGTTGTTGTTGTTGTTGTTGTTGTTGTTTATTGTTGTTTTTGTTTGTTTTTGTTGTTGTTCTGTTTGTCAGTTTATTGTTGTTGTTGTTGTTGTTGTTTTTATTTGATGTTGTTGTTGTTGATGTATATGTTGTTGTTGTTTTCGTTGTTATTGTTGTTTTTGTTGTTTATTATTGTTGTTTTTGTTATTGTTGTTTGTTGTTGTTGTTGTTTTTGTTGTTCATTGTTGTTTTTGTTGTTGTTGTTGTTTGTTATTTGCTTGTTGTTGTTGTTTCTTGTTCTTGTTGTTATTTTTTTCTTGTTGTTGTTGTTGTTGTTTGTGTTGTTATTGTGGTTGTTGTTGTTGTCGTTTTTGTTGTTTATTGTTGTTGTTGTTGTTGTTTATTGTTGTTTTTGTTTGTTTTTGTTGGTGTTCTGTTTGTTGTTGTTTATTGTTGTTGTTTTTGTTGTTGTTGTTTGTTGTTGTTGTTGTTGTTGTTGTTGTTATTTGTTGTTGTTGGTGTTGTTGTTTGTGTTGTTGTTGTTGTTTTTGTTGTTGATTGTTGTCGTTGTTGTTGTTGTTGTTGTTGTTGTTGTTGTTGTTGTTGTTGTTTTTGTTATTTATTGTTGTTGTTGTTGTTGTTGTTGTTGTTGTTGTTTTTGTTATTTATTGTTGTTGTTGTTGTTGTTTATTGTTATTGTTGTTTGTTTTTGTTGTTGTTGTGGTTGTTGTTTGTTGTTGTTGTTGTTAAGTGTTGTTGTTGTTGTTGTTGTTGTTGTTGTTTTTGTTGTTTATTGTTGTTGTTGATGTTGTTTATTGTTGTTGTAGTTTTTGTTGTTTTTGTTTAATTATTGTTGTTGTTTGTTGTTGTTTTTGTTGTTTGTTGTTTGTTGTTTGTTGTTGTTCTTTGTTAACACTTTGATGTTCTTGTTATTTTTGTTGTTGTTGTTGTTTGTTATTATTGCTTGTTGTTTTTGTTTGTTGTTATTGTTGTTGTTATTTTTATTTGTTGTTGTTGTTGTTGTTGTTTTTATGTTGTTGTTGTTGTGTTGTTGTTGTTGTTGTTTTTGTTGTTGTTGTTTTTGTTGTGTATTATTGTTGTTTTTGTTATTCTTGTTTATTGTTGTTGTTGTTTTTGTAGTTCATTGTTGTTGTTGTTTCTTGTTCTTGTTGTTATTTTTTTCTTGTTGTTGTTGTTGTTTGTGTTGTTATTGTGGTTGTTGTTGTTGTCGTTTTTGTTGTTTATTGTTGTTGTTGTTGTTGTTGTTGTTTATTGTTGTTTTTGTTTGTTTTTGTTGTTGTTCTGTTTGTTGTTGTTTATTGTTGTTGTTGTTGTTGTTGTTTTTATTTGATGTTGTTGTTGTTGATGTTTATGTGGTTGTTGTTTTCGTTGTTGTTGTTTGTTGTTATTGTTGTTGTTATTTTTATTTGTTGTTGTTGTTGTTGTTGATGTTTTTATGTTGTTGTTGTTGTGTTGTTGTTGTTGTTGTTTTTGTTGTTTTCGTTGTTGTTGTTGTATTTGTTGTGTATTATTGTTGTTTTTGTTATTCTTGTTTATTGTTGTTGTTGTTTTTGTAGTTCATTGTTGTTGTTGTTGTTGTTGTTGTTTGTAGCTTGTTGTTGTTGTTTCTTGTTCTTGTTGTTGTTGTTTTTTTAGTGTTCTTGTTGTTGTTGTGGTTGTTGTATGTGTTGTTATTGTTGTTTATTGTTGTTGTTGTTGTTGTTGTTATTTTTTATTGTTGTTCTTGTTCTTGTTGTTACTTGTTGTTGATGTTTTTGTTATTGTTGTTGTTATTGTTGTATTTTGTTATTGCTTGTTAGTTTGTTGGTCTTGTTGTTGTTGTTGTTGGATTTTGTTGTTGTTGTTGTTATTATTTGTTGTTGTTGTTGTTGTTGTTTATTGTTGTTGTTGTTTATTATTGATGTTGTTGTTGTTGTTATTGTTTAAAGTTGTTATTGTTCTTGTTCTTGTTGTTGTTGTTCTTATTTTTGTTGTTTTAATTTGTTGTTGATGTTATTTGTTATTATTGTTGTTTGTTGCTGCTGTTGTTGTTAATGTTGTTGCTGTTGTTGTTGTTCTTGTTGTTTATCGTTGTTTTTGGTTTTGTTGTTTATTGTTGTTGTTTGTTGTTGTTGTTGTTGTTTGTTGTTTGTTGTTTGTTGTTGTTGTTGTTGTTGTTTTTATTTGATGTTGTTTGTTGTTTGTTGTTTGTTGTTGTTGTTGTTGTTTTTATTTGATGTTGTTGTTGTTGTTGTTGATGTTTATGTTGTTGTTGTTTTCGTTGTTGTTGTTGTTTTTGTTGTTTATTATTGTCGTTTTTGTTGTTCATTGTTGTTTTTGTTGTTGTTTGTTATTGCTTGTTGTTGTTGTTTCTTGTTCTTGTTGTTATTTTTTTCTTGTTGTTGTTGTTGTTGTTTGTGTTGTTATTGTGGTTGTTGTTGTTGTCGTTTTTGTTGTTTATTGTTGTTGTTGTTGTTGTTGTTGTTGTTTATTGTTGTTTTTGTTTGTTTTTGTTGTTGTTCTGTTTGTTGTTGTTTATTGTTGTTGTTGTTGTTGTTGTTGTTTTTATTTGATGTTGTTGTTGTTGTTGTTTTTATTTGATGTTGTTGTTGTTGATGTTTATGTTGTTGTTGTTTTCGTTGTTGTTGTTGTTTTTGTTGTTTATTATTGTTGTTTTTGTTATTGTTGTTTGTTGTTGTTGTTTTTGTTGTTCATTGTTGTTTTTGTTGTTGTTGTTGTTTGTTATTGCTTGTTGTTGTTGTTTCTTGTTCTTGTTGTTATTTTTTTCTTGTTGCTTGTTGTTGTTTGTGTTGTTATTGTTGTTGTTGTTGTTGTTTATTGTTGTTTTTGTTTGTTTTTGTTGGTGTTCTGTTTGTTGTTGTTTATTGTTGTTGTTTTTGTTGTTGTTGTTGTTGTTGTTGTTGTTATTTGTTGTTGTTGGTGTTGTTGTTTGTGTTGTTGTTGTTGTTTTTGTTGTTGATTGTTGTCGTTGTTGTTGTTGTTGTTGTTGTTGTTGTTGTTTTTGTTATTTATTGTTGTTGTTGTTGTTGTTTATTGTTATTGTTGTTTGTTTTTTTTGTTGTTGTGGTTGTTGTTTGTTGTTGTTGTTGTTAAGTGTTGTTGTTGTTGTTGTTGTTGTTGTTGTTGTTGTTGTTTTTGTTGTTTATTGTTGTTGTTGATGTTGTTTATTGTTGTTGTAGTTTTTGTTGTTTTTGTTGTTTATTGTTGTTGTTTGTTGTTGTTTTTGTTGTTTGTTGTTTGTTGTTGTTCTTTGTTAACACTTTGATGTTCTTGTTATTTTTGTTGTTGTTGTTGTTTGTTATTGCTTGTTGTTTTTGTTTGTTGTTATTGTTGTTGTTATTTTTATTTGTTGTTGTTGTTGTTGATGTTTTTATGTTGTTGTTGTTGTGTTGTTGTTGTTGTTGTTTTTGTTGTTGTTGTTTTTGTTGTGTATTATTGTTGTTTTTGTTATTCTTGTTTATTGTTGTTGTTGTTTTTGTAGTTCATTGTTGTTGTTGTTTCTTGTTCTTGTTGTTATTTTTTTCTTGTTGTTGTTGTTGTTTGTGTTGTTATTGTGGTTGTTGTTGTTGTCGTTTTTGTTGTTTATTGTTGTTGTTGTTGTTGTTGTTGTTGTTTATTGTTGTTTTTGTTTGTTTTTGTTGTTGTTCTGTTTGTTGTTGTTTATTGTTGTTGTTGTTGTTGTTGTTGTTTTTATTTGATGTTGTTGTTGTTGTTGTTTTTATTTGATGTTGTTGTTGTTGATGTTTATGTTGTTGTTGTTTTCGTTGTTGTTGTTTGTTGTTATTGTTGTTGTTATTTTTATTTGTTGTTGTTGTTGTTGTTGTTGATGTTTTTATGTTGTTGTTGTTGTGTTGTTGTTGTTGTTGTTTTTGTTGTTTTCGTTGTTGTTGTTGTTTTTGTTGTGTATTATTGTTGTTTTTGTTATTCTTGTTTATTGTTGTTGTTGTTTTTGTAGTTCATTGTTGTTGTTGTTGTTGTTGTTATTTTTTATTGTTGTTCTTTCTTGTTCTTGTTGTTGTTGTTTTTTTAGTGTTCTTGTTGTTGTTGTGGTTGTTGTATGTGTTGTTATTGTTGTTTATTGTTGTTGTTGTTGTTGTTGTTATTTTTTATTGTTGTTCTTGTTCTTGTTGTTACTTGTTGTTGATGTTTTTGTTATTGTTGTTGTTGTTGTTTTATTTTGTTATTGCTTGTTAGTTTGTTGGTCTTGTTGTTGTTGTTGTTGGATTTTGTTGTTGTTGTTGTTATTATTTGTTGTTGTTGTTGTTGTTGTTTATTGTTGTTGTTGTTGTTTATTGATGTTGTTGTTGTTGTTGTTATTGTTTCAAGTTGTTATTGTTCTTGTTCTTGTTGTTGTTGTTCTTATTTTTGTTGTTTTAATTTGTTGTTGATGTTATTTGTTATTATTGTTGTTTGTTGCTGCTGTTGTTGTTAATGTTGTTGCTGTTGTTGTTGTTCTTGTTGTTTATTGTTGTTTTTGGTTTTGTTGTTTATTGTTGTTGTTTGTTGTTGTTGTTGTTGTTTGTTGTTTGTTGTTTGTTATTGTTGTTGTTGTTTGTTGTTTGTTGTTTGTTGTTTGTTGTTTGTTGTTGTTGTTGTTGTTGTTTTTATTTGATGTTGTTTGTTGTTTGTTGTTTGTTGTTTGTTGTTGTTGTTGTTGTTGTTGTTGTTGTTGTTGTTGTTGTTATTTGTTGTTGTTGGTGTTGTTGTTTGTGTTGTTGTAGTTGTTTTTGTTGTTGATTGTTTTCGTTGTTGTTGTTGTTGTTGTTGTTGTTTTTGTTATTTATTGTTCTTGTTGTTGTTTATTGTTATTGTTGTTTGTTTTTGTTGTTGTTGTGGTTGTTGTTTGTTGTTGTTGTTGTTAAGTGTTGTTGTTGTTGTTGTTGTTGTTTTTTTTTATTATTGTTGTTGTTGATGTTGTTGTTGATGTTGTTTATTGTTGTTGTAGTTTTTGTTGTTTATTGTTGTTGTTTGTTGTTGTTTTTGTTGTTTGTTGTTTGTTGTTTGTTGTTTGTTGTTGTTCTTTGTTAACACTTTGATGTTCTTGTTATTTTTGTTGTTGTTGTTGTTTGTTTAATAGCTTGTTGTTTTTGTTTGTTGTTATTGTTGTTGTTATTTTTATTTGTTGTTGTTGTTGTTGTTGATGTTTTTATGTTGTTGTTGTTGTGTTGTTGTTGTTGTTGTTGTTTTTGTTTTGTATTATTGTTGTTTTTGTTATTCTTGTTTATTGTTGTTGTTGTTTTTGTAGTTCATTGTTGTTGTTGTTTTTGTTTGTTGTTGTTGTTTGTAGCTTGTTGTTGTTGTTTCTTGTTCTTGTTGTTGTTGTTTTTTTAGTGTTCTTGTTGTTGTTGTGGTTGTTGTATGTGTTGTTATTGTTGTTTATTGTTGTTGTTGTTGTTGTTGTTATTTTTTATTGTTGTTCTTGTTCTTGTTGTTACTTGTTGTTGATGTTTTTGTTATTGTTGTTGTTGTTGTTGTATTTTGTTATTGCTTGTTAGTTTGTTGGTCTTGTTGTTGTTGTTGTTGGATTTTGTTGTTGTTGTTGTTATTATTTGTTGTTGTTGTTGTTGTTGTTTATTGTTGTTGTTGTTGTTTATTGATGTTGTTGTTGTTGTTGTTATTGTTTCAAGTTGTTATTGTTCTTGTTCTTGTTGTTGTTGTTCTTATTTTTGTTGTTTTAATTTGTTGTTGATGTTATTTGTTATTATTGTTGTTTGTTGCTGCTGTTGTTGTTAATGTTGTTGCTGTTGTTGTTGTTCTTGTTGTTTATTGTTGTTTTTGGTTTTGTTGTTTATTGTTGTTGTTTGTTGTTGTTGTTGTTGTTTGTTGTTTGTTGTTTGTTATTGTTGTTGTTGTTTGTTGTTTGTTGTTTGTTGTTTGTTGTTTGTTGTTGTTGTTGTTGTTGTTTTTATTTGATGTTGTTTGTTGTTTGTTGTTTGTTGTTTGTTGTTGTTGTTGTTGTTGTTGTTGTTGTTGTTGTTGTTATTTGTTGTTGTTGTTGTTGTTGTTTGTGTTGTTGTAGTTGTTTTTGTTGTTGATTGTTTTCGTTGTTGTTGTTGTTGTTGTTGTTGTTTTTGTTATTTATTGTTGTTGTTGTTGTTTATTGTTATTGTTGTTTGTTTTTGTTGTTGTTGTTGTTGTTGTTGTTGTTGTTGTTGTTAAGTGTTGTTGTTGTTGTTGTTGTTGTTTTTTTTTATTATTGTTGTTGTTGATGTTGTTTATTGTTGTTGTAGTTTTTGTTGTTTATTGTTGTTGTTTGTTGTTGTTTTTGTTGTTTGTTGTTTGTTGTTTGTTGTTTGTTGTTGTTCTTTGTTAACACTTTGATGTTCTTGTTATTTTTGTTGTTGTTGTTGTTTGTTTAATAGCTTGTTGTTTTTGTTTGTTGTTATTGTTGTTGTTATTTTTATTTGTTGTTGTTGTTGTTGTTGATGTTTTTATGTTGTTGTTGTTGTGTTGTTGTTGTTGTTGTTGTTTTTGTTTTGTATTATTGTTGTTTTTGTTATTCTTGTTTATTGTTGTTGTTGTTTTTGTAGTTCATTGTTGTTGTTGTTTTTGTTTGTTGTTGTTGTTTGTAGCTTGTTGTTGTTGTTTCTTGTTCTTGTTGTTGTTGTTTTTTTAGTGTTCTTGTTGTTGTTGTGGTTGTTGTATGTGTTGTTATTGTTGTTTATTGTTGTTGTTGTTGTTGTTGTTATTTTTTATTGTTGTTCTTGTTCTTGTTGTTACTTGTTGTTGATGTTTTTGTTATTGTTGTTGTTGTTGTTGTATTTTGTTATTGCTTGTTAGTTTGTTGGTCTTGTTGTTGTTGTTGTTGGATTTTGTTGTTGTTGTTGTTATTTGTTGTTGTTGTTGTTGTTGTTGTTGTTTATTGTTGTTGTTGTTGTTTATTGATGTTGTTGTTGTTGTTGTTCTTGTTTCAAGTTGTTATTGTTCTTGTTCTTGTTGTTGCTGTTCTTATTTTTGTTGTTTTAATTTGTTGTTGATGTTATTTGTTATTATTGTTGTTTGTTGCTGCTGTTGTTGTTAATGTTGTTGCTGTTGTTGTTGTTCTTGTTGTTTATTGTTGTTTTTGGTTTTGTTGTTTATTGTTGTTGTTTGTTGTTGTTGTTGTTGTGGTTGTTGTTTGTTGTTGTTGTTGTTTTTGTTGTTTATTGTTGTTGTTGATGTTGTTGTTGATGTTGTTTATTGTTGTTGTTGTTTTTGTTGTTTATTGTTGTTGTTTGTTGTTGTTTTTGTTGTTTGTTGTTTGTTGTTTGTTGTTTGTTGTTGTTCTTTGTTAACACTTTGATGTTCTTGTTATTTTTGTTGTTATTGCTTGTTGTTTTTGTTTGTTGTTATTGTTGTTGTTATTTTTATTTGTTGTTGTTGTTGTTGATGTTTTTATGTTGTTGTTGTGTTGTTGTTGTTGTTGTTTTTGTTGTTTTCGTTGTTGTTGTTGTTTTTGTTGTGTATTATTGTTGTTTTTGTTGTTCATTGTTGTTTTTGTTGTTGTTTGTTATTGCTTGTTGTTGTTGTTTCTTGTTCTTGTTGTTATTATTTTCTTGTTGTTGTTGTTGTTGTTTGTGTTGTTATTGTGGTTGTTGTTGTTGTCGTTTTTGTTGTTTATTGTTGTTGTTGTTGTTGTTGTTGTTTATTGTTGTTTTTGTTTGTTTTTGTTGTTGTTTTGTTTGTTGTTGTTTATTGTTGTTGTTGTTGTTGTTGTTGTTTTTATTTGATGTTGTTGTTGTTGTTGTTTTTATTTGATGTTGTTGTTGTTGATGTTTATGTTGTTGTTGTTTTCGTTGTTGTTGATGTTTTTGTTGTTTATTATTGTTGTTTTTGTTATTGTTGTTTGTTGTTGTTGTTTTTGTTGTTCATTGTTGTTTTTGTTGTTGTTGTTGTTTGTTATTGCTTGTTGTTGTTGTTTCTTGTTCTTGTTGTTATTTTTTTCTTGTTGCTTGTTGTTGTTTGTGTTGTTATTGTTGTTGTTGTTGTTGTTTATTGTTGTTTTTGTTTGTTTTTGTTGGTGTTCTGTTTGTTGTTGTTTATTGTTGTTGTTTTTGTTGTTGTTGTTGTTGTTATTTGTTGTTGTTGGTGTTGTTGTTTGTGTTGTTGTTGTTGTTTTTGTTGTTGATTGTTGTTGTTGTTGTTGTTGTTGTTGTTGTTGTTGTTGTTTTTGTTATTTATTGTTGTTGTTGTTGTTGTTTATTGTTATTGTTGTTTGTTTTTTTTGTTGTTGTGGTTGTTGTTTGTTGTTGTTGTTGTTAAGTGTTGTTGTTGTTGTTGTTGTTGTTGTTGTTGTTGTTTTTGTTGTTTATTGTTGTTGTTGATGTTGTTTTGTTGTTGTAGTTTTTGTTGTTTTTGTTGTTTATTGTTGTTGTTTGTTGTTGTTTTTGTTGTTTGTTGTTTGTTGTTGTTCTTTGTTAACACTTTGATGTTCTTGTTATTTTTGTTGTTGTTGTTGTTTGTTATTGCTTGTTGTTTTTGTTTGTTGTTATTGTTGTTGTTATTTTTATTTGTTGTTGTTGTTGTTGATGTTTTTATGTTGTTGTTGTTGTGTTGTTGTTGTTGTTGTTTTTGTTGTTGTTGTTTTTGTTGTGTATTATTGTTGTTTTTGTTATTCTTGTTTATTGTTGTTGTTGTTTTTGTAGTTCATTGTTGTTGTTGTTTCTTGTTCTTGTTGTTATTTTTTTCTTGTTGTTGTTGTTGTTTGTGTTGTTATTGTGGTTGTTGTTGTTGTCGTTTTTGTTGTTTATTGTTGTTGTTGTTGTTGTTGTTGTTGTTTATTGTTGTTTTTGTTTGTTTTTGTTGTTGTTCTGTTTGTTGTTGTTTATTGTTGTTGTTGTTGTTGTTGTTGTTTTTATTTGATGTTGTTGTTGTTGTTGTTTTTATTTGATGTTGTTGTTGTTGATGTTTATGTTGTTGTTGTTTTCGTTGTTGTTGTTTGTTGTTATTGTTGTTGTTATTTTTATTTGTTGTTGTTGTTGTTGTTGTTGATGTTTTTATGTTGTTGTTGTTGTGTTGTTGTTGTTGTTGTTTTTGTTGTTTTCGTTGTTGTTGTTGTTTTTGTTGTGTATTATTGTTGTTTTTGTTATTCTTGTTTATTGTTGTTGTTGTTTTTGTAGTTCATTGTTGTTGTTGTTGTTGTTTTTGTTTGTTGTTGTTGTTGTTTCTTGTTCTTGTTGTTGTTGTTTTTTTAGTGTTCTTGTTGTTGTTGTGGTTGTTGTATGTGTTGTTATTGTTGTTTATTGTTGTTGTTGTTGTTGTTGTTATTTTTTATTGTTGTTCTTGTTCTTGTTGTTACTTGTTGTTGATGTTTTTGTTATTGTTGTTGTTGTTGTTGTATTTTGTTATTGCTTGTTAGTTTGTTGGTCTTGTTGTTGTTGTTGTTGGATTTTGTTGTTGTTGTTGTTATTATTTGTTGTTGTTGTTGTTGTTGTTTATTGTTGTTGTTGTTGTTTATTGATGTTGTTGTTGTTGTTGTTATTGTTTCAAGTTGTTATTGTTCTTGTTCTTGTTGTTGTTGTTCTTATTTTTGTTGTTTTAATTTGTTGTTGATGTTATTTGTTATTATTGTTGTTTGTTGCTGCTGTTGTTGTTAATGTTGTTGCTGTTGTTGTTGTTCTTGTTGTTTATTGTTGTTTTTGGTTTTGTTGTTTATTGTTGTTGTTTGTTGTTGTTGTTGTTGTTTGTTGTTTGTTGTTTGTTATTGTTGTTGTTGTTTGTTGTTTGTTGTTTGTTGTTTGTTGTTTGTTGTTGTTGTTGTTGTTGTTTTTATTTGATGTTGTTTGTTGTTTGTTGTTTGTTGTTTGTTGTTGTTGTTGTTGTTGTTGTTGTTGTTGTTGTTATTTGTTGTTGTTGGTGTTGTTGTTTGTGTTGTTGTAGTTGTTTTTGTTGTTGATTGTTTTCGTTGTTGTTGTTGTTGTTGTTGTTGTTTTTGTTATTTATTGTTGTTGTTGTTGTTTATTGTTGTTGTTGTTTGTTTTTGTTGTTGTTGTGGTTGTTGTTTGTTGTTGTTGTTGTTAAGTGTTGTTGTTGTTGTTGTTGTTGTTTTTTTTTATTATTGTTGTTGTTGATGTTGTTGTTGATGTTGTTTATTGTTGTTGTAGTTTTTGTTGTTTATTGTTGTTGTTTGTTGTTGTTTTTGTTGTTTGTTGTTTGTTGTTTGTTGTTGTTCTTTGTTAACACTTTGATGTTCTTGTTATTTTTGTTGTTGTTGTTGTTTGTTTAATAGCTTGTTGTTTTTGTTTGTTGTTATTGTTGTTGTTATTTTTATTTGTTGTTGTTGTTGTTGTTGATGTTTTTATGTTGTTGTTGTTGTGTTGTTGTTGTTGTTGTTGTTTTTGTTTTGTATTATTGTTGTTTTTGTTATTCTTGTTTATTGTTGTTGTTGTTTTTGTAGTTCATTGTTGTTGTTGTTTTTGTTTGTTGTTGTTGTTTGTAGCTTGTTGTTGTTGTTTCTTGTTCTTGTTGTTGTTGTTTTTTTAGTGTTCTTGTTGTTGTTGTGGTTGTTGTATGTGTTGTTATTGTTGTTTATTGTTGTTGTTGTTGTTGTTGTTATTTTTTATTGTTGTTCTTGTTCTTGTTGTTACTTGTTGTTGATGTTTTTGTTATTGTTGTTGTTGTTGTTGTATTTTGTTATTGCTTGTTAGTTTGTTGGTCTTGTTGTTGTTGTTGTTGGATTTTGTTGTTGTTGTTGTTATTATTTGTTGTTGTTGTTGTTGTTGTTTATTGTTGTTGTTGTTGTTTATTGATGTTGTTGTTGTTGTTGTTATTGTTTCAAGTTGTTATTGTTCTTGTTCTTGTTGTTGTTGTTCTTATTTTTGTTGTTTTAATTTGTTGTTGATGTTATTTGTTATTATTGTTGTTTGTTGCTGCTGTTGTTGTTAATGTTGTTGCTGTTGTTGTTGTTCTTGTTGTTTATTGTTGTTTTTGGTTTTGTTGTTTATTGTTGTTGTTTGTTGTTGTTGTTGTTGTTTGTTGTTTGTTGTTTGTTATTGTTGTTGTTGTTTGTTGTTTGTTGTTTGTTGTTTGTTGTTTGTTGTTGTTGTTGTTGTTGTTTTTATTTGATGTTGTTTGTTGTTTGTTGTTTGTTGTTTGTTGTTGTTGTTGTTGTTGTTGTTGTTGTTGTTGTTGTTATTTGTTGTTGTTGTTGTTGTTGTTTGTGTTGTTGTAGTTGTTTTTGTTGTTGATTGTTTTAGTTGTTGTTGTTTTTGTTGTTGTTGTTTTTGTTATTTATTGTTGTTGTTGTTGTTTATTGTTATTGTTGTTTGTTTTTGTTGTTGTTGTGGTTGTTGTTTGTTGTTGTTGTTGTTAAGTGTTGTTGTTGTTGTTGTTGTTGTTTTTTTTTATTATTGTTGTTGTTGATGTTGTTGTTGATGTTGTTTATTGTTGTTGTAGTTTTTGTTGTTTATTGTTGTTGTTTGTTGTTGTTTTTGTTGTTTGTTGTTTGTTGTTTGTTGTTTGTTGTTGTTCTTTGTTAACACTTTGATGTTCTTGTTATTTTTGTTGTTGTTGTTGTTTGTTTAATAGCTTGTTGTTTTTGTTTGTTGTTATTGTTGTTGTTATTTTTATTTGTTGTTGTTGTTGTTGTTGATGTTTTTATGTTGTTGTTGTTGTGTTGTTGTTGTTGTTGTTGTTTTTGTTTTGTATTATTGTTGTTTTTGTTATTCTTGTTTATTGTTGTTGTTGTTTTTGTAGTTCATTGTTGTTGTTGTTTTTGTTTGTTGTTGTTGTTTGTAGCTTGTTGTTGTTGTTTCTTGTTCTTGTTGTTGTTGTTTTTTTAGTGTTCTTGTTGTTGTTGTGGTTGTTGTATGTGTTGTTATTGTTGTTTATTGTTGTTGTTGTTGTTGTTGTTATTTTTTATTGTTGTTCTTGTTCTTGTTGTTACTTGTTGTTGATGTTTTTGTTATTGTTGTTGTTGTTGTTGTATTTTGTTATTGCTTGTTAGTTTGTTGGTCTTCTTGTTGTTGTTGTTGGATTTTGTTGTTGTTGTTGTTATTTGTTGTTGTTGTTGTTGTTGTTGTTGTTTATTGTTGTTGTTGTTGTTTATTGATGTTGTTGTTGTTGTTGTTCTTGTTTCAAGTTGTTATTGTTCTTGTTCTTGTTGTTGCTGTTCTTATTTTTGTTGTTTTAATTTGTTGTTGATGTTATTTGTTATTATTGTTGTTTGTTGCTGCTGTTGTTGTTAATGTTGTTGCTGTTGTTGTTGTTCTTGTTGTTTATTGTTGTTTTTGGTTTTGTTGTTTATTGTTGTTGTTTGTTGTTGTTGTTGTTGTGGTTGTTGTTTGTTGTTGTTGTTGTTTTTGTTGTTTATTGTTGTTGTTGATGTTGTTGTTGATGTTGTTTATTGTTGTTGTTGTTTTTGTTGTTTATTGTTGTTGTTTGTTGTTGTTTTTGTTGTTTGTTGTTTGTTGTTTGTTGTTTGTTGTTGTTCTTTGTTAACACTTTGATGTTCTTGTTATTTTTGTTGTTATTGCTTGTTGTTTTTGTTTGTTGTTATTGTTGTTGTTATTTTTATTTGTTGTTGTTGTTGTTGATGTTTTTATGTTGTTGTTGTGTTGTTGTTGTTGTTGTTTTTGTTGTTTTCGTTGTTGTTGTTGTTTTTGTTGTGTATTATTGTCGTTTTTGTTGTTCATTGTTGTTTTTGTTGTTGTTTGTTATTGCTTGTTGTTGTTGTTTCTTGTTCTTGTTGTTATTATTTTCTTGTTGTTGTTGTTGTTGTTTGTGTTGTTATTGTGGTTGTTGTTGTTGTCGTTTTTGTTGTTTATTGTTGTTGTTGTTGTTGTTGTTGTTTATTGTTGTTTTTGTTTGTTTTTGTTGTTGTTCTGTTTGTTGTTGTTTATTGTTGTTGTTGTTGTTGTTGTTGTTTTTATTTGATGTTGTTGTTGTTGTTGTTTTTATTTGATGTTGTTGTTGTTGATGTTTATGTTGTTGTTGTTTTCGTTGTTGTTGATGTTTTTGTTGTTTATTATTGTTGTTTTTGTTATTGTTGTTTGTTGTTGTTGTTTTTGTTGTTCATTGTTGTTTTTGTTGTTGTTGTTGTTTGTTATTGCTTGTTGTTGTTGTTTGTTGTTCTTGTTGTTATTTTTTTCTTGTTGCTTGTTGTTGTTTGTGTTGTTATTGTTGTTGTTGTTGTTGTTTATTGTTGTTTTTGTTTGTTTTTGTTGGTGTTCTGTTTGTTGTTGTTTATTGTTGTTGTTTTTGTTGTTGTTGTTGTTGTTATTTGTTGTTGTTGGTGTTGTTGTTTGTGTTGTTGTTGTTGTTTTTGTTGTTGATTGTTGTCGTTGTTGTTGTTGTTGTTGTTGTTGTTGTTGTTTTTGTTATTTATTGTTGTTGTTGTTGTTGTTTATTGTTATTGTTGTTTGTTTTTTTTGTTGTTGTGGTTGTTGTTTGTTGTTGTTGTTGTTAAGTGTTGTTGTTGTTGTTGTTGTTGTTGTTGTTGTTGTTTTTGTTGTTTATTGTTGTTGTTGATGTTGTTTATTGTTGTTGTAGTTTTTGTTGTTTTTGTTGTTTATTGTTGTTGTTTGTTGTTGTTTTTGTTGTTTGTTGTTTGTTGTTGTTCTTTGTTAACACTTTGATGTTCTTGTTATTTTTGTTGTTGTTGTTGTTTGTTATTGCTTGTTGTTTTTGTTTGTTGTTATTGTTGTTGTTATTTTTATTTGTTGTTGTTGTTGTTGATGTTTTTATGTTGTTGTTGTTGTGTTGTTGTTGTTGTTGTTTTTGTTGTTGTTGTTTTTGTTGTGTATTATTGTTGTTTTTGTTATTCTTGTTTATTGTTGTTGTTGTTTTTGTAGTTCATTGTGGTTGTTGTTGTTGTCGTTTTTGTTGTTTATTGTTGTTGTTGTTGTTGTTGTTGTTGTTTATTGTTGTTTTTGTTGTGTATTATTGTTGTTGTTGTTTCTTGTTCTTGTTGTTATTTTTTTCTTGTTGTTGTTGTTGTTTGTGTTGTTATTGTGGTTGTTGTTGTTGTCGTTTTTGTTGTTTATTGTTGTTGTTGTTGTTGTTGTTGTTGTTTATTGTTGTTTATTGTTGTTGTTGTTGTTGTTGTTGTTTTTATTTGATGTTGTTGTTGTTGTTGTTTTTATTTGATGTTGTTGTTGTTGATGTTTATGTTGTTGTTGTTTTCGTTGTTGTTGTTTGTTGTTATTGTTGTTGTTATTTTTATTTGTTGTTGTTGTTGTTGTTGTTGATGTTTTTATGTTGTTGTTGTTGTGTTGTTGTTGTTGTTGTTTTTGTTGTTTTCGTTGTTGTTGTTGTTTTTGTTGTGTATTATTGTTGTTTTTGTTATTCTTGTTTATTGTTGTTGTTGTTTTTGTAGTTCATTGTTGTTGTTGTTGTTGTTTTTGTTTGTTGTTGTTGTTCTTTCTTGTTCTTGTTGTTGTTGTTTTTTTAGTGTTCTTGTTGTTGTTGTGGTTGTTGTATGTGTTGTTATTGTTGTTTATTGTTGTTGTTGTTGTTGTTGTTATTTTTTATTGTTGTTCTTGTTCTTGTTGTTACTTGTTGTTGATGTTTTTGTTATTGTTGTTGTTGTTGTTGTATTTTGTTATTGCTTGTTAGTTTGTTGGTCTTGTTGTTGTTGTTGTTGGATTTTGTTGTTGTTGTTGTTATTATTTGTTGTTGTTGTTGTTGTTGTTTATTGTTGTTGTTGTTGTTTATTGATGTTGTTGTTGTTGTTGTTATTGTTTCAAGTTGTTATTGTTCTTGTTCTTGTTGTTGTTGTTCTTATTTTTGTTGTTTTAATTTGTTGTTGATGTTATTTGTTATTATTGTTGTTTGTTGCTGCTGTTGTTGTTAATGTTGTTGCTGTTGTTGTTGTTCTTGTTGTTTATTGTTGTTTTTGGTTTTGTTGTTTATTGTTGTTGTTTGTTGTTGTTGTTGTTGTTTGTTGTTTGTTGTTTGTTATTGTTGTTGTTGTTTGTTGTTTGTTGTTTGTTGTTTGTTGTTTGTTGTTGTTGTTGTTGTTGTTTTTATTTGATGTTGTTTGTTGTTTGTTGTTTGTTGTTTGTTGTTGTTGTTGTTGTTGTTGTTGTTGTTGTTGTTATTTGTTGTTGTTGGTGTTGTTGTTTGTGTTGTTGTAGTTGTTTTTGTTGTTGATTGTTTTCGTTGTTGTTGTTGTTGTTGTTGTTGTTTTTGTTATTTATTGTTGTTGTTGTTGTTTATTGTTATTGTTGTTTGTTTTTGTTGTTGTTGTGGTTGTTGTTTGTTGTTGTTGTTGTTAAGTGTTGTTGTTGTTGTTGTTGTTGTTTTTTTTTATTATTGTTGTTGTTGATGTTGTTGTTGATGTTGTTTATTGTTGTTGTAGTTTTTGTTGTTTATTGTTGTTGTTTGTTGTTGTTTTTGTTGTTTGTTGTTTGTTGTTTGTTGTTGTTCTTTGTTAACACTTTGATGTTCTTGTTATTTTTGTTGTTGTTGTTGTTTGTTTAATAGCTTGTTGTTTTTGTTTGTTGTTATTGTTGTTGTTATTTTTATTTGTTGTTGTTGTTGTTGTTGATGTTTTTATGTTGTTGTTGTTGTGTTGTTGTTGTTGTTGTTGTTTTTGTTTTGTATTATTGTTGTTTTTGTTATTCTTGTTTATTGTTGTTGTTGTTTTTGTAGTTCATTGTTGTTGTTGTTTTTGTTTGTTGTTGTTGTTTGTAGCTTGTTGTTGTTGTTTCTTGTTCTTGTTGTTGTTGTTTTTTTAGTGTTCTTGTTGTTGTTGTGGTTGTTGTATGTGTTGTTATTGTTGTTTATTGTTGTTGTTGTTGTTGTTGTTATTTTTTATTGTTGTTCTTGTTCTTGTTGTTACTTGTTGTTGATGTTTTTGTTATTGTTGTTGTTGTTGTTGTATTTTGTTATTGCTTGTTAGTTTGTTGGTCTTGTTGTTGTTGTTGTTGGATTTTGTTGTTGTTGTTGTTATTATTTGTTGTTGTTGTTGTTGTTGTTTATTGTTGTTGTTGTTGTTTATTGATGTTGTTGTTGTTGTTGTTATTGTTTCAAGTTGTTATTGTTCTTGTTCTTGTTGTTGTTGTTCTTATTTTTGTTGTTTTAATTTGTTGTTGATGTTATTTGTTATTATTGTTGTTTGTTGCTGCTGTTGTTGTTAATGTTGTTGCTGTTGTTGTTGTTCTTGTTGTTTATTGTTGTTTTTGGTTTTGTTGTTTATTGTTGTTGTTTGTTGTTGTTGTTGTTGTTTGTTGTTTGTTGTTTGTTATTGTTGTTGTTGTTTGTTGTTTGTTGTTTGTTGTTTGTTGTTTGTTGTTGTTGTTGTTGTTGTTTTTATTTGATGTTGTTTGTTGTTTGTTGTTTGTTGTTTGTTGTTGTTGTTGTTGTTGTTGTTGTTGTTGTTGTTGTTATTTGTTGTTGTTGGTGTTGTTGTTTGTGTTGTTGTAGTTGTTTTTGTTGTTGATTGTTTTCGTTGTTGTTGTTGTTGTTGTTGTTGTTTTTGTTATTTATTGTTGTTGTTGTTGTTTATTGTTATTGTTGTTTGTTTTTGTTGTTGTTGTGGTTGTTGTTTGTTGTTGTTGTTGTTAAGTGTTGTTGTTGTTGTTGTTGTTGTTTTTTTTATTATTGTTGTTGTTGATGTTGTTGTTGATGTTGTTTATTGTTGTTGTAGTTTTTGTTGTTTATTGTTGTTGTTTGTTGTTGTTTTTGTTGTTTGTTGTTTGTTGTTTGTTGTTTGTTGTTGTTCTTTGTTAACACTTTGATGTTCTTGTTATTTTTGTTGTTGTTGTTGTTTGTTTAATAGCTTGTTGTTTTTGTTTGTTGTTATTGTTGTTGTTATTTTTATTTGTTGTTGTTGTTGTTGTTGATGTTTTTATGTTGTTGTTGTTGTGTTGTTGTTGTTGTTGTTGTTTTTGTTTTGTATTATTGTTGTTTTTGTTATTCTTGTTTATTGTTGTTGTTGTTTTTGTAGTTCATTGTTGTTGTTGTTTTTGTTTGTTGTTGTTGTTTGTAGCTTGTTGTTGTTGTTTCTTGTTCTTGTTGTTGTTGTTTTTTTAGTGTTCTTGTTGTTGTTGTGGTTGTTGTATGTGTTGTTATTGTTGTTTATTGTTGTTGTTGTTGTTGTTGTTATTTTTTATTGTTGTTCTTGTTCTTGTTGTTACTTGTTGTTGATGTTTTTGTTATTGTTGTTGTTGTTGTTGTATTTTGTTATTGCTTGTTAGTTTGTTGGTCTTGTTGTTGTTGTTGTTGGATTTTGTTGTTGTTGTTGTTATTTGTTGTTGTTGTTGTTGTTGTTGTTGTTTATTGTTGTTGTTGTTGTTTATTGATGTTGTTGTTGTTGTTGTTCTTGTTTCAAGTTGTTATTGTTCTTGTTCTTGTTGTTGCTGTTCTTATTTTTGTTGTTTTAATTTGTTGTTGATGTTATTTGTTATTATTGTTGTTTGTTGCTGCTGTTGTTGTTAATGTTGTTGCTGTTGTTGTTGTTCTTGTTGTTTATTGTTGTTTTTGGTTTTGTTGTTTATTGTTGTTGTTTGTTGTTGTTGTTGTTGTGGTTGTTGTTTGTTGTTGTTGTTGTTTTTGTTGTTTATTGTTGTTGTTGTTGTTGTTGTTGATGTTGTTTATTGTTGTTGTTGTTTTTGTTGTTTATTGTTGTTGTTTGTTGTTGTTTTTGTTGTTTGTTGTTTGTTGTTTGTTGTTTGTTGTTGTTCTTTGTTAACACTTTGATGTTCTTGTTATTTTTGTTGTTATTGCTTGTTGTTTTTGTTTGTTGTTATTGTTGTTGTTATTTTTATTTGTTGTTGTTGTTGTTGATGTTTTTATGTTGTTGTTGTGTTGTTGTTGTTGTTGTTTTTGTTGTTTTCGTTGTTGTTGTTGTTTTTGTTGTGTATTATTGTCGTTTTTGTTGTTCATTGTTGTTTTTGTTGTTGTTTGTTATTGCTTGTTGTTGTTGTTTGTTGTTGTTGTTGTTATTATTTTCTTGTTGTTGTTGTTGTTGTTTGTGTTGTTATTGTGGTTGTTGTTGTTGTCGTTTTTGTTGTTTATTGTTGTTGTTGTTGTTGTTGTTGTTTATTGTTGTTTTTGTTTGTTTTTGTTGTTGTTCTGTTTGTTGTTGTTTATTGTTGTTGTTGTTGTTGTTGTTGTTTTTATTTGATGTTGTTGTTGTTGTTGTTTTTATTTGATGTTGTTGTTGTTGATGTTTATGTTGTTGTTGTTTTCGTTGTTGTTGATGTTTTTGTTGTTTATTATTGTTGTTTTTGTTATTGTTGTTTGTTGTTGTTGTTTTTGTTGTTCATTGTTGTTTTTGTTGTTGTTGTTGTTTGTTATTGCTTGTTGTTGTTGTTTCTTGTTCTTGTTGTTATTTTTTTTCTTGTTCTTGTTGTTGTTTGTGTTGTTGTTGTTGTTGTTGTTGTTGTTTATTGTTGTTTTTGTTTGTTTTTGTTGGTGTTCTGTTTGTTGTTGTTTATTGTTGTTGTTTTTGTTGTTGTTGTTGTTGTTATTTGTTGTTGTTGGTGTTGTTGTTTGTGTTGTTGTTGTTGTTTTTGTTGTTGATTGTTGTCGTTGTTGTTGTTGTTGTTGTTGTTGTTGTTGTTTTTGTTATTTATTGTTGTTGTTGTTGTTGTTTATTGTTATTGTTGTTTGTTTTTTTTGTTGTTGTGGTTGTTGTTTGTTGTTGTTGTTGTTAAGTGTTGTTGTTGTTGTTGTTGTTGTTGTTGTTGTTGTTTTTGTTGTTTATTGTTGTTGTTGATGTTGTTTTGTTGTTGTAGTTTTTGTTGTTGTTGTTGTTTATTGTTGTTGTTTGTTGTTGTTTTTGTTGTTTGTTGTTTGTTGTTGTTCTTTGTTAACACTTTGATGTTCTTGTTATTTTTGTTGTTGTTGTTGTTTGTTATTGCTTGTTGTTTTTGTTTGTTGTTATTGTTGTTGTTATTTTTATTTGTTGTTGTTGTTGTTGATGTTTTTATGTTGTTGTTGTTGTGTTGTTGTTGTTGTTGTTTTTGTTGTTGTTGTTTTTGTTGTGTATTATTGTTGTTTTTGTTATTCTTGTTTATTGTTGTTGTTGTTTTTGTAGTTCATTGTTGTTGTTGTTTCTTGTTCTTGTTGTTATTTTTTTCTTGTTGTTGTTGTTGTTTGTGTTGTTATTGTGGTTGTTGTTGTTGTCGTTTTTGTTGTTTATTGTTGTTGTTGTTGTTGTTGTTGTTGTTTATTGTTGTTTTTGTTTGTTTTTGTTGTTGTTCTGTTTGTTGTTGTTTATTGTTGTTGTTGTTGTTGTTGTTGTTTTTATTTGATGTTGTTGTTGTTGTTGTTTTTATTTGATGTTGTTGTTGTTGATGTTTATGTTGTTGTTGTTTTCGTTGTTGTTGTTTGTTGTTATTGTTGTTGTTATTTTTATTTGTTGTTGTTGTTGTTGTTGTTGATGTTTTTATGTTGTTGTTGTTGTGTTGTTGTTGTTGTTGTTTTTGTTGTTTTCGTTGTTGTTGTTGTTTTTGTTGTGTATTATTGTTGTTTTTGTTATTCTTGTTTATTGTTGTTGTTGTTTTTGTAGTTCATTGTTGTTGTTGTTGTTGTTTTTGTTTGTTGTTGTTGTTCTTTCTTGTTCTTGTTGTTGTTTTTTTTTATTATTGTTGTTGTTGATGTTGTTGTTGATGTTGTTTATTGTTGTTGTAGTTTTTGTTGTTTATTGTTGTTGTTTGTTGTTGTTTTTGTTGTTTGTTGTTTGTTGTTTGTTGTTTGTTGTTGTTCTTTGTTAACACTTTGATGTTCTTGTTATTTTTGTTGTTGTTGTTGTTTGTTTAATAGCTTGTTGTTTTTGTTTGTTGTTATTGTTGTTGTTATTTTTATTTGTTGTTGTTGTTGTTGTTGATGTTTTTATGTTGTTGTTGTTGTGTTGTTGTTGTTGTTGTTGTTTTTGTTTTGTATTATTGTTGTTTTTGTTATTCTTGTTTATTGTTGTTGTTGTTTTTGTAGTTCATTGTTGTTGTTGTTTTTGTTTGTTGTTGTTGTTTGTAGCTTGTTGTTGTTGTTTCTTGTTCTTGTTGTTGTTGTTTTTTTAGTGTTCTTGTTGTTGTTGTGGTTGTTGTATGTGTTGTTATTGTTGTTTATTGTTGTTGTTGTTGTTGTTGTTATTTTTTATTGTTGTTCTTGTTCTTGTTGTTACTTGTTGTTGATGTTTTTGTTATTGTTGTTGTTGTTGTTGTATTTTGTTATTGCTTGTTAGTTTGTTGGTCTTGTTGTTGTTGTTGTTGGATTTTGTTGTTGTTGTTGTTATTTGTTGTTGTTGTTGTTGTTGTTGTTGTTTATTGTTGTTGTTGTTGTTTATTGATGTTGTTGTTGTTGTTGTTCTTGTTTCAAGTTGTTATTGTTCTTGTTCTTGTTGTTGCTGTTCTTATTTTTGTTGTTTTAATTTGTTGTTGATGTTATTTGTTATTATTGTTGTTTGTTGCTGCTGTTGTTGTTAATGTTGTTGCTGTTGTTGTTGTTCTTGTTGTTTATTGTTGTTTTTGGTTTTGTTGTTTATTGTTGTTGTTTGTTGTTGTTGTTGTTGTGGTTGTTGTTTGTTGTTGTTGTTGTTTTTGTTGTTTATTGTTGTTGTTGATGTTGTTGTTGATGTTGTTTATTGTTGTTGTTGTTTTTGTTGTTTATTGTTGTTGTTTGTTGTTGTTTTTGTTGTTTGTTGTTTGTTGTTTGTTGTTGTTCTTTGTTAACACTTTGATGTTCTTGTTATTTTTGTTGTTATTGCTTGTTGTTTTTGTTTGTTGTTATTGTTGTTGTTATTTTTATTTGTTGTTGTTGTTGTTGATGTTTTTATGTTGTTGTTGTGTTGTTGTTGTTGTTGTTTTTGTTGTTTTCGTTGTTGTTGTTGTTTTTGTTGTGTATTATTGTCGTTTTTGTTGTTCATTGTTGTTTTTGTTGTTGTTTGTTATTGCTTGTTGTTGTTGTTTCTTGTTCTTGTTGTTATTATTTTCTTGTTGTTGTTGTTGTTGTTTGTGTTGTTATTGTGGTTGTTGTTGTTGTCGTTTTTGTTGTTTATTGTTGTTGTTGTTGTTGTTGTTGTTTATTGTTGTTTTTGTTTGTTTTTGTTGTTGTTCTGTTTGTTGTTGTTTATTGTTGTTGTTGTTGTTGTTGTTGTTTTTATTTGATGTTGTTGTTGTTGTTGTTTTTATTTGATGTTGTTGTTGTTGATGTTTATGTTGTTGTTGTTTTCGTTGTTGTTGATGTTTTTGTTGTTTATTATTGTTGTTTTTGTTATTGTTGTTTGTTGTTGTTTTTTTTGTTGTTCATTGTTGTTTTTGTTGTTGTTGTTGTTTGTTATTGCTTGTTGTTGTTGTTTCTTGTTCTTGTTGTTATTTTTTTCTTGTTGCTTGTTGTTGTTTGGGTTGTTCTTGTTGTTGTTGTTGTTGTTTATTGTTGTTTTTGTTTGTTTTTGTTGGTGTTCTGTTTGTTGTTGTTTATTGTTGTTGTTTTTGTTGTTGTTGTTGTTGTTGTTGTTGTTATTTGTTGTTGTTGGTGTTGTTGTTTGTGTTGTTGTTGTTGTTTTTGTTGTTGATTGTTGTCGTTGTTGTTGTTGTTGTTGTTGTTGTTGTTGTTTTTGTTATTTATTGTTGTTGTTGTTGTTGTTTATTGTTATTGTTGTTTGTTTTTTTTGTTGTTGTGGTTGTTGTTTGTTGTTGTTGTTGTTAAGTGTTGTTGTTGTTGTTGTTGTTGTTGTTGTTGTTGTTTTTGTTGTTTATTGTTGTTGTTGATGTTGTTTATTGTTGTTGTAGTTTTTGTTGTTTTTGTTGTTTATTGTTGTTGTTTGTTGTTGTTTTTGTTGTTTGTTGTTTGTTGTTGTTCTTTGTTAACACTTTGATGTTCTTGTTATTTTTGTTGTTGTTGTTGTTTGTTATTGCTTGTTGTTTTTGTTTGTTGTTATTGTTGTTGTTATTTTTATTTGTTGTTGTTGTTGTTGATGTTTTTATGTTGTTGTTGTTGTGTTGTTGTTGTTGTTGTTTTTGTTGTTGTTGTTTTTGTTGTGTATTATTGTTGTTTTTGTTATTCTTGTTTATTGTTGTTGTTGTTTTTGTAGTTCATTGTTGTTGTTGTTTCTTGTTCTTGTTGTTATTTTTTTCTTGTTGTTGTTGTTGTTTGTGTTGTTATTGTGGTTGTTGTTGTTGTCGTTTTTGTTGTTTATTGTTGTTGTTGTTGTTGTTGTTGTTGTTTATTGTTGTTTTTGTTTTTTTTTGTTGTTGTTCTGTTTGTTGTTGTTTATTGTTGTTGTTGTTGTTGTTGTTGTTTTTATTTGATGTTGTTGTTGTTGTTGTTTTTATTTGATGTTGTTGTTGTTGATGTTTATGTTTTTATGTTGTTGTTGTTGTGTTGTTATTGTTGTTGTTATTTTTATTTGTTGTTGTTGTTGTTGTTGTTGATGTTTTTATGTTGTTGTTGTTGTGTTGTTGTTGTTGTTGTTTTTGTTGTTTTCGTTGTTGTTGTTGTTTTTGTTGTGTATTATTGTTGTTTTTGTTATTCTTGTTTATTGTTGTTGTTGTTTTTGTAGTTCATTGTTGTTGTTGTTGTTGTTTTTGTTTGTTGTTGTTGTTCTTTCTTGTTCTTGTTGTTGTTGTTTTTTTAGTGTTCTTGTTGTTGTTGTGGTTGTTGTATGTGTTGTTATTGTTGTTTATTGTTGTTGTTGTTGTTGTTGTTATTTTTTATTGTTGTTCTTGTTCTTGTTGTTACTTGTTGTTGATGTTTTTGTTATTGTTGTTGTTGTTGTTGTATTTTGTTATTGCTTGTTAGTTTGTTGGTCTTGTTGTTGTTGTTGTTGGATTTTGTTGTTGTTGTTGTTATTATTTGTTGTTGTTGTTGTTGTTGTTTATTGTTGTTGTTGTTGTTTATTGTTGTTGTTTGTTGTTGTTGTTATTGTTTCAAGTTGTTATTGTTCTTGTTCTTGTTGTTGTTGTTCTTATTTTTGTTGTTTTAATTTGTTGTTGATGTTATTTGTTATTATTGTTGTTTGTTGCTGCTGTTGTTGTTAATGTTGTTGCTGTTGTTGTTGTTCTTGTTGTTTATTGTTGTTTTTGGTTTTGTTGTTTATTGTTGTTGTTTGTTGTTGTTGTTGTTGTTTGTTGTTTGTTGTTTGTTATTGTTGTTGTTGTTTGTTGTTTGTTGTTTGTTGTTTGTTGTTGTTGTTGTTGTTGTTTTTATTTGATGTTGTTTGTTGTTTGTTGTTTGTTGTTTGTTGTTGTTGTTGTTGTTGTTGTTGTTGTTGTTGTTGTTATTTGTTGTTGTTGGTGTTGTTGTTTGTGTTGTTGTAGTTGTTTTTGTTGTTGATTGTTTTCGTTGTTGTTGTTGTTGTTGTTGTTGTTTTTGTTGTTTATTGTTGTTGTTGTTGTTTATTGTTATTGTTGTTTGTTTTTGTTGTTGTTGTGGTTGTTGTTTGTTGTTGTTGTTGTTAAGTGTTGTTGTTGTTGTTGTTGTTGTTTTTTTTTATTATTGTTGTTGTTGATGTTGTTTATTGTTGTTGTAGTTTTTGTTGTTTATTGTTGTTGTTTGTTGTTGTTTTTGTTGTTTGTTGTTTGTTGTTTGTTGTTTGTTGTTGTTCTTTGTTAACACTTTGATGTTCTTATTATTTTTGTTGTTGTTGTTGTTTGTTTAATAGCTTGTTGTTTTTGTTTGTTGTTATTGTTGTTGTTATTTTTATTTGTTGTTGTTGTTGTTGTTGATGTTTTTATGTTGTTGTTGTTGTGTTGTTGTTGTTGTTGTTGTTTTTGTTTTGTATTATTGTTGTTTTTGTTATTCTTGTTTATTGTTGTTGTTGTTTTTGTAGTTCATTGTTGTTGTTGTTTTTGTTTGTTGTTGTTGTTTGTAGCTTGTTGTTGTTGTTTCTTGTTCTTGTTGTTGTTGTTTTTTTAGTGTTCTTGTTGTTGTTGTGGTTGTTGTATGTGTTGTTATTGTTGTTTATTGTTGTTGTTGTTGTTGTTGTTATTTTTTATTGTTGTTCTTGTTCTTGTTGTTACTTGTTGTTGATGTTTTTGTTATTGTTGTTGTTGTTGTTGTATTTTGTTATTGCTTGTTAGTTTGTTGGTCTTGTTGTTGTTGTTGTTGGATTTTGTTGTTGTTGTTGTTGTTATTTGTTGTTGTTGTTGTTGTTGTTGTTGTTTATTGTTGTTGTTGTTGTTTATTGATGTTGTTGTTGTTGTTGTTCTTGTTTCAAGTTGTTATTGTTCTTGTTCTTGTTGTTGCTGTTCTTATTTTTGTTGTTTTAATTTGTTGTTGATGTTATTTGTTATTATTGTTGTTTGTTGCTGCTGTTGTTGTTAATGTTGTTGTTGTTGTTGTTGTTCTTGTTGTTTATTGTTGTTTTTGGTTTTGTTGTTTATTGTTGTTGTTTGTTGTTGTTGTTGTTGTTGTTGTTGTTTGTTGTTGTTGTTGTTTTTGTTGTTTATTGTTGTTGTTGATGTTGTTGTTGATGTTGTTTATTGTTGTTGTTGTTTTTGTTGTTTATTGTTGTTGTTTGTTGTTGTTTTTGTTGTTTGTTGTTTGTTGTTTGTTGTTTGTTGTTGTTCTTTGTTAACACTTTGATGTTCTTGTTATTTTTGTTGTTATTGCTTGTTGTTTTTGTTTGTTGTTATTGTTGTTGTTATTTTTATTTGTTGTTGTTGTTGTTGATGTTTTTATGTTGTTGTTGTTGTGTTGTTGTTGTTGTTGTTTTTGTTGTTTTCGTTGTTGTTGTTGTTTTTGTTGTGTATTATTGTTGTTTTTGTTATTCTTGTTTATTGTTGTTGTTGTTTTTGTAGTTCATTGTTGTTGTTGTTTCTTGTTCTTGTTGTTATTTTTTTCTTGTTGTTGTTGTTGTTGTTTGTGTTGTTATTGTGGTTGTTGTTGTTGTCGTTTTTGTTGTTTATTGTTGTTGTTGTTGTTGTTGTTGTTTATTGTTGTTTTTGTTTGTGTTGTTATTGTGGTTGTTGTTGTTGTCGTTTTTGTTGTTGTTGTTGTTGTTGTTTTTATTTGATGTTGTTGTTGTTGTTGTTTTTATTTGATGATGTTGTTGTTGATGTTTATGTTGTTGTTGTTTTCGTTGTTGTTGTTGTTTTGTTGTTTATTATTGTTGTTTTTGTTATTGTTGTTTGTTGTTGTTGTTGTTTTTGTTGTTCATTGTTGTTTTTGTTGTTGTTGTTGTTTGTTATTGCTTGTTGTTGTTGTTTCTTGTTCTTGTTGTTATTTTTTTCTTGTTGTTGTTGTTGTTGTTTGTGTTGTTATTGTGGTTGTTGTTGTTGTCGTTTTTGTTGTTTATTGTTGTTGTTGTTGTTGTTTATTGTTGTTTTTGTTATTGCTTGTTAGTTTGTTGGTCTTGTTGTTGTTGTTGTTGGATTTTGTTGTTGTTGTTGTTGTTATTTGTTGTTGTTGTTGTTGTTGTTGTTGTTGTTGTTGTTTATTGTTGTTGTTGTTGTTTATTGATGTTGTTGTTGTTGTTGTTCTTGTTTCAAGTTGTTATTGTTCTTGTTCTTGTTGTTGCTGTTCTTATTTTTGTTGTTTTAATTTGTTGTTGATGTTATTTGTTATTATTGTTGTTTGTTGCTGCTGTTGTTGTTAATGTTGTTGCTGTTGTTGTTGTTCTTGTTGTTTATTGTTGTTTTTGGTTTTGTTGTTTATTGTTGTTGTTTGTTGTTGTTGTTGTTGTGGTTGTTGTTTGTTGTTGTTGTTGTTTTTGTTGTTTATTGTTGTTGTTGATGTTGTTGTTGATGTTGTTTATTGTTGTTGTTGTTTTTGTTGTTTATTGTTGTTGTTTGTTGTTGTTTTTGTTGTTTGTTGTTTGTTGTTTGTTGTTGTTCTTTGTTAACACTTTGATGTTCTTGTTATTTTTGTTGTTATTGCTTGTTGTTTTTGTTTGTTGTTATTGTTGTTGTTATTTTTATTTGTTGTTGTTGTTGTTGATGTTTTTATGTTGTTGTTGTTGTGTTGTTGTTGTTGTTGTTTTTGTTGTTTTCGTTGTTGTTGTTGTTTTTGTTGTGTATTATTGTTGTTTTTGTTATTCTTGTTTATTGTTGTTGTTGTTTTTGTAGTTCATTGTTGTTGTTGTTTCTTGTTCTTGTTGTTATTTTTTTCTTGTTGTTGTTGTTGTTGTTTGTGTTGTTATTGTGGTTGTTGTTGTTGTCGTTTTTGTTGTTTATTGTTGTTGTTGTTGTTGTTGTTGTTGTTTATTGTTGTTTTTGTTTGTGTTGTTATTGTGGTTGTTGTTGTTGTCGTTTTTGTTGTTGTTGTTGTTGTTTTTATTTGATGTTGTTGTTGTTGTTGTTTTTATTTGATGTTGTTGTTGTTGATGTTTATGTTGTTGTTGTTTTCGTTGTTGTTGTTGTTTTGTTGTTTATTATTGTTGTTTTTGTTATTGTTGTTTGTTGTTGTTGTTGTTTTTGTTGTTCATTGTTGTTTTTGTTGTTGTTGTTGTTTGTTATTGCTTGTTGTTGTTGTTTCTTGTTCTTGTTGTTATTTTTTTCTTGTTGTTGTTGTTGTTGTTTGTGTTGTTATTGTGGTTGTTGTTGTTGTCGTTTTTGTTGTTTATTGTTGTTGTTGTTGTTGTTTATTGTTGTTTTTGTTTGTTTTTGTTGGTGTTCTGTTTGTTGTTGTTTATTGTTGTTGTTGTTGTTGTTGTTTGTTGTTGTTGTTGTTGTTGTTTGTTGTTGTTGTTGTTGTTGTTGTTGTTGTTGTTAAGTGTTGTTGTTGTTGTTGTTGTTGTTTTTGTTGTTTATTGTTGTTGTTGTTGTTGTTTTTGTTGTTTATTGTTGTTGTTGATGTTGTTGTTGATGTTGTTTATTGTTGTTGTAGTTTTTGTTGTTTTTGTTGTTTATTGTTGTTGTTTGTTGTTGTTTTTGTTGTTTGTTGTTTGTTGTTGTTCTTTGTTAACACTTTGATGTTCTTGTTATTTTTGTTGTTGTTGTTGTTTGTTATTGCTTGTTGTTTTTGTTTGTTGTTATTGTTGTTGTTATTTTTATTTGTTGTTGTTGTTGTTGTTGTTGTTGATGTTTTTATGTTGTTGTTGTTGTGTTGTTGTTGTTGTTGTTTTTGTTGTTTTCGTTGTTGTTATTGTTTTTGTTGTGTATTATTGTTGTTTTTGTTATTCTTGTTTATTGTTGTTGTTGTTTTTGTAGTTCATTGTTGTTGTTGTTTTTGTTTGTTGTTGTTGTTTGTAGCTAGTTGTTGTTGTTTCTTGTTCTTGTTGTTGTTGTTTTTTTAGTGTTCTTCTTGTTGTTGTGGTTGTTGTAGTTTTTGTTGTTTTTGTTGTTTTTGTTGTTGTTTGTTGTTGTTGTTTGTAGCTTGTTGTTGTTGTTTCTTGTTCTTGTTGTTGTTGTTTTTTTAGTGTTCTTGTTGTTGTTGTGGTTGTTGTATGTGTTGTTATTGTTGTTTATTGTTGTTGTTGTTGTTGTTGTTATTTTTTATTGTTGTTCTTGTTCTTGTTGTTACTTGTTGTTGATGTTTTTGTTATTGTTGTTGTTGTTGTTGTATTTTGTTATTGCTTGTTAGTTTGTTGGTCTTGTTGTTGTTGTTGTTGGATTTTGTTGTTGTTGTTGTTGTTATTTGTTGTTGTTGTTGTTGTTGTTGTTGTTTATTGTTGTTGTTGTTGTTTATTGATGTTGTTGTTGTTGTTGTTGAGTTTCAAGTTGTTATTGTTCTTGTTCTTGTTGTTGTTGTTCTTATTTTTGTTGTTTTAATTTGTTGTTGATGTTATTTGTTATTATTGTTGTTTGTTGCTGCTGTTGTTGTTAATGTTGTTGCTGTTGTTGTTGTTGTTGTTGTTTATTGTTGTTTTTGGTTTTGTTGTTTATTGTTGTTGTTTGTTGTTGTTATTGTTGTGGTTGTTGTTTGTTGTTGTTGTTGTTTTTGTTGTTTATTGTTGTTGTTGATGTTGTTTATTGTTGTTTTAGTTTTTGTTGTTTTTGTTGTTTATTGTTGTTGTTTTTGTTGTTTGTTGTTTGTTGTTTGTTGTTGTTCTTTGTTAACACTTTGATGTTCTTGTTATTTTTGTTGTTATTGCTTGTTGTTTTTGTTTGTTGTTATTGTTGTTGTTATTTTTATTTGTTATTGTTGTTGTTGATGTTTTTATGTTGTTGTTGTTGTGTTGTTGTTGTTGTTGTTTTTGTTGTTTTCGTTGTTGTTGTTGTTTTTGTTGTGTATTATTGTTGTTTTTGTTATTCTTGTTTATTGTTGTTGTTGTTTTTGTAGTTCATTGTTGTTGTTGTTTCTTGTTCTTGTTGTTATTTTTTTCTTGTTGTTATTGTTGTTGTTTGTGTTGTTATTGTGGTTGTTGTTGTTGTCGTTTTTGTTGTTTATTGTTGTTGTTGTTGTTGTTGTTGTTGTTTATTGTTGTTTTTGTTTGTTTTTGTTGTTGTTCTGTTTGTCAGTTTATTGTTGTTGTTGTTGTTGTTGTTTTTATTTGATGTTGTTGTTGTTGATGTTTATGTTGTTGTTGTTTTCGTTGTTGTTGTTGTTTTTGTTGTTTATTATTGTTGTTTTTGTTATTGTTGTTTGTTGTTGTTGTTGTTTTTGTTGTTCATTGTTGTTTTTGTTGTTGTTGTTGTTTGTTATTTGCTTGTTGTTGTTGTTTCTTGTTCTTGTTGTTATTTTTTTCTTGTTGTTGTTGTTGTTGTTTGTGTTGTTATTGTGGTTGTTGTTGTTGTCGTTTTTGTTGTTTATTGTTGTTGTTGTTGTTGTTTATTGTTGTTTTTGTTTGTTTTTGTTGGTGTTCTGTTTGTTGTTGTTTATTGTTGTTGTTTTTGTTGTTGTTGTTTGTTGTTGTTGTTGTTGTTGTTATTTGTTGTTGTTGGTGTTGTTGTTTGTGTTGTTGTTGTTGTTTTTGTTGTTGATTGTTGTCGTTGTTGTTGTTGTTGTTGTTGTTGTTGTTGTTGTTGTTGTTTTTGTTATTTATTGTTGTTGTTGTTGTTGTTTATTGTTATTGTTGTTTGTTTTTGTTGTTGTTGTGGTTGTTGTTTGTTGTTGTTGTTGTTAAGTGTTGTTGTTAAGTGTTGTTGTTGTTGTTGTTGTTGTTTTTGTTGTTTATTGTTGTTGTTGATGTTGTTTATTGTTGTTGTAGTTTTTGTTGTTTTTGTTGTTTATTGTTGTTGTTTGTTGTTTGTTGTTTGTTGTTGTTCTTTGTTAACACTTTGATGTTCTTGTTATTTTTGTTGTTGTTGTTGTTTGTTATTATTGCTTGTTGTTTTTGTTTGTTGTTATTGTTGTTGTTATTTTTATTTGTTGTTGTTGTTGTTGATGTTTTTATGTTGTTGTTGTTGTGTTGTTGTTGTTGTTGTTTTTGTTGTTGTTGTTTTTGTTGTGTATTATTGTTGTTTTTGTTATTCTTGTTTATTGTTGTTGTTGTTTTTGTAGTTCATTGTTGTTGTTGTTTCTTGTTCTTGTTGTTATTTTTTTCTTGTTGTTGTTGTTGTTTGTGTTGTTATTGTGGTTGTTGTTGTTGTCGTTTTTGTTGTTTATTGTTGTCGTTGTTGTTGTTGTAGTTTATTGTTGTTTTTGTTTGTTTTTGTTGTTGTTCTGTTTGTTGTTGTTTATTGTTGTTGTTGTTGTTGTTGTTGTTTTTATTTGATGTTGTTGTTGTTGTTGTTTTTATTTGATGTTGTTGTTGTTGATGTTTATGTGGTTGTTGTTTTCGTTGTTGTTGTTTGTTGTTATTGTTGTTGTTATTTTTATTTGTTGTTGTTGTTGTTGTTGATGTTTTTATGTTGTTGTTGTTGTGTTGTTGTTGTTGTTGTTTTTGTTGTTTTCGTTGTTGTTGTTGTTTTTGTTGTGTATTATTGTTGTTTTTGTTATTCTTGTTTATTGTTGTTGTTGTTTTTGTAGTTCATTGTTGTTGTTGTTGTTGTTGTTGTTTGTAGCTTGTTGTTGTTGTTTCTTGTTCTTGTTGTTGTTGTTTTTTTAGTGTTCTTGTTGTTGTTGTGGTTGTTGTATGTGTTGTTATTGTTGTTTATTGTTGTTGTTGTTGTTGTTGTTATTTTTTATTGTTGTTCTTGTTCTTGTTGTTACTTGTTGTTGATGTTTTTGTTATTGTTGTTGTTGTTGTTGTATTTTGTTATTGCTTGTTAGTTTGTTGGTCTTGTTGTTGTTGTTGTTGGATTTTGTTGTTGTTGTTGTTATTATTTGTTGTTGTTGTTGTTGTTTATTGTTGTTGTTGTTTATTATTGATGTTGTTGTTGTTGTTATTGTTTCAAGTTGTTATTGTTCTTGTTCTTGTTGTTGTTGTTCTTATTTTTGTTGTTTTAATTTGTTGTTGATGTTATTTGTTATTATTGTTGTTTGTTGCTGCTGTTGTTGTTAATGTTGTTGCTGTTGTTGTTGTTCTTGTTGTTTATCGTTGTTTTTGGTTTTGTAGTTGTTTGTTGTTGTTTGTTGTTGTTGCTGTTGTTGTTATTGTTATTGCTTGTTGTTGTTGTTGTTGTTTGTTGTTGTTGTTGTTTGTTGTTCTTATTGTTGTTGTTGTTGTTGTTGTTTTTATTTGATGTTGTTTGTTGTTTGTTGTTTGTTGTTGTTGTTGTTGTTTTTATTTGATGTTGTTGTTGTTGTTGTTGATGTTTATGTTGTTGTTGTTTTCGTTGTTGTTGTTGTTTTTGTTGTTTATTATTGTCGTTTTTGTTGTTCATTGTTGTTTTTGTTGTTGTTTGTTATTGCTTGTTGTTGTTGTTTCTTGTTGTTGTTGTTATTTTTTTCTTGTTGTTGTTGTTGTTGTTTGTGTTGTTATTGTGGTTGTTGTTGTTGTCGTTTTTGTTGTTTATTGTTGTTGTTGTTGTTGTTGTTGTTTATTGTTGTTTTTGTTTGTTTTTGTTGTTGTTCTGTTTGTTGTTGTTTATTGTTGTTGTTGTTGTTGTTGTTGTTTTTATTTGATGTTGTTGTTGTTGTTGTTTTTATTTGATGTTGTTGTTGTTGATGTTTATGTTGTTGTTGTTTTCGTTGTTGTTGTTGTTTTTGTTGTTTATTATTGTTGTTTTTGTTATTGTTGTTTGTTGTTTTTGTTTTTGTTGTTCATTGTTGTTTTTGTTGTTGTTGTTGTTTGTTATTGCTTGTTGTTGTTGTTTCTTGTTCTTGTTGTTATTTTTTTCTTGTTGCTTGTTGTTGTTTGTGTTGTTATTGTGGTTGTTGTTGTTGTTTGTTTATAGTTTTTGTTTGTTTTTGTTGGTGTTCTGTTTGTTGTTGTTTATTGTTGTTGTTGTTGTTGTTGTTGTTGTTGTTTGTTGTTGTTGTTGTTGTTGTTGTTGTTGTTATTTGTTGTTGTTGGTGTTGTTGTTTGTGTTGTTGTTGTTGTTTTTGTTGTTGATTGTTTTCGTTGTTGTTGTTGTTGTTGTTGTTTTTGTTATTTATTGTTGTTGTTGTTGTTTATTATTATTGTTGTTTGTTTTTGTTGTTGTTGTGGTTGTTGTTTGTTGTTGTTGTTGTTAAGTGTTCTTGTTGTTGTTGTTGTTGTTGTTGTTGTTGTTTTTGTTGTTCATTGTTGTTTTTGTTGTTTTCGTTGTTGTTGTTGTTTTTGTTGTGTATTATTGTTGTTTTTGTTATTCTTGTTTATTGTTGTTGTTGTTTTTGTAGTTCATTGTTGTTGTTGTTTCTTGTTCTTGTTGTTATTTTTTTCTTGTTGTTGTTGTTGTTTGTGTTGTTATTGTGGTTGTTGTTGTTGTCGTTTTTGTTGTTTATTGTTGTTGTTGTTGTTGTTGTTGTTTATTGTTGTTTTTGTTTGTGTTGTTATTGTGGTTGTTGTTGTTGTCGTTTTTGTTGTTGTTGTTGTTGTTTTTATTTGATGTTGTTGTTGTTGTTGTTTTTATTTGATGTTGTTGTTGTTGATGTTTATGTTGTTGTTGTTTTCGTTGTTGTTGTTGTTTTGTTGTTTATTATTGTTGTTTTTGTTATTGTTGTTTGTTGTTGTTGTTGTTTTTGTTGTTCATTGTTGTTTTTGTTGTTGTTGTTGTTTGTTATTGCTTGTTGTTGTTGTTTCTTGTTCTTGTTGTTATTTTTTTCTTGTTGTTGTTGTTGTTGTTTGTGTTGTTATTGTGGTTGTTGTTGTTGTCGTTTTTGTTGTTTATTGTTGTTGTTGTTGTTGTTTATTGTTGTTTTTGTTTGTTTTTGTTGGTGTTCTGTTTGTTGTTGTTTATTGTTGTTGTTGTTGTTTTTGTTTGTTGTTGTTGTTGTTGTTGTTGTTTTTGTTGTTTATTGTTGTTGTTGTTGTTGTTTTTGTTGTTTATTGTTGTTGTTGATGTTGTTGTTGATGCTGTTTATTGTTGTTGTAGTTTTTGTTGTTTTTGTTGTTTATTGTTGTTGTTTGTTGTTGTTTTTGTTGTTTGTTGTTTGTTGTTGTTCTTTGTTAACACTTTGATGTTCTTGTTATTTTTGTTGTTGTTGTTGTTTGTTATTGCTTGTTGTTTTTGTTTGTTGTTGTTTGTTATTGCTTGTTGTTTTTGTTTGTTGTTATTGTTGTTGTGATTTTTATTTGTTGTTGTTGTTGTTGATGTTTTTATGTTGTTGTTGTTGTGTTGTTGTTGTTGTTGTTTTTGTTGTTGTTGTTTTTGTTGTGTATTATTGTTGTTTTTGTTATTCTTGTTTATTGTTGTTGTTGTTTTTGTAGTTCATTGTTGTTGTTGTTTCTTGTTCTTGTTGTTATTTTTTTCTTGTTGTTGTTGTTGTTTGTGTTGTTATTGTGGTTGTTGTTGTTGTCGTTTTTGTTGTTTATTGTTGTTGTTGTTGTTGTTGTTGTTTATTGTTGTTTTTGTTTGTTTTTGTTGTTGTTCTGTTTGTTGTTGTTTATTGTTGTTGTTGTTGTTGTTGTTGTTTTTATTTGATGTTGTTGTTGTTGTTGTTTTTATTTGATGTTGTTGTTGTTGATGTTTATGTGGTTG
>OX359293.1:34423353-34468353 GCA_947179395.2 Pulicaria dysenterica
GTTATTCTTGTTTATTGTTGTTGTTGTTTTTGTAGTTCATTGTTGTTGTTGTTGTTGTTGTTGTTTGTAGCTTGTTGTTGTTGTTTCTTGTTCTTGTTGTTGTTGTTTTTTTAGTGTTCTTGTTGTTGTTGTGGTTGTTGTATGTGTTGTTATTGTTGTTTATTGTTGTTGTTGTTGTTGTTGTTATTTTTTATTGTTGTTCTTGTTCTTGTTGTTGATGTTTTTGTTATTGTTGTTGTTGTTGTTGTATTTTGTTATTGCTTGTTAGTTTGTTGGTCTTGTTATTGTTGTTGTTGGATTTTGTTGTTGTTGTTGTTATTATTTGTTGTTGTTGTTGTTGTTGTTTATTGTTGTTGTTGTTTATTATTGATGTTGTTGTTGTTGTTATTGTTTCAAGTTGTTATTGTTCTTGTTCTTGTTGTTGTTGTTCTTATTTTTGTTGTTTTAATTTGTTGTTAATGTTATTTGTTATTATTGTTGTTTGTTGTTGCTGTTGTTGTTAATGTTGTTCTTGTTGTTTATCGTTGTTTTTGGTTTTGTTGTTTATTGTTGTTGTTTGTTGTTGTTGTTGTTGTTTGTTGTTTGTTGTTGTTGTTGTTGTTTATTGTTTGTTGTTTGTTGTTTGTTGTTGTTGTTGTTTTTATTTGATGTTGTTTGTTGTTTGTTGTTTGTTGTTGTTGTTGTTGTTTTTATTTGATGTTGTTGTTGTTGTTGTTGATGTTTATGTTGTTGTTGTTTTCGTTGTTGTTGTTGTTTTTGTTTTTTATTATTGTCGTTTTTGTTGTTCATTGTTGTTTTTGTTGTTGTTTGTTATTGCTTGTTGTTGTTGTTTCTTGTTCTTGTTGTTATTTTTTTCTTGTTGTTGTTGTTGTTGTTTGTGTTGTTATTGTGGTTGTTGTTGTTGTCGTTTTTGTTGTTTATTGTTGTTGTTGTTGTTGTTGTTGTTTATTGTTGTTTTTGTTTGTTTTTGTTGTTGTTCTGTTTGTTGTTGTTTATTGTTGTTGTTGTTGTTGTTGTTGTTTTTATTTGATGTTGTTGTTGTTGTTGTTTTTATTTGATGTTGTTGTTGTTGATGTTTATGTGGTTGTTGTTTTCGTTGTTGTTGTTTGTTGTTATTGTTGTTGTTATTTTTATTTGTTGTTGTTGTTGTTGTTGATGTTTTTATGTTGTTGTTGTTGTGTTGTTGTTGTTGTTGTTTTTGTTGTTTTCGTTGTTGTTGTTGTTTTTGTTGTGTATTATTGTTTTTTTGTTATTCTTGTTTATTGTTGTTGTTGTTTTTGTAGTTCATTGTTGTTGTTGTTGTTGTTGTTGTTTGTAGCTTGTTGTTGTTGTTTCTTGTTCTTGTTGTTGTTGTTTTTATAGTGTTCTTGTTGTTGTTGTTGTTGTTGTATGTGTTGTTATTGTTGTTTATTGTTGTTGTTGTTGTTGTTGTTATTTTTTATTGTTGTTCTTGTTCTTGTTGTTACTTGTTGTTGATGTTTTTGTTATTGTTGTTGTTGTTGTTGTATTTTGTTATTGCTTGTTAGTTTGTTGGTCTTGTTGTTGTTGTTGTTGGATTTTGTTGTTGTTGTTGTTATTATTTGTTGTTGTTGTTGTTGTTGTTTATTGTTGTTGTTGTTTATTATTGATGTTGTTGTTGTTGTTATTGTTTCAAGTTGTTATTGTTCTTGTTCTTGTTGTTGTTGTTCTTATTTTTGTTGTTTTAATTTGTTGTTAATGTTATTTGTTATTATTGTTGTTTGTTGTTGCTGTTGTTGTTAATGTTGTTCTTGTTGTTTATCGTTGTTTTTGGTTTTGTTGTTTATTGTTGTTGTTTGTTGTTGTTGTTGTTGTTTGTTGTTTGTTGTTTGTTGTTGTTGTTGTTGTTTATTGTTTGTTGTTTGTTGTTTGTTGTTGTTGTTGTTTTTATTTGATGTTGTTTGTTGTTTGTTGTTTGTTGTTGTTGTTGTTGTTTTTATTTGATGTTGTTGTTGTTGTTGTTGATGTTTATGTTGTTGTTGTTTTCGTTGTTGTTGTTGTTTTTGTTGTTTATTATTGTCGTTTTTGTTGTTCATTGTTGTTTTTGTTGTTGTTTGTTATTGCTTGTTGTTGTTGTTTCTTGTTCTTGTTGTTATTTTTTTCTTGTTGTTGTTGTTGTTGTTTGTGTTGTTATTGAGGTTGTTGTTGTTGTCGTTTTTGTTGTTTATTGTTGTTGTTGTTGTTGTTGTTGTTTATTGTTGTTTTTGTTTGTTTTTGTTGTTGTTCTGTTTGTTGTTGTTTATTGTTGTTGTTGTTGTTGTTGTTGTTTTTATTTGATGTTGTTGTTGTTGTTGTTTTTATTTGATGTTGTTGTTGTTGATGTTTATGTTGTTGTTGTTTTCGTTGTTGTTGTTGTTTTTGTTGTTTATTATTGTTGTTTTTGTTATTGTTGTTTGTTGTTGTTGTTTTTGTTGTTCATTGTTGTTTTTGTTGTTGTTGTTGTTTGTTATTGCTTGTTGTTGTTGTTTCTTGTTCTTGTTGTTATTTTTTTCTTGTTGTTGTTGTTGTTGTTTGTGTTGTTATTGTGGTTGTTGTTGTTGTTGTTTATAGTTTTTGTTTGTTTTTGTTGGTGTTCTGTTTGTTGTTGTTTATTGTTGTTGTTGTTGTTGTTGTTGTTGTTGTTTGTTGTTGTTGTTGTTGTTGTTGTTGTTGTTGTTGTTTGTTGTTGTTGTTGTTGTTGTTGTTGTTGTTATTTGTTGTTGTTGGTGTTGTTGTTTGTGTTGTTGTTGTTGTTTTTGTTGTTGATTGTTTTCGTTGTTGTTGTTGTTGTTGTTGTTTTTGTTATTTATTGTTGTTGTTGTTGTTTATTGTTATTGTTGTTTGTTTTTGTTGTTGTTGTGGTTGTTGTTTGTTGTTGTTGTTGTTAAGTGTTCTTGTTGTTGTTGTTGTTGTTGTTGTTTTTGTTGTTCATTGTTGTTTTTGTTGTTTTCGTTGTTGTTGTTGTTTTTGTTGTGTATTATTGTTGTTTTTGTTATTCTTGTTTATTGTTGTTGTTGTTTTTGTAGTTCATTGTTGTTGTTTCTTGTTCTTGTTGTTATTTTTTTCTTGTTGTTGTTGTTGTTGTTTGTGTTGTTATTGTGGTTGTTGTTGTTGTCGTTTTTGTTGTTTATTGTTGTTGTTGTTGTTGTTGTTGTTTATTGTTGTTTTTGTTTGTGTTGTTATTGTGGTTGTTATTGTTGTCGTTTTTGTTGTTGTTGTTGTTGTTTTTATTTGATGTTGTTGTTGTTGTTGTTTTTATTTGATGTTGTTGTTGTTGATGTTTATGTTGTTGTTGTTTTCGTTGTTGTTGTTGTTTTTGTTGTTTATTATTGTTGTTTTTGTTATTGTTGTTTGTTGTTGTTGTTTTTGTTGTTCATTGTTGTTTTTGTTGTTGTTGTTGTTTGTTATTGCTTGTTGTTGTTGTTTCTTGTTCTTGTTGTTATTTTTTTCTTGTTGTTGTTGTTGTTGTTTGTGTTGTTATTGTGGTTGTTGTTGTTGTTGTTTATAGTTTTTGTTTGTTTTTGTTGGTGTTCTGTTTGTTGTTGTTTATTGTTGTTGTTGTTGTTGTTGTTGTTGTTTGTTGTTGTTGTTGTTGTTGTTGTTGTTGTTGTTGTTATTTGTTGTTGTTAGTGTTGTTGTTTGTGTTGTTGTTGTTGTTTTTGTTGTTGATTGTTTTCGTTGTTGTTGTTGTTGTTGTTGTTTTTGTTATTTATTGTTGTTGTTGTTGTTTATTGTTATTGTTGTTTGTTTTTGTTGTTGTTGTGGTTGTTGTTTGTTGTTGTTGTTGTTAAGTGTTCTTGTTGTTGTTGTTGTTGTTGTTGTTGTTGTTGTTGTTGTTTTTGTTGTTTATTGTTGTTGTTGATGTTGTTGTTGATGTTGTTTATTGTTGTTGTAGTTTCTGTTGTTTATTGTTGTTGTTTGTTGTTGTTTTTGTTGTTTGTTGTTTGTTGTTTGTTGTTTGTTGTTGTTCTTTGTTAACACTTTGATGTTCTTATTATTTTTGTTGTTGTTGTTGTTTGTTATTGCTTGTTGTTTTTGTTTGTTGTTATTGTTGTTGTTATTTTTATTTGTTGTTGTTGTTGTTGTTGATGTTTTTATGTTGTTGTTGTTGTGTTGTTGTTGTTGTTGTTTTTGTTGTTTTCGTTGTTGTTGTTGTTTTTGTTTTGTATTATTGTTGATTTTTTTATTCTTGTTTATTGTTGTTGTTGTTTTTGTAGTTCATTGTTGTTGTTGTTTTTGTTTGTTGTTGTTGTTTGTAGCTTGTTGTTGTTGTTTCTTGTTCTTGTTGTTGTTGTTTTTTTAGTGTTCTTCTTGTTGTTGTGGTTGTTGTATGTGTTGTTATTGTTGTTTATTGTTGTTGTTGTTGTTATTTTTTATTGTTGTTCTTGTTCTTGTTGTTACTTGTTGTTGATGTTTTTGTTATTGTTGTTGTTGTTGTTGTATTTTGTTATTGCTTGTTAGTTTGTTGGTCTTGTTGTTGTTGTTGTTGGATTTTGTTGTTGTTGTTGTTGTTATTTGTTGTTGTTGTTGTTGTTGTTGTTGTTTATTGATGTTGTTGTTGTTGTTGTTCTTGTTTCAAGTTGTTATTGTTCTTGTTCTTGTTGTTGTTGTTCTTATTTTTGTTGTTTTAATTTGTTGTTGATGTTATTTGTTATTATTGTTGTTTGTTGCTGCTGTTGTTGTTGTTCTTGTTGATTATTGTTGTTTTTGGTTTTGTAGTTTATTGTTGTTGTTTGTTGTTGTTATTGTTGTGGTTGTTGTTTATTGTTGTTGTAGTTTTTGTTGTTTTTGTTGTTTATTGTTGTTGTTTGTTGTTGTTTTTGTTGTTTGTTGTTTTTATTTGATGTTGTTGTTTTTATTTGATGTTGTTGTTTTTATTTGATGTTGTTGTTGTTGATGTTTATGTTGTTGTTGTTTTCGTTGTTGTTGTTGTTTTGTTGTTTATTATTGTTGTTTTTGTTGTTGTTGTTTGTTGTTGTTGTTGTTTTTGTTGTTCATTGTTGTTTTTGTTGTTGTTGTTGTTTGTTATTGCTTGTTGTTGTTGTTTCTTGTTATTGTTGTTATTTTTTTCTTGTTGTTGTTGTTGTTGTTTGTGTTGTTATTGTGGTTGTTGTTGTTGTCGTTTTTGTTGTTTATTGTTGTTGTTGTTGTTGTTTATTGTTGTTTTTGTTTGTTTTTGTTGGTGTTCTGTTTGTTGTTGTTTATTGTTGTTGTTGTTGTTTTTGTTTGTTGTTGTTGTTGTTGTTGTTGTTGTTAAGTGTTGTTGTTGTTGTTGTTGTTGTTTTTGTTGTTTATTGTTGTTGTTGTTGTTGTTTTTGTTGTTTATTGTTGTTGTTGATGTTGTTGTTGATGTTGTTTATTGTTGTTGTAGTTTTTGTTGTTTTTGTTGTTTATTGTTGTTGTTTGTTGTTGTTTTTGTTGTTTGTTGTTTGTTGTTGTTCTTTGTTAACACTTTGATGTTCTTGTTATTTTTGTTGTTGTTGTTGTTTTGTTATTGCTTGTTGTTTTTGTTTGTTGTTATTGTTGTTGTTATTTTTATTTGTTGTTGTTGTTGTTGTTGTTGATGTTTTTATGTTGTTGTTGTTGTGTTGTTGTTGTTGTTGTTTTTGTTGTTTTCGTTGTTGTTATTGTTTTTGTTGTGTATTATTGTTGTTTTTGTTATTCTTGTTTATTGTTGTTGTTGTTTTTGTAGTTCATTGTTGTTGTTGTTTTTGTTTGTTGTTGTTGTTTGTAGCTTGTTGTTGTTGTTTTCGTTGTTGTTGTTGTTTTTGTTGTTTATTATTGTCGTTTTTGTTGTTCATTGTTGTTTTTGTTGTTGTTTGTTATTATAGCTTGTTGTTGTTGTTTCTTGTTCTTGTTGTTATTTTTTTCTTGTTGTTGTTGTTGTTGTTTGTGTTGTTATTGTGGTTGTTGTTGTTGTCGTTTTTGTTGTTTATTGTTGTTGTTGTTGTTGTTGTTGTTTATTGTTGTTTTTGTTTGTTTTTGTTGTTGTTCTGTTTGTTGTTGTTTATTGTTGTTGTTGTTGTTGTTGTTGTTTTTATTTGATGTTGTTGTTGTTGTTTTTATTTGATGTTGTTGTTGTTGATGTTTATGTTGTTGTTGTTGTTTTCGTTGTTTATTATTGTTGTTTTTGTTATTGTTGTTTGTTGTTGTTGTTTTTGTTGTTCATTGTTGTTTTTGTTGTTGTTGTTGTTTGTTATTGCTTGTTGTTGTTGTTTCTTGTTCTTGTTGTTATTTTTTTCTTGTTGTTGTTGTTGTTGTTTGTGTTGTTATTGTGGTTGTTGTTGTTGTTGTTTATAGTTTTTGTTTGTTTTTGTTGGTGTTCTGTTTGTTGTTGTTTATTGTTGTTGTTGTTGTTGTTGTTGTTGTTGTTTGTTGTTGTTGTTGTTGTTGTTGTTGTTGTTGTTATTTGTTGTTGTTAGTGTTGTTGTTTGTGTTGTTGTTGTTGTTTTTGTTGTTGATTGTTTTCGTTGTTGTTGTTGTTGTTGTTGTTTTTGTTATTTATTGTTGTTGTTGTTGTTTATTGTTATTGTTGTTTGTTTTTGTTGTTGTTGTGGTTGTTGTTTGTTGTTGTTGTTGTTAAGTGTTCTTGTTGTTGTTGTTGTTGTTGTTGTTGTTGTTTTTGTTGTTTATTGTTGTTGTTGATGTTGTTGTTGATGTTGTTTATTGTTGTTGTAGTTTCTGTTGTTTATTGTTGTTGTTTGTTGTTGTTTTTGTTGTTTGTTGTTTGTTGTTTGTTGTTTGTTGTTGTTCTTTGTTAACACTTTGATGTTCTTATTATTTTTGTTGTTGTTGTTGTTTGTTATTGCTTGTTGTTTTTGTTTGTTGTTATTGTTGTTGTTATTTTTATTTGTTGTTGTTGTTGTTGTTGATGTTTTTATGTTGTTGTTGTTGTGTTGTTGTTGTTGTTGTTTTTGTTGTTTTCGTTGTTGTTGTTGTTTTTGTTTTGTATTATTGTTGATTTTTTTATTCTTGTTTATTGTTGTTGTTGTTTTTGTAGTTCATTGTTGTTGTTGTTTTTGTTGTTCATTGTTGTTGTTGTTTTTGTTTGTTGTTGTTGTTTGTAGCTTGTTGTTGTTGTTTCTTGTTCTTGTTGTTGTTGTTTTTTTAGTGTTCTTCTTGTTGTTGTGGTTGTTGTATGTGTTGTTATTGTTGTTTATTGTTGTTGTTGTTGTTGTTATTTTTTATTGTTGTTCTTGTTCTTGTTGTTACTTGTTGTTGATGTTTTTGTTATTGTTGTTGTTGTTGTTGTATTTTGTTATTGCTTGTTAGTTTGTTGGTCTTGTTGTTGTTGTTGTTGGATTTTGTTGTTGTTGTTGTTGTTATTTGTTGTTGTTGTTGTTGTTGTTGTTTATTGTTGTTGTTGTTGTTTATTGATGTTGTTGTTGTTGTTGTTCTTGTTTCAAGTTGTTATTGTTCTTGTTCTTGTTGTTGTTCTTATTTTTGTTGTTTTAATTTGTTGTTGATGTTATTTGTTATTATTGTTGTTTGTTGCTGCTGTTGTTGTTAATGTTGTTGCTGAACTTGTTGTTTATTGTTGTTTTTGGTTTTGTTGTTTATTGTTGTTGTTTGTTGTTGTTGTTGTTGTGGTTGTTGTTTGTTGTTGTTGTTGTTTTTGTTGTTTATTGTTGTTGTTGATGTTGTTTATTGTTGTTGTAGTTTTTGTTGTTTTTGTTGTTTATTGTTGTTGTTTGTTGTTGTTTTTGTTGTTTGTTGTTTGTTGTTGTTCTTTGTTAACACTTTGATGTTCTTGTTATTTTTGTTGTTGTTGTTGTTTGTTATTGCTTGTTGTTTTTGTTTGTTGTTATTGTTGTTGTTATTTTTATTTGTTGTTATTGTTGTTGTTATTTTTATTTGTTGTTGTTGTTGTTGATGTTTTTATGTTGTTGTTGTTGTGTTGTTGTTGTTGTTGTTTTTGTTGTTTTCGTTGTTGTTATTGTTTTTGTTGTGTATTATTGTTGTTTTTGTTATTCTTGTTTATTGTTGTTGTTGTTTTTGTAGTTCATTGTTGTTGTTGTTTTTGTTTGTTGTTGTTGTTTGTAGCTTGTTGTTGTTGTTTCTTGTTCTTGTTGTTGTTGTTTTTTTAGTGTTCTTCTTGTTGTTGTGGTTGTTGTAGTTTTTGTTGTTTTTGTTGTTTTTGTTGTTGTTTGTTGTTGTTGTTTGTAGCTTGTTGTTGTTGTTTCTTGTTCTTGTTGTTGTTGTTTTTTTAGTGTTCTTGTTGTTGTTGTGGTTGTTGTATGTGTTGTTATTGTTGTTTATTGTTGTTGTTGTTGTTGTTGTTATTTTTTATTGTTGTTCTTGTTCTTGTTGTTACTTGTTGTTGATGTTTTTGTTATTGTTGTTGTTGTTGTTGTATTTTGTTATTGCTTGTTAGTTTGTTGGTCTTGTTGTTGTTGTTGTTGGATTTTGTTGTTGTTGTTGTTGTTGTTGTTGTTGTTTATTGTTGTTGTTGTTGTTTATTGATGTTGTTGTTGTTGTTGTTGAGTTTCAAGTTGTTATTGTTCTTGTTCTTGTTGTTGTTGTTCTTATTTTTGTTGTTTTAATTTGTTGTTGATGTTATTTGTTATTATTGTTGTTTGTTGCTGCTGTTGTTGTTAATGTTGTTGCTGTTGTTGTTGTTGTTGTTGTTTATTGTTGTTTTTGGTTTTGTTGTTTATTGTTGTTGTTTGTTGTTGTTATTGTTGTGGTTGTTGTTTGTTGTTGTTGTTGTTTTTGTTGTTTATTGTTGTTGTTGATGTTGTTTATTGTTGTTTTAGTTTTTGTTGTTTTTGTTGTTTATTGTTGTTGTTTGTTGTTGTTTTTGTTGTTTGTTGTTTGTTGTTTGTTGTTGTTCTTTGTTAACACTTTGATGTTCTTGTTATTTTTGTTGTTATTGCTTGTTGTTTTTGTTTGTTGTTATTGTTGTTGTTATTTTTATTTGTTATTGTTGTTGTTGATGTTTTTATGTTGTTGTTGTTGTGTTGTTGTTGTTGTTGTTTTTGTTGTTTTCGTTGTTGTTGTTGTTTTTGTTGTGTATTATTGTTGTTTTTGTTATTCTTGTTTATTGTTGTTGTTGTTTTTGTAGTTCATTGTTGTTGTTTCTTGTTCTTGTTGTTATTTTTTTCTTGTTGTTGTTGTTGTTGTTTGTGTTGTTATTGTGGTTGTTGTTGTTGTCGTTTTTGTTGTTTATTGTTGTTGTTGTTGTTGTTGTTGTTGTTTATTGTTGTTTTTGTTTGTTTTTGTTGTTGTTCTGTTTGTCAGTTTATTGTTGTTGTTGTTGTTGTTGTTTTTATTTGATGTTGTTGTTGTTGATGTTTATGTTGTTGTTGTTTTCGTTGTTGTTGTTGTTTTTGTTGTTTATTATTGTTGTTTTTGTTATTGTTGTTTGTTGTTGTTGTTGTTTTTGTTGTTCATTGTTGTTTTTGTTGTTGTTGTTGTTTGTTATTTGCTTGTTGTTGTTGTTTCTTGTTCTTGTTGTTATTTTTTTCTTGTTGTTGTTGTTGTTGTTTGTGTTGTTATTGTGGTTGTTGTTGTTGTCGTTTTTGTTGTTTATTGTTGTTGTTGTTGTTGTTTATTGTTGTTTTTGTTTGTTTTTGTTGGTGTTCTGTTTGTTGTTGTTTATTGTTGTTGTTTTTGTTGTTGTTGTTTGTTGTTGTTGTTGTTGTTGTTGTTGTTATTTGTTGTTGTTGTTGTTGTTGTTTGTGTTGTTGTTGTTGTTGTTGTTGTTGATTGTTGTCGTTGTTGTTGTTGTTGTTGTTGTTGTTGTTGTTTTTGTTATTTATTGTTGTTGTTGTTGTTGTTTATTGTTATTGTTGTTTGTTTTTGTTGTTGTTGTGGTTGTTGTTTGTTGTTGTTGTTGTTAAGTGTTGTTGTTGTTGTTGTTGTTGTTGTTGTTGTTTTTGTTGTTTATTGTTGTTGTTGATGTTGTTTATTGTTGTTGTAGTTTTTGTTGTTTTTGTTGTTTATTGTTGTTGTTTGTTGTTGTTTTTGTTGTTTGTTGTTTGTTGTTTGTTGTTGTTCTTTGTTAACACTTTGATGTTCTTGTTATTTTTGTTGTTGTTGTTGTTTGTTATTATTGCTTGTTGTTTTTGTTTGTTGTTATTGTTGTTGTTATTTTTATTTGTTGTTGTTGTTGTTGATGTTTTTATGTTGTTGTTGTGTTGTTGTTGTTGTTGTTTTTGTTGTTGTTGTTTTTGTTGTGTATTATTGTTGTTTTTGTTATTCTTGTTTATTGTTGTTGTTGTTTTTGTAGTTCATTGTTGTTGTTGTTTCTTGTTCTTGTTGTTATTTTTTTCTTGTTGTTGTTGTTGTTTGTGTTGTTATTGTGGTTGTTGTTGTTGTCGTTTTTGTTGTTTATTGTTGTTGTTGTTGTTGTTGTTGTTTATTGTTGTTTTTGTTTGTTTTTGTTGTTGTTCTGTTTCTTGTTGTTTATTGTTGTTGTTGTTGTTGTTGTTGTTTTTATTTGATGTTGTTGTTGTTGTTGTTTTTATTTGATGTTGTTGTTGTTGATGTTTATGTGGTTGTTGTTTTCGTTGTTGTTGTTTGTTGTTATTGTTGTTGTTATTTTTATTTGTTGTTGTTGTTGTTGTTGATGTTTTTATGTTGTTGTTGTTGTGTTGTTGTTGTTGTTGTTTTTGTTGTTTTCGTTGTTGTTGTTGTTTTTGTTGTGTATTATTGTTGTTTTTGTTATTCTTGTTTATTGTTGTTGTTGTTTTTGTAGTTCATTGTTGTTGTTGTTGTTGTTGTTGTTTGTAGCTTGTTGTTGTTGTTTGTTGTTCTTGTTGTTGTTGTTTTTATAGTGTTCTTGTTGTTGTTGTGGTTGTTGTATGTGTTGTTATTGTTGTTTATTGTTGTTGTTGTTGTTGTTGTTATTTTTTATTGTTGTTCTTGTTCTTGTTGTTACTTGTTGTTGATGTTTTTGTTATTGTTGTTGTTGTTGTTGTATTTTGTTATTGCTTGTTAGTTTGTTGGTCTTGTTGTTGTTGTTGTTGGATTTTGTTGTTGTTGTTGTTATTATTTGTTGTTGTTGTTGTTGTTGTTTATTGTTGTTGTTGTTTATTATTGATGTTGTTGTTGTTGTTATTGTTTCAAGTTGTTATTGTTCTTGTTCTTGTTGTTGTTGTTCTTATTTTTGTTGTTTTAATTTGTTGTTGATGTTATTTGTTATTATTGTTGTTTGTTGCTGCTGTTGTTGTTAATGTTGTTGCTGTTGTTGTTGTTCTTGTTGTTTATCGTTGTTTTTGGTTTTGTTGTATATTGTTGTTGTTTGTTGTTGTTGTTGTTGTTTGTTGTTTGTTGTTTGTTGTTGTTGTTGTTGTTTGTTGTTTGTTGTTTGTTGTTTGTTGTTGTTGTTGTTGTTGTTTTTATTTGATGTTGTTGTTGTTGTTGTTGATGTTTATGTTGTTATTGTTTTCGTTGTTGTTGTTGTTTTCGTTGTTGTTGTTGTTTTTGTTGTTTATTATTGTCGTTTTTGTTGTTCATTGTTGTTTTTGTTGTTGTTTGTTATTGCTTGTTGTTGTTGTTTCTTGTTCTTGTTGTTATTTTTTTCTTGTTGTTGTTGTTGTTGTTTGTGTTGTTATTGTGGTTGTTGTTGTTGTCGTTTTTGTTGTTTATTGTTGTTGTTGTTGTTGTTGTTGTTTATTGTTGTTTTTGTTTGTTTTTGTTGTTGTTCTGTTTGTTGTTGTTTATTGTTGTTGTTGTTGTTGTTGTTGTTTTTATTTGATGTTGTTGTTGTTGTTGTTTTTATTTGATGTTGTTGTTGTTGATGTTTATGTTGTTGTTGTTTTCGTTGTTGTTGTTGTTTTTGTTGTTTATTATTGTTGTTTTTGTTATTGTTGTTTGTTGTTGTTGTTTTTGTTGTTCATTGTTGTTTTTGTTGTTGTTGTTGTTTGTTATTGCTTGTTGTTGTTGTTTCTTGTTCTTGTTGTTATTTTTTTCTTGTTGTTGTTGTTGTTGTTTGTGTTGTTATTGTGGTTGTTGTTGTTGTTGTTTATAGTTTTTGTTTGTTTTTGTTGGTGTTCTGTTTGTTGTTGTTTATTGTTATCGTTGTTGTTGTTGTTGTTGTTGTTTGTTGTTCTTATCGTTGTTGTTGTTTTTGTTGTTGTTGTTATTTGTTGTTGTTAGTGTTGTTGTTTGTGTTGTTGTTGTTGTTTTTGTTGTTGATTGTTTTCGTTGTTGTTGTTGTTGTTGTTGTTTTTGTTATTTATTGTTGTTGTTGTTGTTTATTGTTATTGTTGTTTGTTTTTGTTGTTGTTGTGGTTGTTGTTTGTTGTTGTTGTTGTTAAGTGTTGTTGTTGTTGTTGTTGTTGTTGTTGTTGTTGTTGTTGTTGTTTTTGTTGTTTATTGTTGTTGTTGATGTTGTTGTTGATGTTGTTTATTGTTGTTGTAGTTTCTGTTGTTTATTGTTGTTGTTTGTTGTTGTTTTTGTTGTTTGTTGTTTGTTGTTTGTTGTTTGTTGTTGTTCTTTGTTAACACTTTGATGTTCTTATTATTTTTGTTGTTGTTGTTGTTTGTTATTGCTTGTTGTTTTTGTTTGTTGTTATTGTTGTTGTTATTTTTATTTGTTGTTGTTGTTGTTGTTGATGTTTTTATGTTGTTGTTGTTGTGTTGTTGTTGTTGTTGTTTTTGTTGTTTTCGTTGTTGTTGTTGTTTTTGTTTTGTATTATTGTTGATTTTTTTATTCTTGTTTATTGTTGTTGTTGTTTTTGTAGTTCATTGTTGTTGTTGTTTTTGTTTGTTGTTGTTGTTTGTAGCTTGTTGTTGTTGTTTCTTGTTCTTGTTGTTGTTGTTTTTTTAGTGTTCTTCTTGTTGTTGTGGTTGTTGTATGTGTTGTTATTGTTGTTTATTGTTGTTGTTGTTGTTATTTTTTATTGTTGTTCTTGTTCTTGTTGTTACTTGTTGTTGATGTTTTTGTTATTGTTGTTGTTGTTGTTGTATTTTGTTATTGCTTGTTAGTTTGTTGGTCTTGTTGTTGTTGTTGTTGGATTTTGTTGTTGTTGTTGTTGTTATTTGTTGTTGTTGTTGTTGTTGTTGTTGTTTATTGATGTTGTTGTTGTTGTTGTTCTTGTTTCAAGTTGTTATTGTTCTTGTTCTTGTTGTTGTTGTTCTTATTTTTGTTGTTTTAATTTGTTGTTGATGTTATTTGTTATTATTGTTGTTTGTTGCTGCTGTTGTTGTTGTTCTTGTTGATTATTGTTGTTTTTGGTTTTGTAGTTTATTGTTGTTGTTTGTTGTTGTTATTGTTGTGGTTGTTGTTTATTGTTGTTGTAGTTTTTGTTGTTTTTGTTGTTTATTGTTGTTGTTTGTTGTTGTTTTTGTTGTTTGTTGTTTTTATTTGATGTTGTTGTTTTTATTTGATGTTGTTGTTTTTATTTGATGTTGTTGTTGTTGATGTTTATGTTGTTGTTGTTTTCGTTGTTGTTGTTGTTTTGTTGTTTATTATTGTTGTTTTTGTTATTGTTGTTTGTTGTTGTTGTTGTTTTTGTTGTTCATTGTTGTTTTTGTTGTTGTTGTTGTTTGTTATTGCTTGTTGTTGTTGTTTCTTGTTCTTGTTGTTATTTTTTTCTTGTTGTTGTTGTTGTTGTTTGTGTTGTTATTGTGGTTGTTGTTGTTGTCGTTTTTGTTGTTTATTGTTGTTGTTGTTGTTGTTTATTGTTGTTTTTGTTTGTTTTTGTTGGTGTTCTGTTTGTTGTTGTTTATTGTTGTTGTTGTTGTTTTTGTTTGTTGTTGTTGTTGTTGTTGTTGTTGTTAAGTGTTGTTGTTGTTGTTGTTGTTGTTTTTGTTGTTTATTGTTGTTGTTGTTGTTGTTTTTGTTGTTTATTGTTGTTGTTGATGTTGTTGTTGATGTTGTTTATTGTTGTTGTAGTTTTTGTTGTTTTTGTTGTTTATTGTTGTTGTTTGTTGTTGTTTTTGTTGTTTGTTGTTTGTTGTTGTTCTTTGTTAACACTTTGATGTTCTTGTTATTTTTGTTGTTGTTGTTGTTTGTTATTGCTTGTTGTTTTTGTTTGTTGTTATTGTTGTTGTTATTTTTATTTGTTGTTGTTGTTGTTGTTGTTGATGTTTTTATGTTGTTGTTGTTGTGTTGTTGTTGTTGTTGTTTTTGTTGTTTTCGTTGTTGTTATTGTTTTTGTTGTGTATTATTGTTGTTTTTGTTATTCTTGTTTATTGTTGTTGTTGTTTTTGTAGTTCATTGTTGTTGTTGTTTTTGTTTGTTGTTGTTGTTTGTAGCTTGTTGTTGTTGTTTTCGTTGTTGTTGTTGTTTTTGTTGTTTATTATTGTCGTTTTTGTTGTTCATTGTTGTTTTTGTTGTTGTTTGTTATTATAGCTTGTTGTTGTTGTTTCTTGTTCTTGTTGTTATTTTTTTCTTGTTGTTGTTGTTGTTGTTTGTGTTGTTATTGTGGTTGTTGTTGTTGTCGTTTTTGTTGTTTATTGTTGTTGTTGTTGTTGTTGTTGTTTATTGTTGTTTTTGTTTGTTTTTGTTGTTGTTCTGTTTGTTGTTGTTTATTGTTGTTGTTGTTGTTGTTGTTGTTTTTATTTGATGTTGTTGTTGTTGTTGTTTTTATTTGATGTTGTTGTTGTTGATGTTTATGTTGTTGTTGTTGTTTTCGTTGTTTATTATTGTTGTTTTTGTTATTGTTGTTTGTTGTTGTTGTTTTTGTTGTTCATTGTTGTTTTTGTTGTTGTTGTTGTTTGTTATTGCTTGTTGTTGTTGTTTCTTGTTCTTGTTGTTATTTTTTTCTTGTTGTTGTTGTTGTTGTTTGTGTTGTTATTGTGGTTGTTGTTGTTGTTGTTTATAGTTTTTGTTTGTTTTTGTTGGTGTTCTGTTTGTTGTTGTTTATTGTTGTTGTTGTTGTTGTTGTTGTTGTTGTTTGTTGTTGTTGTTGTTGTTGTTGTTGTTGTTGTTATTTGTTGTTGTTTGTGTTGTTGTTTGTGTTGTTGTTGTTGTTTTTGTTGTTGATTGTTTTCGTTGTTGTTGTTGTTGTTGTTGTTTTTGTTATTTATTGTTGTTGTTGTTGTTTATTGTTATTGTTGTTTGTTTTTGTTGTTGTTGTGGTTGTTGTTTGTTGTTGTTGTTGTTAAGTGTTCTTGTTGTTGTTGTTGTTGTTGTTGTTGTTGTTTTTGTTGTTTATTGTTGTTGTTGATGTTGTTGTTGATGTTGTTTATTGTTGTTGTAGTTTCTGTTGTTTATTGTTGTTGTTTGTTGTTGTTTTTGTTGTTTGTTGTTTGTTGTTTGTTGTTTGTTGTTGTTCTTTGTTAACACTTTGATGTTCTTATTATTTTTGTTGTTGTTGTTGTTTGTTATTGCTTGTTGTTTTTGTTTGTTGTTATTGTTGTTGTTATTTTTATTTGTTGTTGTTGTTGTTGTTGATGTTTTTATGTTGTTGTTGTTGTTTTTGTTGTTTTCGTTGTTGTTGTTGTTTTTGTTTTGTATTATTGTTGATTTTTTTATTCTTGTTTATTGTTGTTGTTGTTTTTGTAGTTCATTGTTGTTGTTGTTTTTGTAGTTCATTGTTGTTGTTGTTTTTGTTTGTTGTTGTTGTTTGTAGCTTGTTGTTGTTGTTTCTTGTTCTTGTTGTTGTTGTTTTTTTAGTGTTCTTCTTGTTGTTGTGGTTGTTGTATGTGTTGTTATTGTTGTTTATTGTTGTTGTTGTTGTTGTTATTTTTTATTGTTGTTCTTGTTCTTGTTGTTACTTGTTGTTGATGTTTTTGTTATTGTTGTTGTTGTTGTTGTATTTTGTTATTGCTTGTTAGTTTGTTGGTCTTGTTGTTGTTGTTGTTGGATTTTGTTGTTGTTGTTGTTGTTATTTGTTGTTGTTGTTGTTGTTGTTGTTGTTTATTGTTGTTGTTGTTGTTTATTGATGTTGTTGTTGTTGTTGTTCTTGTTTCAAGTTGTTATTGTTCTTGTTCTTGTTGTTGTTCTTATTTTTGTTGTTTTAATTTGTTGTTGATGTTATTTGTTATTATTGTTGTTTGTTGCTGCTGTTGTTGTTAATGTTGTTGCTGAACTTGTTGTTTATTGTTGTTTTTGGTTTTGTTGTTTATTGTTGTTGTTTGTTGTTGTTGTTGTTGTGGTTGTTGTTTGTTGTTGTTGTTGTTTTTGTTGTTTATTGTTGTTGTTGATGTTGTTGTTGATGTTGTTTATTGTTGTTGTAGTTTTTGTTGTTTTTGTTGTTTATTGTTGTTGTTTGTTGTTGTTTTTGTTGTTTGTTGTTTGTTGTTGTTCTTTGTTAACACTTTGATGTTCTTGTTATTTTTGTTGTTGTTGTTGTTTGTTATTGGTTGTTGTTTTTGTTTGTTGTTATTGTTGTTGTTATTTTTATTTGTTGTTATTGTTGTTGTTATTTTTATTTGTTGTTGTTGTTGTTGTTGTTGATGTTTTTATGTTGTTGTTGTTGTGTTGTTGTTGTTGTTGTTTTTGTTGTTTTCGTTGTTGTTATTGTTTTTGTTGTGTATTATTGTTGTTTTTGTTATTCTTGTTTATTGTTGTTGTTGTTTTTGTAGTTCATTGTTGTTGTTGTTTTTGTTTGTTGTTGTTGTTTGTAGCTTGTTGTTGTTGTTTCTTGTTCTTGTTGTTGTTGTTTTTTTAGTGTTCTTCTTGTTGTTGTGGTTGTTGTAGTTTTTGTTGTTTTTGTTGTTTTTGTTGTTGTTTGTTGTTGTTGTTTGTAGCTTGTTGTTGTTGTTTCTTGTTCTTGTTGTTGTTGTTTTTTTAGTGTTCTTGTTGTTGTTGTGGTTGTTGTATGTGTTGTTATTGTTGTTTATTGTTGTTGTTGTTGTTGTTGTTATTTTTTATTGTTGTTCTTGTTCTTGTTGTTACTTGTTGTTGATGTTTTTGTTATTGTTGTTGTTGTTGTTGTATTTTGTTATTGCTTGTTAGTTTGTTGGTCTTGTTGTTGTTGTTGTTGGATTTTGTTGTTGTTGTTGTTGTTATTTGTTGTTGTTGTTGTTGTTGTTGTTTATTGTTGTTGTTGTTGTTTATTGATGTTGTTGTTGTTGTTGTTGAGTTTCAAGTTGTTATTGTTCTTGTTCTTGTTGTTGTTGTTCTTATTTTTGTTGTTTTAATTTGTTGTTGATGTTATTTGTTATTATTGTTGTTTGTTGCTGCTGTTGTTGTTAATGTTGTTGCTGTTGTTGTTGTTGTTGTTGTTTATTGTTGTTTTTGGTTTTGTTGTTTATTGTTGTTGTTTGTTGTTGTTATTGTTGTGGTTGTTGTTTGTTGTTGTTGTTGTTTTTGTTGTTTATTGTTGTTGTTGTTGTTGTTTATTGTTGTTTTAGTTTTTGTTGTTTTTGTTGTTTATTGTTGTTGTTTGTTGTTGTTTTTGTTGTTTGTTGTTTGTTGTTTGTTGTTGTTCTTTGTTAACACTTTGATGTTCTTGTTATTTTTGTTGTTATTGCTTGTTGTTTTTGTTTGTTGTTATTGTTGTTGTTATTTTTATTTGTTATTGTTGTTGTTGATGTTTTTATGTTGTTGTTGTTGTGTTGTTGTTGTTGTTGTTTTTGTTGTTTTCGTTGTTGTTGTTGTTTTTGTTGTGTATTATTGTTGTTTTTGTTATTCTTGTTTATTGTTGTTGTTGTTTTTGTAGTTCATTGTTGTTGTTTCTTGTTCTTGTTGTTATTTTTTTCTTGTTGTTGTTGTTGTTGTTTGTGTTGTTATTGTGGTTGTTGTTGTTGTCGTTTTTGTTGTTTATTGTTGTTGTTGTTGTTGTTGTTGTTGTTTATTGTTGTTTTTGTTTGTTTTTGTTGTTGTTCTGTTTGTCAGTTTATTGTTGTTGTTGTTGTTGTTGTTTTTATTTGATGTTGTTGTTGTTGATGTTTATGTTGTTGTTGTTTTCGTTGTTGTTGTTGTTTTTGTTGTTTATTATTGTTGTTTTTGTTATTGTTGTTTGTTGTTGTTGTTGTTTTTGTTGTTCATTGTTGTTTTTGTTGTTGTTGTTGTTTGTTATTTGCTTGTTGTTGTTGTTTCTTGTTCTTGTTGTTATTTTTTTCTTGTTGTTGTTGTTGTTGTTTGTGTTGTTATTGTGGTTGTTGTTGTTGTCGTTTTTGTTGTTTATTGTTGTTGTTGTTGTTGTTTATTGTTGTTTTTGTTTGTTTTTGTTGGTGTTCTGTTTGTTGTTGTTTATTGTTGTTGTTTTTGTTGTTGTTGTTTGTTGTTGTTGTTGTTGTTGTTGTTGTTATTTGTTGTTGTTGGTGTTGTTGTTTGTGTTGTTGTTGTTGTTTTTGTTGTTGATTGTTGTCGTTGTTGTTGTTGTTGTTGTTGTTGTTGTTGTTTTTGTTATTTATTGTTGTTGTTGTTGTTGTTTATTGTTATTGTTGTTTGTTTTTGTTGTTGTTGTGGTTGTTGTTTGTTGTTGTTGTTGTTTATTGTTGTTGTTGTTGTTGTTGTTGTTGTTGTTGTTTTTGTTGTTTATTGTTGTTGTTGATGTTGTTTATTGTTGTTGTAGTTTTTGTTGTTTTTGTTGTTTATTGTTGTTGTTTGTTGTTGTTTTTGTTGTTTGTTGTTTGTTGTTTGTTGTTGTTCTTTGTTAACACTTTGATGTTCTTGTTATTTTTGTTGTTGTTGTTGTTTGTTATTATTGCTTGTTGTTTTTGTTTGTTGTTATTGTTGTTGTTATTTTTATTTGTTGTTGTTGTTGTTGATGTTTTTATGTTGTTGTTGTGTTGTTGTTGTTGTTGTTTTTGTTGTTGTTGTTTTTGTTGTGTATTATTGTTGTTTTTGTTATTCTTGTTTATTGTTGTTGTTGTTTTTGTAGTTCATTGTTGTTGTTGTTTCTTGTTCTTGTTGTTATTTTTTTCTTGTTGTTGTTGTTGTTTGTGTTGTTATTGTGGTTGTTGTTGTTGTCGTTTTTGTTGTTTATTGTTGTTGTTGTTGTTGTTGTTGTTTATTGTTGTTTTTGTTTGTTTTTGTTGTTGTTCTGTTTCTTGTTGTTTATTGTTGTTGTTGTTGTTGTTGTTGTTTTTATTTGATGTTGTTGTTGTTGTTGTTTTTATTTGATGTTGTTGTTGTTGATGTTTATGTGGTTGTTGTTTTCGTTGTTGTTGTTTGTTGTTATTGTTGTTGTTATTTTTATTTGTTGTTGTTGTTGTTGTTGATGTTTTTATGTTGTTGTTGTTGTGTTGTTGTTGTTGTTGTTTTTGTTGTTTTCGTTGTTGTTGTTGTTTTTGTTGTGTATTATTGTTGTTTTTGTTATTCTTGTTTATTGTTGTTGTTGTTTTTGTAGTTCATTGTTGTTGTTGTTGTTGTTGTTGTTTGTAGCTTGTTGTTGTTGTTTCTTGTTCTTGTTGTTGTTGTTTTTATAGTGTTCTTGTTGTTGTTGTGGTTGTTGTATGTGTTGTTATTGTTGTTTATTGTTGTTGTTGTTGTTGTTGTTATTTTTTATTGTTGTTCTTGTTCTTGTTGTTACTTGTTGTTGATGTTTTTGTTATTGTTGTTGTTGTTGTTGTATTTTGTTATTGCTTGTTAGTTTGTTGGTCTTGTTGTTGTTGTTGTTGGATTTTGTTGTTGTTGTTGTTATTATTTGTTGTTGTTGTTGTTGTTGTTTATTGTTGTTGTTGTTTATTATTGATGTTGTTGTTGTTGTTATTGTTTCAAGTTGTTATTGTTCTTGTTCTTGTTGTTGTTGTTCTTATTTTTGTTGTTTTAATTTGTTGTTGATGTTATTTGTTATTATTGTTGTTTGTTGCTGCTGTTGTTGTTAATGTTGTTGCTGTTGTTGTTGTTCTTGTTGTTTATCGTTGTTTTTGGTTTTGTTGTATATTGTTGTTGTTTGTTGTTGTTGTTGTTGTTTGTTGTTTGTTGTTTGTTGTTGTTGTTGTTGTTTGTTGTTTGTTGTTTGTTGTTTGTTGTTGTTGTTGTTGTTGTTTTTATTTGATGTTGTTGTTGTTGTTGTTGATGTTTATGTTGTTATTGTTTTCGTTGTTGTTGTTGTTTTCGTTGTTGTTGTTGTTTTTGTTGTTTATTATTGTCGTTTTTGTTGTTCATTGTTGTTTTTGTTGTTGTTTGTTATTGCTTGTTGTTGTTGTTTCTTGTTCTTGTTGTTATTTTTTTCTTGTTGTTGTTGTTGTTTGTGTTGTTATTGTGGTTGTTGTTGTTGTCGTTTTTGTTGTTTATTGTTGTTGTTGTTGTTGTTGTTGTTTATTGTTGTTTTTGTTTGTTTTTGTTGTTGTTCTGTTTGTTGTTGTTTATTGTTGTTGTTGTTGTTGTTGTTGTTTTTATTTGATGTTGTTGTTGTTGTTGTTTTTATTTGATGTTGTTGTTGTTGATGTTTATGTTGTTGTTGTTTTCGTTGTTGTTGTTGTTTTTGTTGTTTATTATTGTTGTTTTTGTTATTGTTGTTTGTTGTTGTTGTTTTTGTTGTTCATTGTTGTTTTTGTTGTTGTTGTTGTTTGTTATTGCTTGTTGTTGTTGTTTCTTGTTCTTGTTGTTATTTTTTTCTTGTTGTTGTTGTTGTTGTTTGTGTTGTTATTGTGGTTGTTGTTGTTGTTGTTTATAGTTTTTGTTTGTTTTTGTTGGTGTTCTGTTTGTTGTTGTTTATTGTTGTTGTTGTTGTTGTTGTTGTTGTTGTTTGTTGTTGTTGTTGTTGTTGTTGTTGTTGTTGTTATTTGTTGTTGTTAGTGTTGTTGTTTGTGTTGTTGTTGTTGTTTTTGTTGTTGATTGTTTTCGTTGTTGTTGTTGTTGTTGTTGTTTTTGTTATTTATTGTTGTTGTTGTTGTTTATTGTTATTGTTGTTTGTTTTTGTTGTTGTTGTGGTTGTTGTTTGTTGTTGTTGTTGTTAAGTGTTCTTGTTGTTGTTGTTGTTGTTGTTGTTGTTGTTGTTGTTGTTTTTGTTGTTTATTGTTGTTGTTGATGTTGTTGTTGATGTTGTTTATTGTTGTTGTAGTTTCTGTTGTTTATTGTTGTTGTTTGTTGTTGTTTTTGTTGTTTGTTGTTTGTTGTTTGTTGTTTGTTGTTGTTCTTTGTTAACACTTTGATGTTCTTATTATTTTTGTTGTTGTTGTTGTTTGTTATTGCTTGTTGTTTTTGTTTGTTGTTATTGTTGTTTTTATTTTTATTTGTTGTTGTTGTTGTTGTTGATGTTTTTATGTTGTTGTTGTTGTGTTGTTGTTGTTGTTGTTTTTGTTGTTTTCGTTGTTGTTGTTGTTTTTGTTTTGTATTATTGTTGATTTTTTTATTCTTGTTTATTGTTGTTGTTGTTTTTGTAGTTCATTGTTGTTGTTGTTTTTGTTTGTTGTTGTTGTTTGTAGCTTGTTGTTGTTGTTTCTTGTTCTTGTTGTTGTTGTTTTTTTAGTGTTCTTCTTGTTGTTGTGGTTGTTGTATGTGTTGTTATTGTTGTTTATTGTTGTTGTTGTTGTTATTTTTTATTGTTGTTCTTATTCTTGTTGTTACTTGTTGTTGATGTTTTTGTTATTGTTGTTGTTGTTGTTGTATTTTGTTATTGCTTGTTAGTTTGTTGGTCTTGTTGTTGTTGTTGTTGGATTTTGTTGTTGTTGTTGTTGTTATTTGTTGTTGTTGTTGTTGTTGTTGTTGTTTATTGATGTTGTTGTTGGTGTTGTTCTTGTTTCAAGTTGTTATTGTTCTTGTTCTTGTTGTTGTTGTTCTTATTTTTGTTGTTTTAATTTGTTGTTGATGTTATTTGTTATTATTGTTGTTTGTTGCTGCTGTTGTTGTTGTTCTTGTTGATTATTGTTGTTTTTGGTTTTGTAGTTTATTGTTGTTGTTTGTTGTTGTTATTGTTGTGGTTGTTGTTTATTGTTGTTGTAGTTTTTGTTGTTTTTGTTGTTTATTGTTGTTGTTTGTTGTTGTTTTTGTTGTTTGTTGTTTTTATTTGATGTTGTTGTTTTTATTTGATGTTGTTGTTGTTGATGTTTATGTTGTTGTTGTTTTCGTTGTTGTTGTTGTTTTGTTGTTTATTATTGTTGTTTTTGTTATTGTTGTTTGTTGTTGTTGTTGTTTTTGTTGTTCATTGTTGTTTTTGTTGTTGTTGTTGTTTGTTATTGCTTGTTGTTGTTGTTTCTTGTTCTTGTTGTTATTTTTTTCTTGTTGTTGTTGTTGTTGTTTGTGTTGTTATTGTGGTTGTTGTTGTTGTCGTTTTTGTTGTTTATTGTTGTTGTTGTTGTTGTTTATTGTTGTTTTTGTTTGTTTTTGTTGGTGTTCTGTTTGTTGTTGTTTATTGTTGTTGTTGTTGTTTTTGTTTGTTGTTGTTGTTGTTGTTGTTGTTGTTAAGTGTTGTTGTTGTTGTTGTTGTTGTTTTTGTTGTTTATTGTTGTTGTTGATGTTGTTGTTGATGTTGTTTATTGTTGTTGTAGTTTTTGTTGTTTTTGTTGTTTATTGTTGTTGTTTGTTGTTGTTTTTGTTGTTTGTTGTTTGTTGTTGTTCTTTGTTAACACTTTGATGTTCTTGTTATTTTTGTTGTTGTTGTTGTTTGTTATTGCTTGTTGTTTTTGTTTGTTGTTATTGTTGTTGTTATTTTTATTTGTTGTTGTTGTTGTTGTTGTTGATGTTTTTATGTTGTTGTTGTTGTGTTGTTGTTGTTGTTGTTTTTGTTGTTTTCGTTGTTGTTATTGTTTTTGTTGTGTATTATTGTTGTTTTTGTTATTCTTGTTTATTGTTGTTGTTGTTTTTGTAGTTCATTGTTGTTGTTGTTTTTGTTTGTTGTTGTTGTTTGTAGCTTGTTGTTGTTGTTTTCGTTGTTGTTGTTGTTTTTGTTGTTTATTATTGTCGTTTTTGTTGTTCATTGTTGTTTTTGTTGTTGTTGTTGTTTCTTGTTCTTGTTGTTATTTTTTTCTTGTTGTTGTTGTTGTTGTTTGTGTTGTTATTGTGGTTGTTGTTGTTGTCGTTTTTGTTGTTTATTGTTGTTGTTGTTGTTGTTGTTGTTTATTGTTGTTTTTGTTTGTTTTTGTTGTTGTTCTGTTTGTTGTTGTTTATTGTTGTTGTTGTTGTTGTTGTTGTTTTTATTTGATGTTGTTGTTGTTGTTGTTTTTATTTGATGTTGTTGTTGTTGATGTTTATGTTGTTGTTGTTGTTTTCGTTGTTTATTATTGTTGTTTTTGTTATTGTTGTTTGTTGTTGTTGTTTTTGTTGTTCATTGTTGTTTTTGTTGTTGTTGTTGTTTGTTATTGCTTGTTGTTGTTGTTTCTTGTTCTTGTTGTTATTTTTTTCTTGTTGTTGTTGTTGTTGTTTGTGTTGTTATTGTGGTTGTTGTTGTTGTTGTTTATAGTTTTTGTTTGTTTTTGTTGGTGTTCTGTTTGTTGTTGTTTATTGTTGTTGTTGTTGTTGTTGTTGTTGTTGTTTGTTGTTGTTGTTGTTGTTGTTGTTGTTGTTGTTATTTGTTGTTGTTAGTGTTGTTGTTTGTGTTGTTGTTGTTGTTTTTGTTGTTGATTGTTTTCGTTGTTGTTGTTGTTGTTGTTGTTTTTGTTATTTATTGTTGTTGTTGTTGTTTATTGTTATTGTTGTTTGTTTTTGTTGTTGTTGTGGTTGTTGTTTGTTGTTGTTGTTGTTAAGTGTTCTTGTTGTTGTTGTTGTTGTTGTTGTTGTTGTTTTTGTTGTTTATTGTTGTTGTTGATGTTGTTGTTGATGTTGTTTATTGTTGTTGTAGTTTCTGTTGTTTATTGTTGTTGTTTGTTGTTGTTTTTGTTGTTTGTTGTTTGTTGTTTGTTGTTTGTTGTTTGTTGTTGTTCTTTGTTAACACTTTGATGTTCTTATTATTTTTGTTGTTGTTGTTGTTTGTTATTGCTTGTTGTTTTTGTTTGTTGTTATTGTTGTTGTTATTTTTATTTGTTGTTGTTGTTGTTGTTGATGTTTTTATGTTGTTGTTGTTGTTTTTGTTGTTTTCGTTGTTGTTGTTGTTTTTGTTTTGTATTATTGTTGATTTTTTTATTCTTGTTTATTGTTGTTGTTGTTTTTGTAGTTCATTGTTGTTGTTGTTTTTGTAGTTCATTGTTGTTGTTGTTTTTGTTTGTTGTTGTTGTTTGTAGCTTGTTGTTGTTGTTTCTTGTTCTTGTTGTTGTTGTTTTTTTAGTGTTCTTCTTGTTGTTGTGGTTGTTGTATGTGTTGTTATTGTTGTTTATTGTTGTTGTTGTTGTTGTTATTTTTTATTGTTGTTCTTGTTCTTGTTGTTACTTGTTGTTGATGTTTTTGTTATTGTTGTTGTTGTTGTTGTATTTTGTTATTGCTTGTTAGTTTGTTGGTCTTGTTGTTGTTGTTGTTGGATTTTGTTGTTGTTGTTGTTGTTATTTGTTGTTGTTGTTGTTGTTGTTGTTGTTTATTGTTGTTGTTGTTGTTTATTGATGTTGTTGTTGTTGTTGTTCTTGTTTCAAGTTGTTATTGTTCTTGTTCTTGTTGTTGTTCTTATTTTTGTTGTTTTAATTTGTTGTTGATGTTATTTGTTATTATTGTTGTTTGTTGCTGCTGTTGTTGTTAATGTTGTTGCTGAACTTGTTGTTTATTGTTGTTTTTGGTTTTGTTGTTTATTGTTGTTGTTTGTTGTTGTTGTTGTTGTGGTTGTTGTTTGTTGTTGTTGTTGTTTTTGTTGTTTATTGTTGTTGTTGTTGTTGTTGTTGTTGTTGTTTGTTGTTGTTGTAGTTTTTGTTGTTTTTGTTGTTTATTGTTGTTGTTTGTTGTTGTTTTTGTTGTTTGTTGTTTGTTGTTGTTCTTTGTTAACACTTTGATGTTCTTGTTATTTTTGTTGTTGTTGTTGTTTGTTATTGCTTGTTGTTTTTGTTTGTTGTTATTGTTGTTGTTATTTTTATTTGTTGTTATTGTTGTTGTTATTTTTATTTGTTGTTGTTGTTGTTGTTGTTGATGTTTTTATGTTGTTGTTGTTGTGTTGTTGTTGTTGTTGTTTTTGTTGTTTTCGTTGTTGTTATTGTTTTTGTTGTGTATTATTGTTGTTTTTGTTATTCTTGTTTATTGTTGTTGTTGTTTTTGTAGTTCATTGTTGTTGTTGTTTTTGTTTGTTGTTGTTGTTTGTAGCTTGTTGTTGTTGTTTCTTGTTCTTGTTGTTGTTGTTTTTTTAGTGTTCTTCTTGTTGTTGTGGTTGTTGTAGTTTTTGTTGTTTTTGTTGTTTTTGTTGTTGTTTGTTGTTGTTGTTTGTAGCTTGTTGTTGTTGTTTCTTGTTCTTGTTGTTGTTGTTTTTTTAGTGTTCTTGTTGTTGTTGTTGTTGTTGTATGTGTTGTTATTGTTGTTTATTGTTGTTGTTGTTGTTGTTGTTATTTTTTATTGTTGTTCTTGTTCTTGTTGTTACTTGTTGTTGATGTTTTTGTTATTGTTGTTGTTGTTGTTGTATTTTGTTATTGCTTGTTAGTTTGTTGGTCTTGTTGTTGTTGTTGTTGGATTTTGTTGTTGTTGTTGTTGTTATTTGTTGTTGTTGTTGTTGTTGTTGTTTATTGTTGTTGTTGTTGTTTATTGATGTTGTTGTTGTTGTTGTTGAGTTTCAAGTTGTTATTGTTCTTGTTCTTGTTGTTGTTGTTCTTATTTTTGTTGTTTTAATTTGTTGTTGATGTTATTTGTTATTATTGTTGTTTGTTGCTGCTGTTGTTGTTAATGTTGTTGCTGTTGTTGTTGTTGTTGTTGTTTATTGTTGTTTTTGGTTTTGTTGTTTATTGTTGTTGTTTGTTGTTGTTATTGTTGTGGTTGTTGTTTGTTGTTGTTGTTGTTTTTGTTGTTTATTGTTGTTGTTGATGTTGTTTATTGTTGTTTTAGTTTTTGTTGTTTTTGTTGTTTATTGTTGTTGTTTGTTGTTGTTTTTGTTGTTTGTTGTTTGTTGTTTGTTGTTGTTCTTTGTTAACACTTTGATGTTCTTGTTATTTTTGTTGTTATTGCTTGTTGTTTTTGTTTGTTGTTGTTGTTGTTGTTATTTTTATTTGTTATTGTTGTTGTTGATGTTTTTATGTTGTTGTTGTTGTTGTTGTTGTTGTTGTTGTTTATTGTTGTTTTCGTTGTTGTTGTTGTTTTTGTTGTGTATTATTGTTGTTTTTGTTATTCTTGTTTATTGTTGTTGTTGTTTTTGTAGTTCATTGTTGTTGTTTCTTGTTCTTGTTGTTATTTTTTTCTTGTTGTTGTTGTTGTTGTTTGTGTTGTTATTGTGGTTGTTGTTGTTGTCGTTTTTTTTGTTTATTGTTGTTGTTGTTGTTGTTGTTGTTGTTTATTGTTTTTTTTGTTTGTTTTTGTTGTTGTTCTGTTTGTCAGTTTATTGTTGTTGTTGTTGTTGTTGTTTTTATTTGATGTTGTTGTTGTTGATGTTTATGTTGTTGTTGTTTTCGTTGTTGTTGTTGTTTTTGTTGTTTATTATTGTTGTTTTTGTTATTGTTGTTTGTTGTTGTTGTTGTTTTTGTTGTTCATTGTTGTTTTTGTTGTTGTTGTTGTTTGTTATTTGCTTGTTGTTGTTGTTTCTTGTTCTTGTTGTTATTTTTTTCTTGTTGTTGTTGTTGTTGTTTGTGTTGTTATTGTGGTTGTTGTTGTTGTCGTTTTTGTTGTTTATTGTTGTTGTTGTTGTTGTTTATTGTTGTTTTTGTTTGTTTTTGTTGGTGTTCTGTTTGTTGTTGTTTATTGTTGTTGTTTTTGTTGTTGTTGTTTGTTGTTGTTGTTGTTGTTGTTGTTGTTATTTGTTGTTGTTGGTGTTGTTGTTTGTGTTATTGTTGTTGTTTTTGTTGTTGATTGTTGTCGTTGTTGTTGTTGTTGTTGTTGTTGTTGTTGTTTTTGTTATTTATTGTTGTTGTTGTTGTTGTTTATTGTTATTGTTGTTTGTTTTTGTTGTTGTTGTGGTTGTTGTTTGTTGTTGTTGTTGTTAAGTGTTGTTGTTGTTGTTGTTGTTGTTGTTGTTGTTTTTGTTGTTTATTGTTGTTGTTGATGTTGTTTATTGTTGTTGTAGTTTTTGTTGTTTTTGTTGTTTATTGTTGTTGTTTGTTGTTGTTTTTGTTGTTTGTTGTTTGTTGTTTGTTGTTGTTCTTTGTTAACACTTTGATGTTCTTGTTATTTTTGTTGTTGTTGTTGTTTGTTATTATTGCTTGTTGTTTTTGTTTGTTGTTATTGTTGTTGTTATTTTTATTTGTTGTTGTTGTTGTTGATGTTTTTATGTTGTTGTTGTGTTGTTGTTGTTGTTGTTTTTGTTGTTGTTGTTTTTGTTGTGTATTATTGTTGTTTTTGTTATTCTTGTTTATTGTTGTTGTTGTTTTTGTAGTTCATTGTTGTTGTTGTTTCTTGTTCTTGTTGTTATTTTTTTCTTGTTGTTGTTGTTGTTTGTGTTGTTATTGTGGTTGTTGTTGTTGTCGTTTTTGTTGTTTATTGTTGTTGTTGTTGTTGTTGTTGTTTATTGTTGTTTTTGTTTGTTTTTGTTGTTGTTCTGTTTCTTGTTGTTTATTGTTGTTGTTGTTGTTGTTGTTGTTTTTATTTGATGTTGTTGTTGTTGTTGTTTTTATTTGATGTTGTTGTTGTTGATGTTTATGTGGTTGTTGTTTTCGTTGTTGTTGTTTGTTGTTATTGTTGTTGTTATTTTTATTTGTTGTTGTTGTTGTTGTTGATGTTTTTATGTTGTTGTTGTTGTGTTGTTGTTGTTGTTGTTTTTGTTGTTTTCGTTGTTGTTGTTGTTTTTGTTGTGTATTATTGTTGTTTTTGTTATTCTTGTTTATTGTTGTTGTTGTTTTTGTAGTTCATTGTTGTTGTTGTTGTTGTTGTTGTTTGTAGCTTGTTGTTGTTGTTTCTTGTTCTTGTTGTTGTTGTTTTTATAGTGTTCTTGTTGTTGTTGTGGTTGTTGTATGTGTTGTTATTGTTGTTTATTGTTGTTGTTGTTGTTGTTGTTATTTTTTATTGTTGTTCTTGTTCTTGTTGTTACTTGTTGTTGATGTTTTTGTTATTGTTGTTGTTGTTGTTGTATTTTGTTATTGCTTGTTAGTTTGTTGGTCTTGTTGTTGTTGTTGTTGGATTTTGTTGTTGTTGTTGTTATTATTTGTTGTTGTTGTTTATTGTTGTTGTTGTTGTTTATTGTTGTTTTTGTTTGTTTTTGTTGTTGTTCTGTTTGTTGTTGTTTATTGTTGTTGTTGTTGTTGTTGTTGTTTTTATTTGATGTTGTTGTTGTTGTTGTTTTTATTTGATGTTGTTGTTGTTGATGTTTATGTTGTTGTTGTTTTCGTTGTTGTTGTTGTTTTTGTTGTTTATTATTGTTGTTTTTGTTATTGTTGTTTGTTGTTGTTGTTTTTGTTGTTCATTGTTGTTTTTGTTGTTGTTGTTGTTTGTTATTGCTTGTTGTTGTTGTTTCTTGTTCTTGTTGTTATTTTTTTCTTGTTGTTGTTGTTGTTGTTTGTGTTGTTATTGTGGTTGTTGTTGTTGTTGTTTATAGTTTTTGTTTGTTTTTGTTGGTGTTCTGTTTGTTGTTGTTTATTGTTGTTGTTGTTGTTGTTGTTGTTGTTGTTTGTTGTTGTTGTTGTTGTTGTTGTTGTTGTTGTTATTTGTTGTTGTTAGTGTTGTTGTTTGTGTTGTTGTTGTTGTTTTTGTTGTTGATTGTTTTCGTTGTTGTTGTTGTTGTTGTTGTTTTTGTTGTTTATTGTTGTTGTTGTTGTTTATTGTTATTGTTGTTTGTTTTTGTTGTTGTTGTGGTTGTTGTTTGTTGTTGTTGTTGTTAAGTGTTCTTGTTGTTGTTGTTGTTGTTGTTGTTGTTGTTTTTGTTGTTTATTGTTGTTGTTGATGTTGTTGTTGATGTTGTTTATTGTTGTTGTAGTTTCTGTTGTTTATTGTTGTTGTTTGTTGTTGTTTTTGTTGTTTGTTGTTTGTTGTTTGTTGTTTGTTGTTGTTCTTTGTTAACACTTTGATGTTCTTATTATTTTTGTTGTTGTTGTTGTTTGTTATTGCTTGTTGTTTTTGTTTGTTGTTATTGTTGTTGTTATTTTTATTTGTTGTTGTTGTTGTTGTTGATGTTTTTATGTTGTTGTTGTTGTGTTGTTGTTGTTGTTGTTTTTGTTGTTTTCGTTGTTGTTGTTGTTTTTGTTTTGTATTATTGTTGATTTTTTTATTCTTGTTTATTGTTGTTGTTGTTTTTGTAGTTCATTGTTGTTGTTGTTTTTGTAGTTCATTGTTGTTGTTGTTTTTGTTTGTTGTTGTTGTTTGTAGCTTGTTGTTGTTGTTTCTTGTTGTTGTTGTTGTTGTTTTTTTAGTGTTCTTCTTGTTGTTGTGGTTGTTGTATGTGTTGTTATTGTTGTTTATTGTTGTTGTTGTTGTTGTTATTTTTTATTGTTGTTCTTGTTCTTGTTGTTACTTGTTGTTGATGTTTTTGTTATTGTTGTTGTTGTTGTTGTATTTTGTTATTGCTTGTTAGTTTGTTGGTCTTGTTGTTGTTGTTGTTGGATTTTGTTGTTGTTGTTGTTGTTATTTGTTGTTGTTGTTGTTGTTGTTGTTGTTTATTGTTGTTGTTGTTGTTTATTGATGTTGTTGTTGTTGTTGTTCTTGTTTCAAGTTGTTATTGTTCTTGTTCTTGTTGTTGTTCTTATTTTTGTTGTTTTAATTTGTTGTTGATGTTATTTGTTATTATTGTTGTTTGTTGCTGCTGTTGTTGTTAATGTTGTTGCTGAACTTGTTGTTTATTGTTGTTTTTGGTTTTGTTGTTTATTGTTGTTGTTTGTTGTTGTTGTTGTTGTGGTTGTTGTTTGTTGTTGTTGTTGTTTTTGTTGTTTATTGTTGTTGTTGATGTTGTTGTTGATGTTGTTTATTGTTGTTGTAGTTTTTGTTGTTTGTGTTGTTTATTGTTGTTGTTTGTTGTTGTTTTTGTTGTTTGTTGTTTGTTGTTGTTCTTTGTTAACACTTTGATGTTCTTGTTATTTTTGTTGTTGTTGTTGTTTGTTATTGCTTGTTGTTTTTGTTTGTTGTTATTGTTGTTGTTATTTTTATTTGTTGTTATTGTTGTTGTTATTTTTATTTGTTGTTGTTGTTGTTGTTGTTGATGTTTTTATGTTGTTGTTGTTGTGTTGTTGTTGTTGTTGTTTTTGTTGTTTTCGTTGTTGTTATTGTTTTTGTTGTGTATTATTGTTGTTTTTGTTATTCTTGTTTATTGTTGTTGTTGTTTTTGTAGTTCATTGTTGTTGTTGTTTTTGTTTGTTGTTGTTGTTTGTAGCTTGTTGTTGTTGTTTCTTGTTCTTGTTGTTGTTGTTTTTTTAGTGTTCTTCTTGTTGTTGTGGTTGTTGTAGTTTTTGTTGTTTTTGTTGTTTTTGTTGTTGTTTGTTGTTGTTGTTTGTAGCTTGTTATTGTTTTTTATTGTTGTTGTTGTTGTTGTTGTTATTTTTTATTGTTGTTCTTGTTCTTGTTGTCACTTGTTGTTGATGTTTTTGTTATTGTTGTTGTTGTTGTTGTATTTTGTTATTGCTTGTTAGTTTGTTGGTCTTGTTGTTGTTGTTGTTGGATTTTGTTGTTGTTGTTGTTGTTATTTGTTGTTGTTGTTGTTGTTGTTGTTGTTTATTGTTGTTGTTGTTGTTTATTGATGTTGTTGTTGTTGTTGTTCTTGTTTCAAGTTGTTATTGTTCTTGTTCTTGTTGTTGTTCTTATTTTTGTTGTTTTAATTTGTTGTTGATGTTATTTGTTATTATTGTTGTTTGTTGCTGCTGTTGTTGTTAATGTTGTTGCTGAACTTGTTGTTTATTGTTGTTTTTGGTTTTGTTGTTTATTGTTGTTGTTTGTTGTTGTTGTTGTTGTGGTTGTTGTTTGTTGTTGTTGTTGTTGTTTTTGTTGTTTATTGTTGTTGTTGATGTTGTTGTTGATGTTGTTTATTGTTGTTGTAGTTTTTGTTGTTTTTGTTGTTTATTGTTGTTGTTTGTTGTTGTTTTTGTTGTTTGTTGTTTGTTGTTGTTCTTTGTTAACACTTTGATGTTCTTGTTATTTTTGTTGTATAGCTTGTTGTTTTTGTTTGTTGTTATTGTTGTTGTTATTTTTATTTGTTGTTGTTGTTGTTGATGTTTTTATGTTGTTGTTGTTGTGTTGTTGTTGTTGTTTTTGTTGTTTTCGTTGTTGTTGTTGTTTTTGTTGTGTATTATTGTTGTTTTTGTTATTCTTGTTTATTGTTGTTGTTGTTTTTGTAGTTCATTGTTGTTGTTGTTTCTTGTTCTTGTTGTTATTTTTTTCTTCTTGTTGTTGTTGTTGTTTGTGTTGTTATTGTGGTTGTTGTTGTTGTCGTTTTTGTTGTTTATTGTTGTTGTTTATTGTTGTTTTTGTTTGTTTTTGTTGTTGTTCTGTTTGTTGTTGTTTATTGTTGTTGTTGTTGTTGTTGTTTTTATTTGATGTTGTTGTTGTTGATGTTTATGTTGTTGTTGTTTTCGTTGTTGTTGTTTGTTGTTATTGTTGTTGTTATTTTTATTTGTTGTTGTTGTTGTTGTTGTTGATGTTTTTATGTTGTTGTTGTTGTGTTGTTGTTGTTGTTGTTTTTGTAGTTCATTGTTGTTGTTGTTTTTGTTTGTTGTTGTTGTTTGTAGCTTGTTGTTGTTGTTTCTTGTTCTTGTTGTTGTTGTTTTTTTAGTGTTCTTGTTGTTGTTGTGGTTGTTGTATGTGTTGTTATTGTTGTTTATTGTTGTTGTTGTTGTTGTTGTTGTTATTTTTTATTGTTGTTCTTGTTCTTGTTGTTACTTGTTGTTGATGTTTTTGTTATTGTTGTTGTTGTTGTTGTATTTTGTTATTGCTTGTTAGTTTGTTGGTCTTGTTGTTGTTGTTGTTGGATTTTGTTGTTGTTGTTGTTGTTATTTGTTGTTGTTGTTGTTGTTGTTGTTGTTTATTGTTGTTGTTGTTGTTTATTAATGTTGTTGTTGTTATTGTTCTTGTTTCAAGTTGTTATTGTTCTTGTTCTTGTTGTTGTTGTTCTTATTTTTGTTGTTTTAATTTGTTGTTGATGTTATTTGTTATTATTGTTGTTTGTTGCTGCTGTTGTTGTTAATGTTGTTGCTGTTGTTGTTGTTCTTGTTGTTTATTGTTGTTTTTGGTTTTGTTGTTTATTGTTGTTGTTTGTTGTTCTTATTGTTGTGGTTGTTGTTTGTTGTTGTTGTTGTTTTTGTTGTTTATTGTTGTTGTTGATGTTGTTTATTGTTGTTTTAGTTTTTGTTGTTTTTGTTGTTTATTGTTGTTGTTTGTTGTTGTTTTTGTTGTTTGTTGTTTGTTGTTTGTTGTTGTTCTTTGTTAACACTTTGATGTTCTTGTTATTTTTGTTGTTATTGCTTGTTGTTTTTGTTTGTTGTTATTGTTGTTGTTATTTTTATTTGTTATTGTTGTTGTTGATGTTTTTATGTTGTTGTTGTTGTGTTGTTGTTGTTGTTGTTTTTGTTGTTTTCGTTGTTGTTGTTGTTTTTGTTGTGTATTATTGTTGTTTTTGTTATTCTTGTTTATTGTTGTTGTTGTTTTTGTAGTTCATTGTTGTTGTTGTTTCTTGTTCTTGTTGTTATTTTTTTCTTGTTGTTGTTGTTGTTGTTTGTGTTGTTATTGTGGTTGTTGTTGTTGTCGTTTTTGTTGTTTATTGTTGTTGTTGTTGTTGTTGTTGTTGTTTATTGTTGTTTTTGTTTGTTTTTGTTGTTGTTCTGTTTGTCTGTTTATTGTTGTTGTTGTTGTTGTTGTTTTTATTTGATGTTGTTGTTGTTGATGTTTATGTTGTTGTTGTTTTCGTTGTTGTTGTTGTTTTTGTTGTTTATTATTGTTGTTTTTGTTATTGTTGTTTGTTGTTGTTGTTGTTTTTGTTGTTCATTGTTGTTTTTGTTGTTGTTGTTGTTTGTTATTTGCTTGTTGTTGTTGTTTCTTGTTCTTGTTGTTATTTTTTTCTTGTTGTTGTTGTTGTTGTTTGTGTTGTTATTGTGGTTGTTGTTGTTGTCGTTTTTGTTGTTTATTGTTGTTGTTGTTGTTGTTTATTGTTGTTTTTGTTTGTTTTTGTTGGTGTTCTGTTTGTTGTTGTTTATTGTTGTTGTTTTTGTTGTTGTTGTTTGTTGTTGTTGTTGTTGTTGTTGTTATTTGTTGTTGTTGGTGTTGTTGTTTGTGTTGTTGTTGTTGTTTTTGTTGTTGATTGTTGTCGTTGTTGTTGTTGTTGTTGTTGTTGTTGTTGTTTTTGTTATTTATTGTTGTTGTTGTTGTTGTTTATTGTTATTGTTGTTTGTTTTTGTTGTTGTTGTGGTTGTTGTTTGTTGTTGTTGTTGTTAAGTGTTGTTGTTGTTGTTGTTGTTGTTGTTGTTGTTTTTGTTGTTTATTGTTGTTGTTGATGTTGTTTATTGTTGTTGTAGTTTTTGTTGTTTTTGTTGTTTATTGTTGTTGTTTGTTGTTGTTTTTGTTGTTTGTTGTTTGTTGTTTGTTGTTGTTCTTTGTTAACACTTTGATGTTCTTGTTATTTTTGTTGTTGTTGTTGTTTGTTATTATTGCTTGTTGTTTTTGTTTGTTGTTATTGTTGTTGTTATTTTTATTTGTTGTTGTTGTTGTTGATGTTTTTATGTTGTTGTTGTGTTGTTGTTGTTGTTGTTTTTGTTGTTGTTGTTTTTGTTGTGTATTATTGTTGTTTTTGTTATTCTTGTTTATTGTTGTTGTTGTTTTTGTAGTTCATTGTTGTTGTTGTTTCTTGTTCTTGTTGTTATTTTTTTCTTGTTGTTGTTGTTGTTTGTGTTGTTATTGTGGTTGTTGTTGTTGTCGTTTTTGTTGTTTATTGTTGTTGTTGTTGTTGTTGTTGTTTATTGTTGTTTTTGTTTGTTTTTGTTGTTGTTCTGTTTGTTGTTGTTTATTGTTGTTGTTGTTGTTGTTGTTGTTTTTATTTGATGTTGTTGTTGTTGTTGTTTTTATTTGATGTTGTTGTTGTTGATGTTTATGTGGTTGTTGTTTTCGTTGTTGTTGTTTGTTGTTATTGTTGTTGTTATTTTTATTTGTTGTTGTTGTTGTTGTTGATGTTTTTATGTTGTTGTTGTTGTGTTGTTGTTGTTGTTGTTTTTGTTGTTTTCGTTGTTGTTGTTGTTTTTGTTGTGTATTATTGTTGTTTTTGTTATTCTTGTTTATTGTTGTTGTTGTTTTTGTAGTTCATTGTTGTTGTTGTTGTTGTTGTTGTTTGTAGCTTGTTGTTGTTGTTTGTTGTTATTGTTGTTGTTGTTTTTATAGTGTTCTTGTTGTTGTTGTGGTTGTTGTATGTGTTGTTATTGTTGTTTATTGTTGTTGTTGTTGTTGTTGTTATTTTTTATTGTTGTTCTTGTTCTTGTTGTTACTTGTTGTTGATGTTTTTGTTATTGTTGTTGTTGTTGTTGTATTTTGTTATTGCTTGTTAGTTTGTTGGTCTTGTTGTTGTTGTTGTTGGATTTTGTTGTTGTTGTTGTTATTATTTGTTGTTGTTGTTGTTGTTGTTTATTGTTGTTGTTGTTTGTTTTTGTTGTTGTTGTTGTTGTTATTGTTTCAAGTTGTTATTGTTCTTGTTCTTGTTGTTGTTGTTCTTATTTTTGTTGTTTTAATTTGTTGTTGATGTTATTTGTTATTATTGTTGTTTGTTGCTGCTGTTGTTGTTAATGTTGTTGCTGTTGTTGTTGTTCTTGTTGTTTATCGTTGTTTTTGGTTTTGTTGTATATTGTTGTTGTTTGTTGTTGTTGTTGTTGTTTGTTGTTTGTTGTTTGTTGTTGTTGTTGTTGTTTGTTGTTTGTTGTTTGTTGTTTGTTGTTGTTGTTGTTGTTGTTTTTATTTGATGTTGTTGTTGTTGTTGTTGATGTTTATGTTGTTGTTGTTTTCGTTGTTGTTGTTGTTTTCGTTGTTGTTGTTGTTTTTGTTGTTTATTATTGTCGTTTTTGTTGTTCATTGTTGTTTTTGTTGTTGTTTGTTATTGCTTGTTGTTGTTGTTTCTTGTTCTTGTTGTTATTTTTTTCTTGTTGTTGTTGTTGTTGTTTGTGTTGTTATTGTGGTTGTTGTTGTTGTCGTTTTTGTTGTTTATTGTTGTTGTTGTTGTTGTTGTTGTTTATTGTTGTTTTTGTTTGTTTTTGTTGTTGTTCTGTTTGTTGTTGTTTATTGTTGTTGTTGTTGTTGTTGTTGTTTTTATTTGATGTTGTTGTTGTTGTTGTTTTTATTTGATGTTGTTGTTGTTGATGTTTATGTTTTTGTTGTTTTCGTTGTTGTTGTTGTTTTTGTTTGTTGTTATTGTTGTTTTTGTTATTGTTGTTTGTTGTTGTTGTTTTTGTTGTTCATTGTTGTTTTTGTTGTTGTTGTTGTTTGTTATTGCTTGTTGTTGTTGTTTCTTGTTCTTGTTGTTATTTTTTTCTTGTTGTTGTTGTTGTTGTTTGTGTTGTTATTGTGGTTGTTGTTGTTGTTGTTTATAGTTTTTGTTTGTTTTTGTTGGTGTTCTGTTTGTTGTTGTTTATTGTTGTTGTTGTTGTTGTTGTTGTTGTTGTTGTTTGTTGTTGTTGTTGTTGTTGTTGTTGTTGTTGTTATTTGTTGTTGTTAGTGTTGTTGTTTGTGTTGTTGTTGTTGTTTTTGTTGTTGATTGTTTTCCTTGTTGTTGTTGTTGTTGTTGTTTTTGTTATTTATTGTTGTTGTTGTTGTTTATTGTTATTGTTGTTTGTTTTTGTTGTTGTTGTGGTTGTTGTTTGTTGTTGTTGTTGTTAAGTGTTCTTGTTGTTGTTGTTGTTGTTGTTGTTGTTGTTGTTTTTGTTGTTTATTGTTGTTGTTGATGTTGTTGTTGATGTTGTTTATTGTTGTTGTAGTTTTTGTTGTTTATTGTTGTTGTTTGTTGTTGTTTTTGTTGTTTGTTGTTTGTTGTTTGTTGTTTGTTGTTGTTCTTTGTTAACACTTTGATGTTCTTATTATTTTTGTTGTTGTTGTTGTTTGTTATTGCTTGTTGTTTTTGTTTGTTGTTATTGTTGTTGTTATTTTTATTTGTTGTTGTTGTTGTTGTTGATGTTTTTATGTTGTTGTTGTTGTGTTGTTGTTGTTGTTGTTTTTGTTGTTTTCGTTGTTGTTGTTGTTTTTGTTTTGTATTATTGTTGATTTTTTTATTCTTGTTTATTGTTGTTGTTGTTTTTGTAGTTCATTGTTGTTGTTGTTTTTGTTTGTTGTTGTTGTTTGTAGCTTGTTGTTGTTGTTTCTTGTTCTTGTTGTTGTTGTTTTTTTAGTGTTCTTCTTGTTGTTGTGGTTGTTGTATGTGTTGTTATTGTTGTTTATTGTTGTTGTTGTTGTTATTTTTTATTGTTGTTCTTGTTCTTGTTGTTACTTGTTGTTGATGTTTTTGTTATTGTTGTTGTTGTTGTTGTATTTTGTTATTGCTTGTTAGTTTGTTGGTCTTGTTGTTGTTGTTGTTGGATTTTGTTGTTGTTGTTGTTGTTATTTGTTGTTGTTGTTGTTGTTGTTGTTGTTTATTGTTGTTGTTGTTGTTTATTGATGTTGTTGTTGTTGTTGTTCTTGTTTCAAGTTGTTATTGTTCTTGTTCTTGTTGTTGTTCTTATTTTTGTTGTTTTAATTTGTTGTTGATGTTATTTGTTATTATTGTTGTTTGTTGCTGCTGTTGTTGTTAATGTTGTTGCTGAACTTGTTGTTTATTGTTGTTTTTGGTTTTGTTGTTTATTGTTGTTGTTTGTTGTTGTTGTTGTTGTGGTTGTTGTTTGTTGTTGTTGTTGTTGTTTTTGTTGTTTATTGTTGTTGTTGATGTTGTTGTTGATGTTGTTTATTGTTGTTGTAGTTTTTGTTGTTTTTGTTGTTTATTGTTGTTGTTTGTTGTTGTTTTTGTTGTTTGTTGTTTGTTGTTGTTCTTTGTTAACACTTTGATGTTCTTGTTATTTTTGTTGTATAGCTTGTTGTTTTTGTTTGTTGTTATTGTTGTTGTTATTTTTATTTGTTGTTGTTGTTGTTGATGTTTTTATGTTGTTGTTGTTGTGTTGTTGTTGTTGTTTTTGTTGTTTTCGTTGTTGTTGTTGTTTTTGTTGTGTATTATTGTTGTTTTTGTTATTCTTGTTTATTGTTGTTGTTGTTTTTGTAGTTCATTGTTGTTGTTGTTTCTTGTTCTTGTTGTTATTTTTTTCTTCTTGTTGTTGTTGTTGTTTGTGTTGTTATTGTGGTTGTTGTTGTTGTCGTTTTTGTTGTTTATTGTTGTTGTTTTTGTTGTTGTTTATTGTTGTTTTTGTTTGTTTTTGTTGTTGTTCTGTTTGTTGTTGTTTATTGTTGTTGTTGTTGTTGTTGTTGTTTTTATTTGATGTTGTTGTTGTTGATGTTTATGTTGTTGTTGTTTTCGTTGTTGTTGTTTGTTGTTATTGTTGTTGTTATTTTTATTTGTTGTTGTTGTTGATGTTTTTATGTTGTTGTTGTTGTGTTGTTGTTGTTGTTGTTTTTGTAGTTCATTGTTGTTGTTGTTTTTGTTTGTTGTTGTTGTTTGTAGCTTGTTGTTGTTGTTTCTTGTTCTTGTTGTTGTTGTTTTTTTAGTGTTCTTGTTGTTGTTGTGGTTGTTGTATGTGTTGTTATTGTTGTTTATTGTTGTTGTTGTTGTTGTTGTTGTTATTTTTTATTGTTGTTCTTGTTCTTGTTGTTACTTGTTGTTGATGTTTTTGTTATTGTTGTTGTTGTTGTTGTATTTTGTTATTGCTTGTTAGTTTGTTGGTCTTGTTGTTGTTGTTGTTGGATTTTGTTGTTGTTGTTGTTGTTATTTGTTGTTGTTGTTGTTGTTGTTGTTGTTGTTTATTGTTGTTGTTGTTGTTTATTAATGTTGTTGTTGTTGTTGTTCTTGTTTCAAGTTGTTATTGTTCTTGTTCTTGTTGTTGTTGTTCTTATTTTTGTTGTTTTAATTTGTTGTTGATGTTATTTGTTATTATTGTTGTTTGTTGCTGCTGTTGTTGTTAATGTTGTTGCTGTTGTTGTTGTTCTTGTTGTTTATTGTTGTTTTTGGTTTTGTTGTTTATTGTTGTTGTTTGTTGTTGTTATTGTTGTGGTTGTTGTTTGTTGTTGTTGTTGTTTTTGTTGTTTATTGTTGTTGTTGTTGATGTTGTTTATTGTTGTTGTAGTTTTTGTTGTTTTTGTTGTTTATTGTTGTTGTTTGTTGTTGTTTTTGTTGTTTGTTGTTTGTTGTTTGTTGTTGTTCTTTGTTAACACTTTGATGTTCTTGTTATTTTTGTTGTTATTGCTTGTTGTTTTTGTTTGTTGTTATTGTTGTTGTTATTTTTATTTGTTGTTGTTGTTGTTGATGTTTTTATGTTGTTGTTGTTGTGTTGTTGTTGTTGTTGTTTTTGTTGTTTTAGTTGTTGTTGTTGTTTTTGTTGTGTATTATTGTTGTTTTTGTTATTCTTGTTTATTGTTGTTGTTGTTTTTGTAGTTCATTGTTGTTGTTGTTTCTTGTTCTTGTTGTTATTTTTTTCTTGTTGTTGTTGTTGTTGTTTGTGTTGTTATTGTGGTTGTTGTTGTTGTCGTTTTTGTTGTTTATTGTTGTTGTTGTTGTTGTTGTTGTTTATTGTTGTTTTTGTTTGTGTTGTTATTGTGGTTGTTGTTGTTGTCGTTTTTGTTGTTGTTGTTGTTGTTTTTATTTGATGTTGTTGTTGTTGTTGTTTTTATTTGATGTTGTTGTTGTTGATGTTTATGTTGTTGTTGTTTTCGTTGTTGTTGTTGTTTTGTTGTTTATTATTGTTGTTTTTGTTATTGTTGTTTGTTGTTGTTGTTGTTTTTGTTGTTCATTGTTGTTTTTGTTGTTGTTGTTGTTTGTTATTGCTTGTTGTTGTTGTTTCTTGTTCTTGTTGTTATTTTTTTCTTGTTGTTGTTGTTGTTGTTTGTGTTGTTATTGTGGTTGTTGTTGTTGTCGTTTTTGTTGTTTATTGTTGTTGTTGTTGTTGTTTATTGTTGTTTTTGTTTGTTTTTGTTGGTGTTCTGTTTGTTGTTGTTTATTGTTGTTGTTGTTGTTGTTGTTTGTTGTTGTTGTTGTTGTTGTTGTTGTTAAGTGTTGTTGTTGTTGTTGTTGTTGTTGTTTTTGTTGTTTATTGTTGTTGTTGTTGTTGTTTTTGTTGTTTATTGTTGTTGTTGATGTTGTTGTTGATGTTGTTTATTGTTGTTGTAGTTTTTGTTGTTTTTGTTGTTTATTGTTGTTGTTTGTTGTTGTTTTTGTTGTTTGTTGTTTGTTGTTGTTCTTTGTTAACACTTTGATGTTCTTGTTATTTTTGTTGTTGTTGTTGTTTGTTATTGCTTGTTGTTTTTGTTTGTTGTTATTGTTGTTGTTATTTTTATTTGTTGTTGTTGTTGTTGTTGTTGATGTTTTTATGTTGTTGTTGTTGTGTTGTTGTTGTTGTTGTTTTTGTTGTTTTCGTTGTTGTTATTGTTTTTGTTGTGTATTATTGTTGTTTTTGTTATTCTTGTTTATTGTTGTTGTTGTTTTTGTAGTTCATTGTTGTTGTTGTTTTTGTTTGTTGTTGTTGTTTGTAGCTTGTTGTTGTTGTTTCTTGTTCTTGTTGTTGTTGTTTTTTTAGTGTTCTTCTTGTTGTTGTGGTTGTTGTATATGTTGTTATTGTTGTTTATTGTTGTTGTTGTTGTTGTTGTTGTTATTTTTTATTGTTGTTCTTGTTCTTGTTGTTACTTGTTGTTGATGTTTTTGTTATTGTTGTTGTTGTTGTTGTATTTTGTTATTGCTTGTTAGTTTGTTGGTCTTGTTGTTGTTGTTGTTGGATTTTGTTGTTGTTGTTGTTGTTATTTGTTGTTGTTGTTGTTGTTGTTGTTGTTTATTGTTGTTGTTGTTGTTTATTGATGTTGTTGTTGTTGTTGTTGAGTTTCAAGTTGTTATTGTTCTTGTTCTTGTTGTTGTTGTTCTTATTTTTGTTGTTTTAATTTGTTGTTGATGTTATTTGTTATTATTGTTGTTTGTTGCTGCTGTTGTTGTTAATGTTGTTGCTGTTGTTGTTGTTGTTGTTGTTTATTGTTGTTTTTGGTTTTGTTGTTTATTGTTGTTGTTTGTTGTTGTTATTGTTGTGGTTGTTGTTTGTTGTTGTTGTTGTTTTTGTTATTTATTGTTGTTGTTGATGTTGTTGTTGATGTTGTTTATTGTTTTAGTTTTTGTTGTTTTTGTTGTTTATTGTTGTTGTTTGTTGTTGTTTTTGTTGTTTGTTGTTTGTTGTTTGTTGTTGTTCTTTGTTAACACTTTGATGTTCTTGTTATTTTTGTTGTTATTGCTTGTTGTTTTTGTTTGTTGTTATTGTTGTTGTTATTTTTATTTGTTGTTGTTGTTGTTGATATTTTTATGTTGTTGTTGTTGTGTTGTTGTTGTTGTTGTTTTTGTTGTTTTCGTTGTTGTTGTTGTTTTTGTTGTGTATTATTGTTGTTTTTGTTATTCTTGTATGTTGTTGTTGTTTTTGTAGTTCATTGTTGTTGTTGTTTCTTGTTCTTGTTGTTATTTTTTTCTTGTTGTTGTTGTTGTTGTTTGTGTTGTTATTGTGGTTGTTGTTGTTGTCGTTTTTGTTGTTTATTGTTGTTGTTGTTGTTGTTGTTGTTGTTGTTTATTGTTGTTTTTGTTTGTTTTTGTTGTTGTTCTGTTTGTCAGTTTATTGTTGTTGTTGTTGTTGTTGTTTTTATTTGATGTTGTTGTTGTTGATGTTTATGTTGTTGTTGTTTTCGTTGTTGTTGTTGTTTTTGTTGTTTATTATTGTTGTTTTTGTTATTGTTGTTTGTTGTTGTTGTTGTTTTTGTTGTTCATTGTTGTTTTTGTTGTTGTTGTTGTTTGTTATTTGCTTGTTGTTGTTGTTTCTTGTTCTTGTTGTTATTTTTTTCTTGTTGTTGTTGTTGTTGTTTGTGTTGTTATTGTGGTTGTTGTTGTTGTCGTTTTTGTTGTTTATTGTTGTTGTTGTTGTTGTTTATTGTTGTTTTTGTTTGTTTTTGTTGTTGTTGTTTGTTGTTGTTTATTGTTGTTGTTTTTGTTGTTGTTGTTTGTTGTTGTTGTTGTTGTTGTTGTTGTTATTTGTTGTTGTTGTTGTTGTTGTTTGTGTTGTTGTTGTTGTTGTTGTTGTTGATTGTTGTCGTTGTTGTTGTTGTTGTTGTTGTTGTTGTTTTTGTTATTTATTGTTGTTGTTGTTGTTGTTTATTGTTATTGTTGTTTGTTTTTGTTGTTGTTGTGGTTGTTGTTTGTTGTTGTTGTTGTTAAGTGTTGTTGTTGTTGTTGTTGTTGTTGTTGTTGTTTTTGTTGTTTATTGTTGTTGTTGATGTTGTTGTTTTTGTTGTTTATTGTTGTTGTTGATGTTGTTTATTGTTGTTGTAGTTTTTGTTGTTTTTGTTGTTTATTGTTGTTGTTTGTTGTTGTTTTTGTTGTTTGTTGTTTGTTGTTTGTTGTTGTTCTTTGTTAACACTTTGATGTTCTTGTTATTTTTGTTGTTGTTGTTGTTTGTTATTATTGCTTGTTGTTTTTGTTTGTTGTTATTGTTGTTATTTTTATTTGTTGTTGTTGTTGTTGATGTTTTTATGTTGTTGTTGTTGTGTTGTTGTTGTTGTTGTTTTTGTTGTGTATTATTGTTGTTTTTGTTATTCTTGTTTATTGTTGTTGTTGTTTTTGTAGTTCATTGTTGTTGTTGTTTCTTGTTCTTGTTGTTATTTTTTTCTTGTTGTTGTTGTTGTCGTTTTTGTTGTTTATTGTTGTTGTTGTTGTTGTTGTTGTTGTTTATTGTTGTTTTTGTTTGTTTTTGTTGTTGTTGTTGTTGTTGTTTTTATTTGATGTTGTTGTTGTTGTTGTTTTTATTTGATGTTGTTGTTGTTGATGTTTATGTTGTTGTTGTTTTCGTTGTTGTTGTTGTTTTGTTGTTTATTATTGTTGTTTTTGTTATTGTTGTTTGTTGTTGTTGTTGTTTTTGTTGTTCATTGTTGTTTTTGTTGTTGTTGTTGTTTGTTATTTGCTTGTTGTTGTTGTTTCTTGTTCTTGTTGTTATTTTTTTCTTGTTGTTTTTGTTGTTGTTTGTGTTGTTATTGTGGTTGTTGTTGTTGTCGTTTTTGTTGTTTATTGTTGTTGTTGTTGTTGTTTATTGTTGTTTTTGTTTGTTTTTGTTGGTGTTGTTTGTTGTTGTTTATTGTTGTTGTTTTTGTTGTTGTTGTTTGTTGTTGTTGTTGTTGTTGTTGTTGTTATTTGTTGTTGTTGGTGTTGTTGTTTGTGTTGTTGTTGTTGTTTTTGTTGTTGATTGTTGTCGTTGTTGTTGTTGTTGTTGTTGTTGTTGTTTTTGTTATTTATTGTTGTTGTTGTTGTTGTTTATTGTTATTGTTGTTTGTTTTTGTTGTTGTTGTGGTTGTTGTTTGTTGTTGTTGTTGTTAAGTGTTGTTGTTGTTGTTGTTGTTGTTGTTGTTGTTGTTTTTGTTGTTTATTGTTGTTGTTGATGTTGTTGTTTTTGTTGTTTATTGTTGTTGTTGATGTTGTTTATTGTTGTTGTAGTTTTTGTTGTTTTTGTTGTTTATTGTTGTTGTTTGTTGTTGTTTTTGTTGTTTGTTGTTTGTTGTTTGTTGTTGTTCTTTGTTAACACTTTGATGTTCTTGTTATTTTTGTTGTTGTTGTTGTTTGTTATTATTGCTTGTTGTTTTTGTTTGTTGTTATTGTTGTTGTTATTTTTATTTGTTGTTGTTGTTGTTGATGTTTTTATGTTGTTGTTGTTGTTGTTTTTGTTGTGTATTATTGTTGTTTTTGTTATTCTTGTTTATTGTTGTTGTTGTTTTTGTAGTTCATTGTTGTTGTTGTTTCTTGTTCTTGTTGTTATTTTTTTCTTGTTGTTGTTGTTGTCGTTTTTGTTGTTTATTGTTGTTGTTGTTGTTGTTGTTGTTTATTGTTGTTTTTGTTTGTTTTTGTTGTTGTTTATTGTTGTTGTTGTTGTTGTTGTTGTTTTTATTTGATGTTGTTGTTGTTGTTGTTTTTATTTGATGTTGTTGTTGTTGATGTTTATGTGGTTGTTGTTTTCGTTGTTGTTGTTTGTTGTTATTGTTGTTGTTATTTTTATTTGTTGTTGTTGTTGTTGTTGATGTTTTTATGTTGTTGTTGTTGTGTTGTTGTTGTTGTTGTTTTTGTTGTTTTCGTTGTTGTTGTTGTTTTTGTTGTGTATTATTGTTGTTTTTGTTATTCTTGTTTATTGTTGTTGTTGTTTTTGTAGTTCATTGTTGTTGTTGTTGTTGTTGTTGTTGTTTGTAGCTTGTTGTTGTTGTTTCTTGTTCTTGTTGTTGTTGTTTTTTTAGTGTTCTTGTTGTTGTTGTGGTTGTTGTATGTGTTGTTATTGTTGTTTATTGTTGTTGTTGTTGTTGTTGTTATTTTTTATTGTTGTTCTTGTTCTTGTTGTTACTTGTTGTTGATGTTTTTGTTATTGTTGTTGTTGTTGTTGTATTTTGTTATTGCTTGTTAGTTTGTTGGTCTTGTTGTTGTTGTTGTTGGATTTTGTTGTTGTTATTGTTATTATTTGTTGTTGTTGTTGTTGTTGTTTATTGTTGTTGTTGTTGTTTATTATTGATGTTGTTGTTGTTGTTATTGTTTCAAGTTGTTATTGTTCTTGTTCTTGTTGTTGTTGTTCTTATTTTTGTTGTTTTAATTTGTTGTTGATGTTATTTGTTATTATTGTTGTTTGTTGCTGCTGTTGTTGTTAATGTTGTTGCTGTTGTTGTTGTTGTTGTTGTTTATTGTTGTTTTTGGTTTTGTTGTTTATTGTTGTTGTTTGTTGTTGTTATTGTTGTGGTTGTTGTTTGTTGTTGTTGTTTTTGTTATTTATTGTTGTTGTTGATGTTGTTGTTGATGTTGTTTATTGTTGTTTTAGTTTTTGTTGTTTATTGTTGTTGTTTGTTGTTGTTTTTGTTGTTTGTTGTTTGTTGTTTGTTGTTGTTCTTTGTTAACACTTTGATGTTCTTGTTATTTTTGTTGTTATTGCTTGTTGTTTTTGTTTGTTGTTATTGTTGTTGTTATTTTTATTTGTTGTTGTTGTTGTTGATATTTTTATGTTGTTGTTGTTGTGTTGTTGTTGTTGTTGTTTTTGTTGTTTTCGTTGTTGTTGTTGTTTTTGTTGTGTATTATTGTTGTTTTTGTTATTCTTGTATGTTGTTGTTGTTTTTGTAGTTCATTGTTGTTGTTGTTTCTTGTTCTTGTTGTTATTTTTTTCTTGTTGTTGTTGTTGTTGTTTGTGTTGTTATTGTGGTTGTTGTTGTTGTCGTTTTTGTTGTTTATTGTTGTTGTTGTTGTTGTTGTTGTTGTTTATTGTTGTTTTTGTTTGTTTTTGTTGTTGTTCTGTTTGTCAGTTTATTGTTGTTGTTGTTGTTGTTGTTTTTATTTGATGTTGTTGTTGTTGATGTTTATGTTGTTGTTGTTTTCGTTGTTGTTGTTGTTTTTGTTGTTTATTATTGTTGTTTTTGTTATTGTTGTTTGTTGTTGTTGTTGTTTTTGTTGTTTATTGTTGTTGTTGTTGTTGTTGTTGTTTGTTATTTGCTTGTTGTTGTTGTTTCTTGTTCTTGTTGTTATTTTTTTCTTGTTGTTGTTGTTGTTGTTTGTGTTGTTATTGTGGTTGTTGTTGTTGTCGTTTTTGTTGTTTATTGTTGTTGTTGTTGTTGTTTATTGTTGTTTTTGTTTGTTTTTGTTGGTGTTGTTTGTTGTTGTTTATTGTTGTTGTTTTTGTTGTTGTTGTTTGTTGTTGTTGTTGTTGTTGTTGTTGTTATTTGTTGTTGTTGGTGTTGTTGTTTGTGTTGTTGTTGTTGTTTTTGTTGTTGATTGTTGTCGTTGTTGTTGTTGTTGTTGTTGTTGTTGTTTTTGTTATTTATTGTTGTTGTTGTTGTTGTTTATTGTTATTGTTGTTTGTTTTTGTTGTTGTTGTGGTTGTTGTTTGTTGTTGTTGTTGTTAAGTGTTGTTGTTGTTGTTGTTGTTGTTGTTGTTGTTTTTGTTGTTTATTGTTGTTGTTGATGTTGTTGTTTTTGTTGTTTATTGTTGTTGTTGATGTTGTTTATTGTTGTTGTAGTTTTTGTTGTTTTTGTTGTTTATTGTTGTTGTTTGTTGTTGTTTTTGTTGTTTGTTGTTTGTTGTTTGTTGTTGTTCTTTGTTAACACTTTGATGTTCTTGTTATTTTTGTTGTTGTTGTTGTTTGTTATTATTGCTTGTTGTTTTTGTTTGTTGTTATTGTTGTTATTT
>OX359293.1:34473353-34480853 GCA_947179395.2 Pulicaria dysenterica
TTGTTTTTGTTTGTTTTTGTTGTTGTTCTGTTTGTTGTTGTTTATTGTTGTTGTTGTTGTTGTTGTTGTTTTTATTTGATGTTGTTGTTGTTGATGTTTATGTTGTTGTTGTTTTCGTTGTTGTTGTTTGTTGTTATTGTTGTTGTTATTTTTATTTGTTGTTGTTGTTGTTGTTGTTGTTGATGTTTTTATGTTGTTGTTGTTGTGTTGTTGTTGTTGTTGTTTTTGTAGTTCATTGTTGTTGTTGTTTTTGTTTGCTGTTGTTGTTTGTAGCTTGTTGTTGTTGTTTCTTGTTCTTGTTGTTGTTGTTTTTTTAGTGTTCTTGTTGTTGTTGTGGTTGTTGTATGTGTTGTTATTGTTGTTTATTGTTGTTGTTGTTGTTGTTGTTGTTATTTTTTATTGGTGTTCTTGTTCTTGTTGTTACTTGTTGTTGATGTTTTTGTTATTGTTGTTGTTGTTGTTGTATTTTGTTATTGCTTGTTAGTTTGTTGGTCTTGTTGTTGTTGTTGTTGGATTTTGTTGTTGTTGTTGTTGTTATTTGTTGTTGTTGTTGTTGTTGTTGTTGTTTATTGTTGTTGTTGTTGTTTATTAATGTTGTTGTTGTTGTTGTTCTTGTTTCAAGTTGTTATTGTTCTTGTTCTTGTTGTTGTTGTTCTTATTTTTGTTGTTTTAATTTGTTGTTGATGTTATTTGTTATTATTGTTGTTTGTTGCTGCTGTTGTTGTTAATGTTGTTGCTGTTGTTGTTGTTCTTGTTGTTTATTGTTGTTTTTGGTTTTCTTGTTTATTGTTGTTGTTTGTTGTTGTTATTGTTGTGGTTGTTGTTTGTTGTTGTTGTTGTTTTTGTTGTTTATTGTTGTTGTTGATGTTGTTTATTGTTGTTGTAGTTTTTGTTGTTTTTGTTGTTTATTGTTGTTGTTTGTTGTTGTTTTTGTTGTTTGTTGTTTGTTGTTTGTTGTTGTTCTTTGTTAACACTTTGATGTTCTTGTTATTTTTGTTGTTATTGCTTGTTGTTTTTGTTTGTTGTTATTGTTGTTGTTATTTTTATTTGTTGTTGTTGTTGTTGATGTTTTTATGTTGTTGTTGTTGTTGTTTTTGTTGTTTTCGTTGTTGTTGTTGTTTTTGTTGTGTAATATTGTTGTTTTTGTTATTCTTGTTTATTGTTGTTGTTGTATTTGTAGTTCATTGTTGTTGTTGTTTCTTGTTCTTGTTGTTATTTTTTTCTTGTTGTTGTTGTTGTTGTTGTTGTTTGTGTTTTTATTGTGGTTGTTGTTGTTGTCGTTTTTGTTGTTTATTGTTGTTGTTGTTGTTGTTGTTGTTGTTTTTATTTGATGTTGTTGTTGTTGTTGTTTTTATTTGATGTTGTTGTTGTTGTTGTTTTTATTTGATGTTGTTGTTGTTGTTGTTTTTATTTGATGTTGTTGTTGTTGATGTTTATGTTGTTGTTGTTTTTGTTGTTTATTATTGTTGTTTTTGTTATTGTTGTTTGTTGTTGTTGTTGTTTTTGTTGTTCATTGTTGTTTTTGTTGTTGTTGTTGTTTGTTATTGCTTGTTGTGGTTGTTTCTTGTTCTTGTTGTTATTTTTTTCTTGTTGTTGTTGTTGTTGTTTGTGTTGTAATTGTGGTTGTTGTTGTTGTCGTTTTTGTTGTTTATTGTTGTTGTTGTTGTTGTTTATTGTTGTTTTTGTTTGTTTTTGTTGGTGTTCTGTTTGTTGTTGTTTATTGTTTTTGTTTTTGTTGTTGTTGTTTGTTGTTGTTGTTGTTGTTGTTGTTGTTGTTATTTGTTGTTGTTGGTGTTGTTGTTTGTGTTGTTGTTGTTGTTTTTGTTGTTGATTGTTGTCGTTGTTGTTGTTGTTGTTGTTTTTGTTATTTATTGTTGTTGTTGTTGTTTATTGTTATTGTTGTTTGTTTTTGTTGTTGTTGTGGTTGTTGTTTGTTGTTGTTGTTGTTAAGTGTTGTTGTTGTTGTTGTTGTTGTTTTTGTTATTTATTGTTGTTGTTGTTGTTGTTTTTGTTGTTTATTGTTGTTGTTAAGTGTTGTTGTTGTTGTTGTTGTTGTTCTTTGTTAACACTTTGATGTTCTTGTTATTTTTGTTGTTATTGCTTGTTGTTTTTGTTTGTTGTTATTGTTGTTGTTATATTTATTTGTTGTTGTTGTTGTTGATGTTTTTATGTTGTTGTTGTTGTGTTGTTGTTGTTGTTGTTTTTGTTGTTTTCGTTGTTGTTGTTGTTTTTGTTGTGTATTATTGTTGTTTTTGTTATTCTTGTTTATTGTTGTTGTTGTTTTTGTAGTTCATTGTTGTTGTTGTTTCTTGTTCTTGTTGTTATTTTTTTCTTGTTGTTGTTGTTGATGTTTGTGTTGTTATTGTGGTTGTTGTTGTTTGTGTTGTTATTGTGGTTGTTGTTGTTGTCGTTTTTGTTGTTTATTGTTGTTGTTTGTTGTTGTTTTTGTTGTTTTTTGTTTGTTGTTTGTTGTTGTTCTTTGTTAACACTTTGATGTTCTTGTTATTTTTGTTGTTATTGCTTGTTGTTTTTGTTTGTTGTTATTGTTGTTGTTATTTTTATTTGTTGTTGTTGTTGTTGATATTTTTATGTTGTTGTTGTTGTGTTGTTGTTGTTGTTGTTTTTGTTGTTTTCGTTGTTGTTGTTGTTTTTGTTGTGTATTATTGTTGTTTTTGTTATTCTTGTTTATTGTTGTTGTTGTTTTTGTAGTTCATTGTTGTTGTTGTTTCTTGTTCTTGTTGTTATTTTTTTCTTGTTGTTGTTGTTGTTGTTTGTGTTGTTATTGTGGTTGTTGTTGTTGTCGTTTTTGTTGTTTATTGTTGTTGTTGTTGTTGTTGTTGTTGTTGTTTATTGTTGTTTTTGTTTGTTTTTGTTGTTGTTCTGTTTGTTGTTGTTGTTGTTGTTGTTGTTTTTATTTGTTGTTATTGTTGTTGTTATTTTTATTTGTTGTTGTTGTTGTTGATGTTTTTATGTTGTTGTTGTTGTGTTGTTGTTGTTGTTGTTTTTGTTGTTGTTGTTGTTTTTGTTGTGTATTATTGTTGTTTTTGTTATTCTTGTTTATTGTTGTTGTTGTTTTTGTAGTTCATTGTTGTTGTTGTTTCTTGTTCTTGTTGTTATTTTTTTCTTGTTGTTGTTGTTGTTTGTGTTGTTATTGTGGTTGTTGTTGTTGTCGTTTTTGTTGTTTATTGTTGTTGTTGTTGTTGTTGTTGTTGTTTATTGTTGTTTTTGTTTGTTTTTGTTGTTGTTCTGTTTGTTGTTGTTTATTGTTGTTGTTGTTGTTGTTGTTGTTTTTATTTGATGTTGTTGTTGTTGTTGTTTTTATTTGATGTTGTTGTTGTTTTCGTTGTTGTTGTTTGTTGTTATTGTTGTTGTTATTTTTATTTGTTGTTGTTGTTGTTGTTGATGTTTTTATGTTGTTGTTGTTGTTTTTGTTGTTTTTGTTGTGTATTATTGTTGTTTTTGTAGTTCATTGTTGTTGTTGTTTTTGTTTGTTGTTGTTGTTTGTAGCTTGTTGTTGTTGTTGTTGTTTTTTTAGTGTTCTTGTTGTTGTTGTGGTTGTTGTATGTGTTGTTATTGTTGTTTATTGTTGTTGTTGTTGTTGTTGTTATTTTTTATTGTTGTTCTTGTTCTTGTTGTTACTTGTTGTTGATGTTTTTGTTATTGTTGTTGTTGTTGTTGTATTTTGTTATTGCTTGTTAGTTTGTTGGTCTTGTTGTTGTTGTTGGATTTTGTTGTTGTTGTTGTTGTTGTTATTTGTTGTTGTTGTTGTTGTTTATTGTTGTTGTTGTTGTTTATTGATGTTGTTGTTGTTCAACTTCTTGTTTCAAGTTGTTATTGTTCTTGTTCTTGTTGTTGTTGTTCTTATTTTTGTTGTTTTAATTTGTTGTTGATGTTATTTGTTATTATTGTTGTTTGTTGCTGCTGTTGTTGTTAATGTTGTTGCTGTTGTTGTTGTTCTTGTTGTTTATAGTTTTTTTTGGTTTTGTTGTTTATTGTTGTTGTTTGTTGTTGTTGTTGTTGTTTTTGTTGTTTATTGTTGTTATTATTTGTTGTTGTTGTTGTTGTTGTTTATTGTTGTTGTTGTTGTTTATTGATGTTGTTGTTGTTGTTGTTCTTGTTTCAAGTTGTTATTGTTCTTGTTCTTGTTGTTGTTGTTCTTATTTTTGTTGTTTTAATTTGTTGTTGATGTTATTTGTTATTATTGTTGTTTGTTGTTGCTGTTGTTGTTAATGTTGTTGCTGTTGTTGTTGTTCTTGTTGTTTATTGTTGTTTTTGGTTTTGTTGTTTATTGTTGTTGTTTGTTGTTGTTATTGTTGTGGTTGTTGTTTGTTGTTGTTGTTGTTTTTGTTGTTTATTGTTGTTGTTGATGTTGATGTTGATGTTGTTTATTGTTGTTGTAGTTTTTGTTGTTTTTGTTGTTTATTGTTGTTGTTTATTGTTGTTTTTGTTGTTTGTTGTTTCTTGTTTGTTGTTGTTCTTTGTTAACACTTTGATGTTCTTGTTATTTTTGTTGTTATTGCTTGTTGTTTTTGTTTGTTGTTATTGTTGTTGTTATTTTTATTTGTTGTTGTTGTTGTTGATGTTTTTATGTTGTCGTTGTTGTGTTGTTGTTGTTGTTGTTTTTGTTGTTTTCGTTGTTGTTGTTGTTTTTGTTGTGTATTTTTGTTGTTTTTGTTATTCTTGTTTATTGTTGTTGTTGTTTTTGTAGTTCATTGTTGTTGTTGTTTCTTGTTCTTGTTGTTATTTTTTTCTTGTTGTTGTTGTTGTTGTTTGTGTTGTTATTGTGGTTGTTGTTGTTGTCGTTTTTGTTGTTTATTGTTGTTGTTGTTGTTGTTTATTGTTGTTTTTGTTTGTTTTTGTTGTTGTTCTGTTTGTTGTTGTTTATTGTTGTTGTTGTTGTTGTTGTTGTTGTTTTTATTTGATGTTGTTGTTGTTGTTGTTTTTATTTGATGTTGTTGTTGTTGATGTTTATGTTGTTGTTATTTTCGTTGTTGTTGTTGTTTTTGTTGTTTATTATTGTTGTTTTTGTTATTGTTGTTTGTTGTTGTTGTTGTTTTTGTTGTTCATTGTTGTTTTTGTTGTTGTTGTTGTTTCTTATTGCTTGTTGTTGTTGTTTCTTGTTCTTGTTGTTATTTTTTTCTTGTTGTTGTTGTTGTTGTTTGTGTTGTTATTGTGGTTGTTGTTGTTGTCGTTTTTGTTGTTTATTGTTGTTGTTGTTGTTGTTAATTGTTGTTTTTGTTTGTTTTTGTTGGTGTTCTGTTTGTTGTTGTTTATTGTTGTTGTTGTTGTTGTTGTTGTTGTTTGTTGTTGTTGTTGTTGTTGTTGTTGTTAAGTGTTGTTGTTGTTGTTGTTGTTGTTGTTGTTGTTTTTGGTGTTTATTGTTGTTGTTGATGTTGTTGTTGATGTTGTTTATTGTTGTTGTAGTTTTTGTTGTTTTTGTTGTTTATTGTTGTTGTTTGTTGTTGTTTTTGTTGTTTGTTGTTTGTTGTTTGTTGTTTGTTGTTGTTCTTTGTTAACACTTTGATGTTCTTGTTATTTTTGTTGTTGTTGTTGTTTGTTATTGCTTGTTGTTTTTGTTTGTTGTTATTGTTGTTGTTATTTTTATTTGTTGTTGTTGTTGTTGATGTTTTTATGTTGTTGTTGTTGTGTTGTTGTTGTTGTTGTTTTTGTTGTTTTCGTTGTTGTTGTTGTTTTTGTTGTGTATTATTGTTGTTTTTGTTATTCTTGTTTATTGTTGTTGTTGTTTTTGTAGTTCATTGTTGTTGTTGTTTTTGTTTGTTGTTGTTGTTTGTAGCTTGTTGTTGTTGTTTTTTTAGTGTTCTTGTTGTTGTTGTGGTTGTTGTATGTGTTGTTATTGTTGTTTATTGTTGTTGTTGTTGTTGTTGTTATTTTTTATTGTTGTTCTTGTTCTTGTTGTTACTTGTTGTTGATGTTTTTGTTATTGTTGTTGTTGTTGTTGTTGTATTTTGTTATTGCTTGTTAGTTTGTTGGTCTTGTTGTTGTTGTTGTTATTTGTTGTTGTTGTTGTTGTTGTTGTTGTTTATTGTTGTTGTTGTTGTTTATTGATGTTGTTGTTGTTGTTGTTCTTGTTTCAAGTTGTTATTGTTCTTGTTCTTGTTGTTGTTGTTCTTATTTTTGTTGTTTTAATTTGTTGTTGATGTTATTTGTTATTATTGTTGTTTGTTGCTGCTGTTGTTGTTAATATTGTTGCTGTTGTTGTTGTTCTTGTTGTTTATTGTTGTTTTTGGTTTTGTTGTTTATTGTTGTTGTTTGTTGTTGTTATTGTTGTGGTTGTTGTTTGTTGTTGTTGTTGTTTTTGTTGTTTATTGTTGTTGTTGATGTTGATGTTGATGTTGTTTATTGTTGTTGTAGTTTTTGTTGTTTTTGTTGTTTATTGTTGTTGTTTGTTGTTGTTTTTGTTGTTTGTTGTTTGTTGTTTGTTGTTGTTCTTTGTTAACACTTTGATGTTCTTGTTATTTTTGTTGTTATTGCTTGTTGTTTTTGTTTGTTGTTATTGTTGTTGTTATTTTTATTTGTTGTTGTTGTTGTTGATGTTTTTATGTTGTTGTTGTTGTGTTGTTGTTGTTGTTGTTTTTGTTGTTTTCGTTGTTGTTGTTGTTTTTGTTGTGTATTTTTGTTGTTTTTGTTATTCTTGTTTATTGTTGTTGTTGTTTTTGTAGTTCATTGTTGTTGTTGTTTCTTGTTCTTGTTGTTATTTTTTTCTTGTTGTTGTTGTTGTTTGTGTTGTTATTGTGGTTGTTGTTGTTGTCGTTTTTGTTGTTTATTGTTGTTGTTGTTGTTGTTGTTGTTGTTGTTGTTTATTGTTGTTTTTGTTTGTTTTTGTTGTTGTTCTGTTTGTTGTTGTTTATTGTTGTTGTTGTTGTTGTTGTTGTTTTTATTTGATGTTGTTGTTGTTGTTTTTATTTGATGTTGTTGTTGTTGATGTTTATGTTGTTGTTGTTTTCGTTGTTGTTATTGTTTTTGTTGTTTATTATTGTTGTTTTTGTTATTGTTGTTTGTTGTTGTTGTTGTTTTTGTTGTTCATTGTTGTTTTTGTTGTTGTTGTTGTTTGTTATTGCTTGTTGTTGTTGTTTCTTGTTCTTGTTGTTATTTTTTTCTTGTTGTTGTTGTTGTTGTTTGTGTTGTTATTGTGGTTGTTGTTGTTGTCGTTTTTGTTGTTTATTGTTGTTGTTGTTGTTGTTAATTGTTGTTTTTGTTTGTTTTTGTTGGTGTTCTGTTGTTGTTTATTGTTGTTGTTGTTGTTGTTGTTGTTGTTTGTTGTTGTTGTTGTTGTTGTTGTTGTTGTTGTTGTTGTTGTTGTTGTTGTTGTTGTTGTTTTTGGTGTTTATTGTTGTTGTTGATGTTGTTGTTGATGTTGTTTATTGTTGTTGTAGTTTTTGTTGTTTTTGTTGTTTATTGTTGTTGTTTGTTGTTGTTTTTGTTGTTTGTTGTTTGTTGTTTGTTGTTGTTCTTTGTTAACACTTTGATGTTCTTGTTATT
>OX359293.1:34483353-34488353 GCA_947179395.2 Pulicaria dysenterica
TGTATTTTGTTATTGCTTGTTAGTTTGTTGGTCTTGTTGTTGTTGTTGGATTTTGTTGTTGTTGTTGTTGTTGTTATTTGTTGTTGTTGTTGTTGTTTATTGTTGTTGTTGTTGTTTATTGATGTTGTTGTTGTTCAACTTCTTGTTTCAAGTTGTTATTGTTCTTGTTCTTGTTGTTGTTGTTCTTATTTTTGTTGTTTTAATTTGTTGTTGATGTTATTTGTTATTATTGTTGTTTGTTGCTGCTGTTGTTGTTAATGTTGTTGCTGTTGTTGTTGTTCTTGTTGTTTATAGTTTTTTTTGGTTTTGTTGTTTATTGTTGTTGTTTGTTGTTGTTGTTGTTGTTTTTGTTGTTTATTGTTGTTATTATTTGTTGTTGTTGTTGTTGTTGTTTATTGTTGTTGTTGTTGTTTATTGATGTTGTTGTTGTTGTTGTTCTTGTTTCAAGTTGTTATTGTTCTTGTTCTTGTTGTTGTTGTTCTTATTTTTGTTGTTTTAATTTGTTGTTGATGTTATTTGTTATTATTGTTGTTTGTTGCTGCTGTTGTTGTTAATGTTGTTGCTGTTGTTGTTGTTCTTGTTGTTTATTGTTGTTTTTGGTTTTGTTGTTTATTGTTGTTGTTTGTTGTTGTTATTGTTGTGGTTGTTGTTTGTTGTTGTTGTTGTTTTTGTTGTTTATTGTTGTTGTTGATGTTGATGTTGATGTTGTTTATTGTTGTTGTAGTTTTTGTTGTTTTTGTTGTTTATTGTTGTTGTTTATTGTTGTTTTTGTTGTTTGTTGTTTCTTGTTTGTTGTTGTTCTTTGTTAACACTTTGATGTTCTTGTTATTTTTGTTGTTATTGCTTGTTGTTTTTGTTTGTTGTTATTGTTGTTGTTATTTTTATTTGTTGTTGTTGTTGTTGATGTTTTTATGTTGTCGTTGTTGTGTTGTTGTTGTTGTTGTTTTTGTTGTTTTCGTTGTTGTTGTTGTTTTTGTTGTGTATTTTTGTTGTTTTTGTTATTCTTGTTTATTGTTGTTGTTGTTTTTGTAGTTCATTGTTGTTGTTGTTTCTTGTTCTTGTTGTTATTTTTTTCTTGTTGTTGTTGTTGTTGTTTGTGTTGTTATTGTGGTTGTTGTTGTTGTCGTTTTTGTTGTTTATTGTTGTTGTTGTTGTTGTTTATTGTTGTTTTTGTTTGTTTTTGTTGTTGTTCTGTTTGTTGTTGTTTATTGTTGTTGTTGTTGTTGTTGTTGTTGTTTTTATTTGATGTTGTTGTTGTTGTTGTTTTTATTTGATGTTGTTGTTGTTGATGTTTATGTTGTTGTTATTTTCGTTGTTGTTGTTGTTTTTGTTGTTTATTATTGTTGTTTTTGTTATTGTTGTTTGTTGTTGTTGTTGTTTTTGTTGTTCATTGTTGTTTTTGTTGTTGTTGTTGTTTGTTATTGCTTGTTGTTGTTGTTTCTTGTTCTTGTTGTTATTTTTTTCTTGTTGTTGTTGTTGTTGTTTGTGTTGTTATTGTGGTTGTTGTTGTTGTCGTTTTTGTTGTTTATTGTTGTTGTTGTTGTTGTTAATTGTTGTTTTTGTTTGTTTTTGTTGGTGTTCTGTTTGTTGTTGTTTATTGTTGTTGTTGTTGTTGTTGTTGTTGTTGTTTGTTGTTGTTGTTGTTGTTGTTGTTGTTAAGTGTTGTTGTTGTTGTTGTTGTTGTTGTTGTTTTTGGTGTTTATTGTTGTTGTTGATGTTGTTGTTGATGTTGTTTATTGTTGTTGTAGTTTTTGTTGTTTTTGTTGTTTATTGTTGTTGTTTGTTGTTGTTTTTGTTGTTTGTTGTTTGTTGTTTGTTGTTTGTTGTTGTTCTTTGTTAACACTTTGATGTTCTTGTTATTTTTGTTGTTGTTGTTGTTTGTTATTGCTTGTTGTTTTTGTTTGTTGTTATTGTTGTTGTTATTTTTATTTGTTGTTGTTGTTGTTGTGTTGTTGTTGTTGTTGTTTTTGTTGTTTTCGTTGTTGTTGTTGTTTTTGTTGTGTATTATTGTTGTTTTTGTTATTCTTGTTTATTGTTGTTGTTGTTTTTGTAGTTCATTGTTGTTGTTGTTTTTGTTTGTTGTTGTTGTTTGTAGCTTGTTGTTGTTGTTTCTTGTTCTTGTTGTTGTTGTTTTTTTAGTGTTCTTGTTGTTGTTGTGGTTGTTGTATGTGTTGTTATTGTTGTTTATTGTTGTTGTTGTTGTTGTTGTTATTTTTTATTGTTGTTCTTGTTCTTGTTGTTACTTGTTGTTGATGTTTTTGTTATTGTTGTTGTTGTTGTTGTATTTTGTTATTGCTTGTTAGTTTGTTGGTCTTGTTGTTGTTGTTGTTGGATTTTGTTGTTGTTGTTGTTGTTATTTGTTGTTGTTGTTGTTGTTGTTGTTGTTGTTGTTGTTTATTGATGTTGTTGTTGTTGTTGTTCTTGTTTCAAGTTGTTATTGTTCTTGTTCTTGTTGTTGTTGTTCTTATTTTTGTTGTTTTAATTTGTTGTTGATGTTATTTGTTATTATTGTTGTTTGTTGCTGCTGTTGTTGTTGTTCTTGTTGATTATTGTTGTTTTTGGTTTTGTAGTTTATTGTTGTTGTTTGTTGTTGTTATTGTTGTGGTTGTTGTTTATTGTTGTTGTAGTTTTTGTTGTTTTTGTTGTTTATTGTTGTTGTTTGTTGTTGTTTTTGTTGTTTTTTGTTTGTTGTTTGTTGTTGTTCTTTGTTAACACTTTGATGTTCTTGTTATTTTTGTTGTAATTGCTTGTTGTTTTTGTTTGTTGTTATTGTTGTTGTTATATTTATTTGTTGTTGTTGCTTGTTGTTTTTGTTTGTTGTTATTGTTGTTGTTATATTTATTTGTTCTTCTTGTTGTTGTGGTTGTTGTATATGTTGTTATTGTTGTTTATTGTTGTTGTTGTTGTTGTTGTTGTTATTTTTTATTGTTGTTCTTGTTCTTGTTGTTACTTGTTGTTGATGTTTTTGTTATTGTTGTTGTTGTTGTTGTATTTTGTTATTGCTTGTTAGTTTGTTGGTCTTGTTGTTGTTGTTGGATTTTGTTGTTCTTGTTCTTGTTGTTACTTGTTGTTGTTGTTGTTGTTTATTGTTGTTGTTGTTGTTTATTGATGTTGTTGTTATTGTTTCAAGTTGTTATTGTTCTTGTTCTTGTTGTTGTTGTTCTTATTTTTGTTGTTTTAATTTGTTGTTGATGTTATTTGTTATTATTGTTGTTTGTTGCTGCTGTTGTTGTTAATGTTGTTGCTGTTGTTGTTGTTCTTGTTGTTTATAGTTTTTTTTGGTTTTGTTGTTTATTGTTGTTGTTTGTTGTTGTTGTTGTTGTTTTTGTTGTTTATTGTTGTTATTATTTGTTGTTGTTGTTGTTGTTGTTTATTGTTGTTGTTGTTGTTTATTGATGTTGTTGTTGTTGTTGTTCTTGTTTCAAGTTGTTATTGTTCTTGTTCTTGTTGTTGTTGTTCTTATTTTTGTTGTTTTAATTTGTTGTTGATGTTATTTGTTATTATTGTTGTTTGTTGCTGCTGTTGTTGTTAATGTTGTTGCTGTTGTTGTTGTTCTTGTTGTTTATTGTTGTTTTTGGTTTTGTTGTTTATTGTTGTTGTTTGTTGTTGTTATTGTTGTGGTTGTTGTTTGTTGTTGTTGTTGTTTTTGTTGTTTATTGTTGTTGTTGATGTTGATGTTGTTGTTGTTTATTGTTGTTGTAGTTTTTGTTGTTTTTGTTGTTTATTGTTGTTGTTTATTGTTGTTTTTGTTGTTTGTTGTTTCTTGTTTGTTGTTGTTCTTTGTTAACACTTTGATGTTCTTGTTATTTTTGTTGTTATTGCTTGTTGTTTTTGTTTGTTGTTATTGTTGTTGTTATTTTTATTTGTTGTTGTTGTTGTTGATGTTTTTATGTTGTCGTTGTTGTGTTGTTGTTGTTGTTGTTTTTGTTGTTTTCGTTGTTGTTGTTGTTTTTGTTGTGTATTTTTGTTGTTTTTGTTATTCTTGTTTATTGTTGTTGTTGTTTTTGTAGTTCATTGTTGTTGTTGTTTCTTGTTCTTGTTGTTATTTTTTTCTTGTTGTTGTTGTTGTTGTTTGTGTTGTTATTGTGGTTGTTGTTGTTGTCGTTTTTGTTGTTTATTGTTGTTGTTGTTGTTGTTTATTGTTGTTTTTGTTTGTTTTTGTTGTTGTTCTGTTTGTTGTTGTTTATTGTTGTTGTTGTTGTTGTTGTTGTTGTTTTTATTTGATGTTGTTGTTGTTGTTGTTTTTATTTGATGTTGTTGTTGTTGATGTTTATGTTGTTGTTATTTTCGTTGTTGTTGTTGTTTTTGTTGTTTATTATTGTTGTTTTTGTTATTGTTGTTTGTTGTTGTTGTTGTTTTTGTTGTTCATTGTTGTTTTTGTTGTTGTTGTTGTTTGTTATTGCTTGTTGTTGTTGTTTCTTGTTCTTGTTGTTATTTTTTTCTTGTTGTTGTTGTTGTTGTTTGTGTTGTTATTGTGGTTGTTGTTGTTGTTGTTTTTGTTGTTTATTGTTGTTGTTGTTGTTGTTAATTGTTGTTTTTGTTTGTTTTTGTTGGTGTTCTGTTTGTTGTTGTTTATTGTTGTTGTTGTTGTTGTTGTTGTTGTTGTTTGTTGTTGTTGTTGTTGTTGTTGTTGTTAAGTGTTGTTGTTGTTGTTGTTGTTGTTGTTGTTTTTGGTGTTTATTGTTGTTGTTGATGTTGTTGTTGATGTTGTTTATTGTTGTTGTAGTTTTTGTTGTTTTTGTTGTTTATTGTTGTTGTTTGTTGTTGTTTTTGTTGTTTGTTGTTTGTTGTTTGTTGTTTGTTGTTGTTCTTTGTTAACACTTTGATGTTCTTGTTATTTTTGTTGTTGTTGTTGTTTGTTATTGCTTGTTGTTTTTGTTTGTTGTTATTGTTGTTGTTATTTTTATTTGTTGTTGTTGTTGTTGTGTTGTTGTTGTTGTTGTTTTTGTTGTTTTCGTTGTTGTTGTTGTTTTTGTTGTGTATTATTGTTGTTTTTGTTA
>OX359293.1:34493353-34525853 GCA_947179395.2 Pulicaria dysenterica
TTATTGATGTTGTTGTTGTTGTTGTTCTTGTTTCAAGTTGTTATTGTTCTTGTTCTTGTTGTTGTTGTTCTTATTTTTGTTGTTTTAATTTGTTGTTTTATTTGTTATTATTGTTGTTTGTTGCTGCTGTTGTTGTTAATGTTGTTGCTGTTGTTGTTGTTCTAACATATTGTTGTTTTTGGTTTTGTTGTTTTCGTTGTTGTTGTTGTTTTTGTTGTGTATTATAGTTGTTTTTATTATTCTTGTTTATTGTTGTTGTTGTTTTTGTAGTTCATTGTTGTTGTTGTTTTTGTTTGTTGTTGTTGTTTGTAGCTTGTTGTTGTTGTTTTTTTAGTGTTCTTGTTGTTGTTGTGGTTGTTGTATGTGTTGTTATTGTTGTTTATTGTTGTTGTTGTTGTTGTTGTTATTTTTTATTGTTGTTCTTGTTCTTGTTGTTACTTGTTGTTGATGTTTTTGTTATTGTTGTTGTTGTTGTTGTTGTATTTTGTTATTGCTTGTTAGTTTGTTGGTCTTGTTGTTGTTGTTGTTATTTGTTGTTGTTGTTGTTGTTGATGTTTTTATGTTGTTGTTGTTGTGTTGTTGTTGTTGTTGTTTTTGTTGTTTTCGTTGTTGTTGTTGTTTTTGTTGTGTATTATTGTTGTTTTTGTTATTCTTGTTTATTGTTGTTGTTGTTTTTGTAGTTCATTGTTGTTGTTGTTTCTTGTTCTTGTTGTTATTTTTTTCTTGTTGTTGTTGTTGATGTTTGTGTTGTTATTGTGGTTGTTGTTGTTTGTGTTGTTATTGTGGTTGTTGTTGTTGTCGTTTTTGTTGTTTATTGTTGTTGTTGTTGTTGTTGTTGTTGTTGTTTGTTGTTGTTGTTGTTTGTTTTGGTTGTTGTTCTGTTTGTTGTTGTTTATTGTTGTTGTTGTTGTTGTTGTTGTTGTTTTTATTGTTATTGTTGTTGTTGTTTTTATTTGATGTTGTTGTTGTTGATGTTTATGTTGTTGTTGTTTTCGTTGTTGTTGTTGTTTTTGTTGTTTATTATTGTTGTTTTTGTTATTGTTGTTTGTTGTTGTTGTTGTTTTTGTTGTTCATTGTTGTTTTTGTTGTTGTTGTTGTTTGTAGCTTGTTGTTGTTGTTTCTTGTTCTTGTTGTTATTTTTTTCTTGTTGTTGTTGTTGTTGTTTGTGTTGTTATTGTGGTTGTTGTTGTTGTCGTTTTTATTGTTTATTGTTGTTGTTGTTGTTGTTTATTGTTGTTTTTGTTTGTTTTTGTTGGTGTTCTGTTTGTTGTTGTTGTTGTTAAGTGTTGTTGTTGTTGTTGTTAAGTGTTGTTGTTGTTGTTGTTGTTGCTGTTGTTTGTTGTTGTTGTTGTTGTTGTTGTTATTGTTAAGTGTTGTTGTTGTTGTTGTTGTTGTTTGTTGTTGTTGTTGTTGTTGTTAAGTGTTGTTGTTGTTGTTGTTGTTGTTGTTGTTTGTTGTTGTTGTTGTTGTTGTTGTTATTGTTAAGTGTTGTTGTTGTTGTTGTTGTTGTTGTTGTAGTTTTTGTTTTTTATTGTTGTTGTTGATGTTGTTGTTGATGTTGTTAATTGTTGTTGTAGTTTTTGTTGTTTTTGTTGTTTATTGTTGTTGTTTGTTGTTTATTTTGTTGTTTGTTGTTTGTTGTTTGTTGTTTGTTGTTGTTCCTTGTTAACACTTTGATGTTCTTGTTATTTTTGTTGTTGTTGTTGTTTGTTATTGCTTGTGGTTTTGTTATTCTTGTTTATTGTTGTTGTTGTTTTTGTAGTTCATTGTTGTTGTTGTTTTTGTTTGTTGTTGTTGTTTGTAGCTTGTTGTTGTTGTTTCTTGTTCTTGTTGTTGTTGTTTTTTTAGTGTTCTTGTTGTTGTTGTGGTTGTTGTATGTGTTGTTATTGTTGTTTATTGTTGTTGTTGTTGTTGTTGTTATTTTTTATTGTTGTTCTTGTTCTTGTTGTTACTTGTTGTTGATATTTTTGTTATTGTTGTTGTTGTTGTTGTATTTTGTTATTGCTTGTTAGTTTGTTGGTGTTCTGTTTGTTGTTGTTTATTGTTGTTGTTTTTGTTGTTGTTGTTTGTTGTTGTTGTTGTTGTTAAGTGTTGTTGTTGTTGTTGTTGTTGTTTTTGTTGTTTATTGTTGTTGTTGATGTTGTTGTTGATGTTGTTTATTGTTGTTGTAGTTTTTGTTGTTTTTGTTGTTTTTGTTGTTTATTGTTGTTGTTTGTTGTTGTTTTTGTTGTTTGTTGTTTGTTGTTTGTTGTTTGTTGTTGTTCTTTGTTAACACTTTGATGTTCTTGTTATTTTTGTTGTTGTTGTTGTTTGTTAATAGCTTGTTGTTTTTGTTTGTTGTTATTGTTGTTGTTATTTTTATTTGTTGTTGTTGTTGTTGTTGTTGATGTTTTTATGTTGTTGTTGTTGTGTTGTTGTTGTTGTTGTTTTTGTTGTTTTCGTTGTTGTTGTTGTTTTTGTTGTGTATTATTGTTGTTTTTGTTATTCTTGTTTATTGTTGTTGTTGTTTTTGTAGTTCATTGTTGTTGTTGTTTTTGTTTGTTGTTGTTGTTTGTAGCTTGTTGTTGTTGTTTCTTGTTCTTGTTGTTGTTGTTTTTTTAGTGTTCTTGTTGTTGTTGTGGTTGTTGTATGTGTTGTTATTGTTGTTTATTGTTGTTGTTGTTGTTGTTGTTGTTATTTTTTATTGTTGTTCTTGTTCTTGTTGTTACTTGTTGTTGATGTTTTTGTTTTGTTGTTGTTGTTGTTGTATTTTGTTATTGCTTGTTAGTTTGTTGGTCTTGTTGTTGTTGTTGTTGGATTTTGTTGTTGTTGTTGTTGTTATTTGTTGTTGTTGTTGTTTATTGTTGTTGTTGTTGTTTATTGATGTTGTTGTTGTTGTTGTTCTTGTTTCAAGTTGTTATTGTTCTTGTTCTTGTTGTTGTTGTTCTTATTTTTGTTGTTTTAATTTGTTGTTTTATTTGTTATTATTGTTGTTTGTTGCTGCTGTTGTTGTTAATGTTGTTGCTGTTGTTGTTGTTCTAACATATTGTTGTTTTTGGTTTTGTTGTTTTCGTTGTTGTTGTTGTTTTTGTTGTGTATTATAGTTGTTTTTATTATTCTTGTTTATTGTTGTTGTTGTTTTTGTAGTTCATTGTTGTTGTTGTTTTTGTTTGTTGTTGTTGTTTGTAGCTTGTTGTTGTTGTTTTTTTAGTGTTCTTGTTGTTGTTGTGGTTGTTGTATGTGTTGTTATTGTTGTTTATTGTTGTTGTTGTTGTTGTTGTTATTTTTTATTGTTGTTCTTGTTCTTGTTGTTACTTGTTGTTGATGTTTTTGTTATTGTTGTTGTTGTTGTTGTTGTATTTTGTTATTGCTTGTTAGTTTGTTGGTCTTGTTGTTGTTGTTGTTATTTGTTGTTGTTGTTGTTGTTGATGTTTTTATGTTGTTGTTGTTGTGTTGTTGTTGTTGTTGTTTTTGTTGTTTTCGTTGTTGTTGTTGTTTTTGTTGTGTATTATTGTTGTTTTTGTTATTCTTGTTTATTGTTGTTGTTGTTTTTGTAGTTCATTGTTGTTGTTGTTTCTTGTTCTTGTTGTTATTTTTTTCTTGTTGTTGTTGTTGATGTTTGTGTTGTTATTGTGGTTGTTGTTGTTTGTGTTGTTATTGTGGTTGTTGTTGTTGTCGTTTTTGTTGTTTATTGTTGTTGTTGTTGTTGTTGTTGTTGTTGTTTATTGTTGTTTTTGTTTGTTTTGGTTGTTGTTCTGTTTGTTGTTGTTTATTGTTGTTGTTGTTGTTGTTGTTGTTGTTTTTATTTGATGTTGTTGTTGTTGTTGTTTTTATTTGATGTTGTTGTTGTTGATGTTTATGTTGTTGTTGTTTTCGTTGTTGTTGTTGTTTTTGTTGTTTATTATTGTTGTTTTTGTTATTGTTGTTTGTTGTTGTTGTTGTTTTTGTTGTTCATTGTTGTTTTTGTTGTTGTTGTTGTTTGTAGCTTGTTGTTGTTGTTTCTTGTTCTTGTTGTTATTTTTTTCTTGTTGTTGTTGTTGTTGTTTGTGTTGTTATTGTGGTTGTTGTTGTTGTCGTTTTTATTGTTTATTGTTGTTGTTGTTGTTGTTTATTGTTGTTTTTGTTTGTTTTTGTTGGTGTTCTGTTTGTTGTTGTTGTTGTTAAGTGTTGTTGTTGTTGTTGTTAAGTGTTGTTGTTGTTGTTGTTGTTGCTGTTGTTTGTTGTTGTTGTTGTTGTTGTTGTTATTGTTAAGTGTTGTTGTTGTTGTTGTTGTTGTTTGTTGTTGTTGTTGTTGTTGTTAAGTGTTGTTGTTGTTGTTGTTGTTGTTGTTGTTTGTTGTTGTTGTTGTTGTTGTTGTTATTGTTAAGTGTTGTTGTTGTTGTTGTTGTTGTTGTTGTAGTTTTTGTTTTTTATTGTTGTTGTTGTTGTTGTTGTTGATGTTGTTAATTGTTGTTGTAGTTTTTGTTGTTTTTGTTGTTTATTGTTGTTGTTTGTTGTTTATTTTGTTGTTTGTTGTTTGTTGTTTGTTGTTTGTTGTTGTTCCTTGTTAACACTTTGATGTTCTTGTTATTTTTGTTGTTGTTGTTGTTTGTTATTGCTTGTGGTTTTGTTATTCTTGTTTATTGTTGTTGTTGTTTTTGTAGTTCATTGTTGTTGTTGTTTTTGTTTGTTGTTGTTGTTTGTAGCTTGTTGTTGTTGTTTCTTGTTCTTGTTGTTGTTGTTTTTTTAGTGTTCTTGTTGTTGTTGTGGTTGTTGTATGTGTTGTTATTGTTGTTTATTGTTGTTGTTGTTGTTGTTGTTATTTTTTATTGTTGTTCTTGTTCTTGTTGTTACTTGTTGTTGATATTTTTGTTATTGTTGTTGTTGTTGTTGTATTTTGTTATTGCTTGTTAGTTTGTTGGTGTTCTGTTTGTTGTTGTTTATTGTTGTTGTTTTTGTTGTTGTTGTTTGTTGTTGTTGTTGTTGTTAAGTGTTGTTGTTGTTGTTGTTGTTGTTTTTGTTGTTTATTGTTGTTGTTGTTGTTGTTGTTGATGTTGTTTATTGTTGTTGTAGTTTTTGTTGTTTTTGTTGTTTTTGTTGTTTATTGTTGTTGTTTGTTGTTGTTTTTGTTGTTTGTTGTTTGTTGTTTGTTGTTTGTTGTTGTTCTTTGTTAACACTTTGATGTTCTTGTTATTTTTGTTGTTGTTGTTGTTTGTTAATAGCTTGTTGTTTTTGTTTGTTGTTATTGTTGTTGTTATTTTTATTTGTTGTTGTTGTTGTTGTTGTTGATGTTTTTATGTTGTTGTTGTTGTGTTGTTGTTGTTGTTGTTTTTGTTGTTTTCGTTGTTGTTGTTGTTTTTGTTGTGTATTATTGTTGTTTTTGTTATTCTTGTTTATTGTTGTTGTTGTTTTTGTAGTTCATTGTTGTTGTTGTTTTTGTTTGTTGTTGTTGTTTGTAGCTTGTTGTTGTTGTTTCTTGTTCTTGTTGTTGTTGTTTTTTTAGTGTTCTTGTTGTTGTTGTGGTTGTTGTATGTGTTGTTATTGTTGTTTATTGTTGTTGTTGTTGTTGTTGTTGTTATTTTTTATTGTTGTTCTTGTTCTTGTTGTTACTTGTTGTTGATGTTTTTGTTTTGTTGTTGTTGTTGTTGTATTTTGTTATTGCTTGTTAGTTTGTTGGTCTTGTTGTTGTTGTTGTTGGATTTTGTTGTTGTTGTTGTTGTTATTTGTTGTTGTTGTTGTTTATTGTTGTTGTTGTTGTTTATTGATGTTGTTGTTGTTGTTGTTCTTGTTTCAAGTTGTTATTGTTCTTGTTCTTGTTGTTGTTGTTCTTATTTTTGTTGTTTTAATTTGTTGTTTTATTTGTTATTATTGTTGTTTGTTGCTGCTGTTGTTGTTAATGTTGTTGCTGTTGTTGTTGTTCTAACATATTGTTGTTTTTGGTTTTGTTGTTTTCGTTGTTGTTGTTGTTTTTGTTGTGTATTATAGTTGTTTTTATTATTCTTGTTTATTGTTGTTGTTGTTTTTGTAGTTCATTGTTGTTGTTGTTTCTTGTTCTTGTTGTTATTTTTTTCTTGTTGTTGTTGTTGTTGTTTGTGTTGTTATTGTGGTTGTTGTTGTTGTCGTTTTTGTTGTTTATTGTTGTTGTTGTTGTTGTTGTTGTTTATTGTTGTTTTTGTTTGTTTTTGTTTTTGTTCTGTTTGTTGTTGTTGTTGTTGTTGTTTTTATTTGATGTTGTTGTTGTTGTTGTTTTTATTTGATGTTGTTGTTGTTTTTATTTGATGTTGTTGTTGTTGTTGTTTTTATTTGATGTTGTTGTTGTTGATGTTTATGTTGTTGTTGTTTTCGTTGTTGTTGTTGTTTTCGTTGTTGTTGTTGTTTTTGTTGTTTATTATTGTTGTTTTTGTTATTGTTGTTTGTTGTTGTTGTTGTTTTTGTTGTTCATTGTTGTTTTTGTTGTTGTTGTTGTTTCTTGTTCTTGTTGTTATTTTTTTCTTGTTGTTGTTGTTGTTGTTTGTGTTGTTATTGTGGTTGTTGTTGTTGTCGTTTTTGTTGTTTATTGTTGTTGTTGTTGTTGTTTATTGTTGTTTTTGTTTGTTTTTGTTGGTGTTCTGTTTGTTTTTGTTTATTGTTGTTGTTGTTGTTGTTGTTGTTTGTTGTTGTTGTTGTTGTTATTGTTAAGTGTTGTTGTTGTTGTTGTTGTTGTTTTTGTTGTTTATTGTTGTTGTTGATGTTGTTGTTGATGTTGTTTATTGTTGTTGTAGTTTTTGTTGTTTTTGTTGTTTATTGTTGTTGTTTGTTGTTTATTTTGTTGTTTGTTGTTTGTTGTTTGTTGTTTGTTGTTGTTCTTTGTTAACACTTTGATGTTCTTGTTATTTTTGTTGTTGTTGTTGTTTGTTATTGCTTGTGGTTTTGTTATTCTTGTTTATTGTTGTTGTTGTTTTTGTAGTTCATTGTTGTTGTTGTTTTTGTTTGTTGTTGTTGTTTGTAGCTTGTTGTTGTTGTTTCTTGTTCTTGTTGTTGTTGTTTTTTTAGTGTTCTTGTTGTTGTTGTGGTTGTTGTATGTGTTGTTATTGTTGTTTATTGTTGTTGTTGTTGTTGTTGTTATTTTTTATTGTTGTTCTTGTTCTTGTTGTTACTTGTTGTTGATGTTTTTGTTATTGTTGTTGTTGTTGTTGTATTTTGTTATTGCTTGTTAGTTTGTTGGTGTTCTGTTTGTTGTTGTTTATTGTTGTTGTTGTTTGTTGTTGTTATTGTTGTTAAGTGTTGTTGTTGTTGTTGTTGTTGTTGTTGTTTTTGTTGTTTATTGTTGTTGTTGATGTTGTTGTTGATGTTGTTTATTGTTGTTGTAGTTTTTGTTGTTTTTGTTGTTTATTGTTGTTGTTTGTTGTTGTTTTTGTTGTTTGTTGTTTGTTGTTTGTTGTTTTTTGTTGTTCTTTGTTAACACTTTGATGTTCTTGTTATTTTTGTTGTTGTTGTTGTTTGTTAATAGCTTGTTGTTTTTGTTTGTTGTTATTGTTGTTGTTATTTTTATTTGTTGTTGTTGTTGTTGTTGTTGATGTTTTTATGTTGTTGTTGTTGTGTTGTTGTTGTTGTTGTTTTTGTTGTTTTCGTTGTTGTTGTTGTTTTTGTTGTGTATTATTGTTGTTTTTGTTATTCTTTTTTATTGTTGTTGTTGTTTTTGTAGTTCATTGTTGTTGTTGTTTTTGTTTGTTGTTGTTGTTTGTAGCTTGTTGTTGTTGTTTCTTGTTCTTGTTGTTGTTGTTTTTTTAGTGTTCTTGTTGTTGTTGTGGTTGTTGTATGTGTTGTTATTGTTGTTTATTGTTGTTGTTGTTGTTGTTGTTGTTATTTTTTATTGTTGTTCTTGTTCTTGTTGTTACTTGTTGTTGATGTTTTTGTTTTGTTGTTGTTGTTGTTGTATTTTGTTATTGCTTGTTAGTTTGTTGGTCTTGTTGTTGTTGTTGTTGGATTTTGTTGTTGTTGTTGTTGTTATTTGTTGTTGTTGTTGTTTATTGTTGTTGTTGTTGTTTATTGATGTTGTTGTTGTTCTTGTTTCAAGTTGTTATTGTTCTTGTTCTTGTTGTTGTTGTTCTTATTTTTGTTGTTTTAATTTGTTGTTTTATTTGTTATTATTGTTGTTTGTTGCTGCTGTTGTTGTTAATGTTGTTGCTGTTGTTGTTGTTCTAACATATTGTTGTTTTTGGTTTTGTTGTTTTCGTTGTTGTTGTTGTTTTTGTTGTGTATTATAGTTGTTTTTATTATTCTTGTTTATTGTTGTTGTTGTTTTTGTAGTTCATTGTTGTTGTTGTTTCTTGTTCTTGTTGTTATTTTTTTCTTGTTGTTGTTGTTGTTGTTTGTGTTGTTATTGTGGTTGTTGTTGTTGTCGTTTTTGTTGTTTATTGTTGTTGTTGTTGTTGTTGTTGTTGTTTATTGTTGTTTTTGTTTGTTTTTGTTTTTGTTCTGTTTGTTGTTGTTGTTGTTGTTGTTTTTATTTGATGTTGTTGTTGTTGTTGTTTTTATTTGATGTTGTTGTTGTTTTTATTTGATGTTGTTGTTGTTGTTGTTTTTATTTGATGTTGTTGTTGTTGATGTTTATGTTGTTGTTGTTTTCGTTGTTGTTGTTGTTTTTGTTGTTTATTATTGTTGTTTTTGTTATTGTTGTTTGTTGTTGTTGTTGTTTTTGTTGTTCATTGTTGTTTTTGTTGTTGTTGTTGTTTCTTGTTCTTGTTGTTATTTTTTTCTTGTTGTTGTTGTTGTTGTTTGTGTTGTTATTGTGGTTGTTGTTGTTGTCGTTTTTGTTGTTTATTGTTGTTGTTGTTGTTGTTTATTGTTGTTTTTGTTTGTTTTTGTTGGTGTTCTGTTTGTTTTTGTTTATTGTTGTTGTTGTTGTTGTTGTTGTTTGTTGTTGTTGTTGTTGTTATTGTTAAGTGTTGTTGTTGTTGTTGTTGTTGTTTTTGTTGTTTATTGTTGTTGTTGATGTTGTTGTTGATGTTGTTTATTGTTGTTGTAGTTTTTGTTGTTTTTGTTGTTTATTGTTGTTGTTTGTTGTTTATTTTGTTGTTTGTTGTTTGTTGTTTGTTGTTTGTTGTTGTTCTTTGTTAACACTTTGATGTTCTTGTTATTTTTGTTGTTGTTGTTGTTTGTTATTGCTTGTGGTTTTGTTATTCTTGTTTATTGTTGTTGTTGTTTTTGTAGTTCATTGTTGTTGTTGTTTTTGTTTGTTGTTGTTGTTTGTAGCTTGTTGTTGTTGTTTCTTGTTCTTGTTGTTGTTGTTTTTTTAGTGTTCTTGTTGTTGTTGTGGTTGTTGTATGTGTTGTTATTGTTGTTTATTGTTGTTGTTGTTGTTGTTGTTATTTTTTATTGTTGTTCTTGTTCTTGTTGTTACTTGTTGTTGATGTTTTTGTTATTGTTGTTGTTGTTGTTGTATTTTGTTATTGCTTGTTAGTTTGTTGGTGTTCTGTTTGTTGTTGTTTATTGTTGTTGTTGTTTGTTGTTGTTATTGTTGTTAAGTGTTGTTGTTGTTGTTGTTGTTGTTGTTGTTTTTGTTGTTTATTGTTGTTGTTGATGTTGTTGTTGATGTTGTTTATTGTTGTTGTAGTTTTTGTTGTTTTTGTTGTTTATTGTTGTTGTTTGTTGTTGTTTTTGTTGTTTGTTGTTTGTTGTTTGTTGTTTTTTGTTGTTCTTTGTTAACACTTTGATGTTCTTGTTATTTTTGTTGTTGTTGTTGTTTGTTAATAGCTTGTTGTTTTTGTTTGTTGTTATTGTTGTTGTTATTTTTATTTGTTGTTGTTGTTGTTGTTGTTGATGTTTTTATGTTGTTGTTGTTGTGTTGTTGTTGTTGTTGTTTTTGTTGTTTTCGTTGTTGTTGTTGTTTTTGTTGTGTATTATTGTTGTTTTTGTTATTCTTTTTTATTGTTGTTGTTGTTTTTGTAGTTCATTGTTGTTGTTGTTTTTGTTTGTTGTTGTTGTTTGTAGCTTGTTGTTGTTGTTTCTTGTTCTTGTTGTTGTTGTTTTTTTAGTGTTCTTGTTGTTGTTGTGGTTGTTGTATGTGTTGTTATTGTTGTTTATTGTTGTTGTTGTTGTTGTTGTTATTTTTTATTGTTGTTCTTGTTCTTGTTGTTACTTGTTGTTGATGTTTTTGTTTTGTTGTTGTTGTTGTTGTATTTTGTTATTGCTTGTTAGTTTGTTGGTCTTGTTGTTGTTGTTGTTGGATTTTGTTGTTGTTGTTGTTGTTATTTGTTGTTGTTGTTGTTTATTGTTGTTGTTGTTGTTTATTGATGTTGTTGTTGTTGTTGTTCTTGTTTCAAGTTGTTATTGTTCTTGTTCTTGTTGTTGTTGTTCTTATTTTTGTTGTTTTAATTTGTTGTTTTATTTGTTATTATTGTTGTTTGTTGCTGCTGTTGTTGTTAATGTTGTTGCTGTTGTTGTTGTTCTAACATATTGTTGTTTTTGGTTTTGTTGTTTTCGTTGTTGTTGTTGTTTTTGTTGTGTATTATAGTTGTTTTTATTATTCTTGTTTATTGTTGTTGTTGTTTTTGTAGTTCATTGTTGTTGTTGTTTCTTGTTCTTGTTGTTATTTTTTTCTTGTTGTTGTTGTTGTTGTTTGTGTTGTTATTGTGGTTGTTGTTGTTGTCGTTTTTGTTGTTTATTGTTGTTGTTGTTGTTGTTGTTGTTTATTGTTGTTTTTGTTTGTTTTTGTTTTTGTTCTGTTTGTTGTTGTTGTTGTTGTTGTTTTTATTTGATGTTGTTGTTGTTGTTGTTTTTATTTGATGTTGTTGTTGTTTTTATTTGATGTTGTTGTTGTTGTTGTTTTTATTTGATGTTGTTGTTGTTGATGTTTATGTTGTTGTTGTTTTCGTTGTTGTTGTTGTTTTTGTTGTTTATTATTGTTGTTTTTGTTATTGTTGTTTGTTGTTGTTGTTGTTTTTGTTGTTCATTGTTGTTTTTGTTGTTGTTGTTGTTTCTTGTTCTTGTTGTTATTTTTTTCTTGTTGTTGTTGTTGTTGTTTGTGTTGTTATTGTGGTTGTTGTTGTTGTCGTTTTTGTTGTTTATTGTTGTTGTTGTTGTTGTTTATTGTTGTTTTTGTTTGTTTTTGTTGGTGTTCTGTTTGTTGTTGTTTATTGTTGTTGTTGTTGTTGTTGTTGTTTGTTGTTGTTGTTGTTGTTGTTGTTATTGTTAAGTGTTGTTGTTGTTGTTGTTGTTGTTGTTGTTGTTTTTGTTGTTTATTGTTGTTGTTGATGTTGTTGTTGATGTTGTTTATTGTTGTTGTAGTTTTTGTTGTTTTTGTTGTTTATTGTTGTTGTTTGTTGTTTATTTTGTTGTTTGTTGTTTGTTGTTTGTTGTTTGTTGTTGTTCTTTGTTAACACTTTGATGTTCTTGTTATTTTTGTTGTTGTTGTTGTTTGTTATTGTTTGTGGTTTTGTTATTCTTGTTTATTGTTGTTGTTGTTTTTGTAGTTCATTGTTGTTGTTGTTTTTGTTTGTTGTTGTTGTTTGTAGCTTGTTGTTGTTGTTTCTTGTTCTTGTTGTTGTTGTTTTTTTAGTGTTCTTGTTGTTGTTGTGGTTGTTGTATGTGTTGTTATTGTTGTTTATTGTTGTTGTTGTTGTTGTTGTTATTTTTTATTGTTGTTCTTGTTCTTGTTGTTACTTGTTGTTGATGTTTTTGTTATTGTTGTTGTTGTTGTTGTATTTTGTTATTGCTTGTTAGTTTGTTGGTCTTGTTGTTGTTGTTGTTGGATTTTGTTGTTGTTGTTGTTATTTGTTGTTGTTGTTGTTGTTGTTGTTGTTGTTGTTGTTGTTTATTGTTGTTGTTGTTGTTTATTGATGTTGTTGTTGTTGTTGTTCTTGTTTCAAGTTGTTATTGTTCTTGTTCTTGTTGTTGTTGTTCTTATTTTTGTTGTTTTAATTTGTTGTTGATGTTATTTGTTATTATTGTTGTTTGTTGCTGCTGTTGTTGTTAATGTTGTTGCTGTTGTTGTTGTTCTTGTTGTTTATTGTTGTTTTTGGTTTTGTTGTTTATTGTTGTTGTTTGTTGTTGTTATTGTTGTGGTTGTTGTTTGTTGTTGTTGTTGTTTTTGTTGTTTATTGTTGTTGTTGATGTTGTTTATTGTTGTTGTAGTTTTTGTTGTTTTTGTTGTTTATTGTTGTTGTTTGTTGTTGTTTGTTGTTTGTTGTTTGTTGTTTGTTGTTGTTCTTTGTTAACACTTTGATGTTCTTGTTATTTTTGTTGTTATTGCTTGTTGTTTTTGTTTGTTGTTATTGTTGTTGTTATTTTTATTTGTTGTTGTTGTTGTTGATGTTTTTATGTTGTTGTTGTTGTGTTGTTGTTGTTGTTGTTTTTGTTGTTTTCGTTGTTGTTGTTGTTTTTGTTGTGTATTATTGTTGTTTTTGTTATTCTTGTTTATTGTTGTTGTTGTTTTTGTAGTTCATTGTTGTTGTTGTTTCTTGTTCTTGTTGTTATTTTTTTCTTGTTGTTGTTGTTGTTGTTTGTGTTGTTATTGTGGTTATTGTTGTTGTCGTTTTTGTTGTTTATTGTTGTTGTTGTTGTTGTTGTTGTTTATTGTTGTTTTTGTTTGTTTTTGTTGTTGTTCTGTTTGTTGTTGTTTATTGTTGTTGTTGTTGTTGTTGTTGTTTTTATTTGATGTTGTTGTTGTTGTTGTTGTTTTTATTTGATGTTGTTGTTGTTGATGTTTATGTTGTTGTTGTTTTCGTTGTTGTTGTTGTTTTTGTTGTTTATTATTGTTGTTTTTGTTATTGTTGTTTGTTGTTGTTGTTGTTTTTGTTGTTCATTGTTGTTTTTGTTGTTGTTGTTGTTTGTTATTGCTTGTTGTTTTTGTTTCTTGTTCTTGTTGTTATTTTTTTCTTGTTGTTGTTGTTGTTGTTTGTGTTGTTATTGTGGTTGTTGTTGTTGTCGTTTTTGTTGTTTATTGTTGTTGTTGTTGTTGTTTATTGTTGTTTTTGTTTGTTTTTGTTGGTGTTCGGTTTGTTGTTGTTTTTTTGTTGTTGTTGTTGTTGTTGTTTGTTGTTGTTGTTGTTGTTGTTGTTAAGTGTTGTTGTTGTTGTTGTTGTTGTTGTTTTTGTTGTTTATTGTTGTTGTTGATGTTGTTTATTGTTGTTGTAGTTTTTGTTGTTTTTGTTGTTTATTGTTGTTGTTTGTTGTTGTTTTTGTTGTTTGTTGTTTGTTGTTTGTTGTTTGTTGTTGTTCTTTGTTAACACTTTGATGTTCTTGTTATTTTTGTTGTTGTTGTTGTTTGTTATATTGCTTGTTGTTTTTGTTTGTTGTTATTGTTGTTGTTATTTTTATTTGTTGTTGTTGTTGTTGTTGATGTTTTTATGTTGTTGTTGTTGTGTTGTTGTTGTTGTTGTTTTTGTTGTTTTCGTTGTTGTTGTTGTTTTTGTTGTGTATTATTGTTGTTTTTGTTATTCTTGTTTATTGTTGTTGTTGTTTTTGTAGTTCATTGTTGTTGTTGTTTTTGTTTGTTGTTGTTGTTTGTAGCTTGTTGTTGTTGTTTCTTGTTCTTGTTGTTGTTGTTTTTTTAGTGTTCTTGTTGTTGTTGTGGTTGTTGTATGTGTTGTTATTGTTGTTTATTGTTGTTGTTGTTGTTGTTGTTATTTTTTATTGTTGTTCTTGTTCTTGTTCTTGTTGTTACTTGTTGTTGATGTTTTTGTTATTGTTGTTGTTGTTGTTGTATTTTGTTATTGCTTGTTAGTTTGTTGGTGTTCTGTTTGTTGTTGTTTATTGTTGTTGTTGTTTGTTGTTGTTGTTGTTGTTAAGTGTTGTTGTTGTTGTTGTTGTTGTTGTTGTTTTTGTTGTTTATTGTTGTTGTTGATGTTGTTTATTGTTGTTGTAGTTTTTGTTGTTTTTGTTGTTTATTGTTGTTGTTTGTTGTTGTTTTTGTTGTTTGTTGTTTGTTGTTTGTTGTTGTTCTTTGTTAACACTTTGATGTTCTTGTTATTTTTGTTGTTGTTGTTGTTTGTTAATAGCTTGTTGTTTTTGTTTGTTGTTATTGTTGTTGTTATTTTTATTTGTTGTTGTTGTTGTTGTTGTTGATGTTTTTATGTTGTTGTTGTTGTGTTGTTGTTGTTGTTGTTTTTGTTGTTTTCGTTGTTGTTGTTGTTTTTGTTGTGTATTATTGTTGTTTTTGTTATTCTTGTTTATTGTTGTTGTTGTTTTTGTAGTTCATTGTTGTTGTTGTTTTTGTTTGTTGTTGTTGTTTGTAGCTTGTTGTTGTTGTTTCTTGTTCTTGTTGTTGTTGTTTTTTTAGTGTTCTTGTTGTTGTTGTGGTTGTTGTATGTGTTGTTATTGTTGTTATTGTTGTTTATTGTTGTTGTTGTTGTTGTTGTTGTTATTTTTTATTGTTGTTCTTGTTCTTGTTGTTACTTGTTGTTGATGTTTTTGTTTTGTTGTTGTTGTTGTTGTATTTTGTTATTGCTTGTTAGTTTGTTGGTCTTGTTGTTGTTGTTGTTGGATTTTGTTGTTGTTGTTGTTGTTATTTGTTGTTGTTGTTGTTTATTGTTGTTGTTGTTGTTTATTGATGTTGTTGTTGTTGTTGTTCTTGTTTCAAGTTGTTATTGTTCTTGTTCTTGTTGTTGTTGTTCTTATTTTTGTTGTTTTAATTTGTTGTTTTATTTGTTATTATTGTTGTTTGTTGCTGCTGTTGTTGTTAATGTTGTTGCTGTTGTTGTTGTTCTTGTTGTTTATTGTTGTTTTTGGTTTTGTTGTTTTCGTTGTTGTTGTTGTTTTTGTTGTGTATTATATAGTTGTTTTTATTATTCTTGTTTATTGTTGTTGTTGTTTTTGTAGTTCATTGTTGTTGTTGTTTCTTGTTCTTGTTGTTATTTTTTTCTTGTTGTTGTTGTTGTTGTTTGTGTTGTTATTGTGGTTGTTGTTGTTGTCGTTTTTGTTGTTTATTGTTGTTGTTGTTGTTGTTGTTTATTGTTGTTTTTGTTTGTTTTTGTTTTTGTTCTGTTTGTTGTTGTTGTTGTTGTTGTTTTTATTTGATGTTGTTGTTGTTGTTGTTTTTATTTGATGTTGTTGTTGTTTTTATTTGATGTTGTTGTTGTTGTTGTTTTTATTTGATGTTGTTGTTGTTGATGTTTATGTTGTTGTTGTTGTTTTCGTTGTTGTTGTTGTTTTTGTTGTTTATTATTGTTGTTTTTGTTATTGTTGTTTGTTGTTGTTGTTGTTTTTGTTGTTCATTGTTGTTTTTGTTGTTGTTGTTGTTTGTTATTGCTTGTTGTTGTTGTTTCTTGTTCTTGTTGTTATTTTTTTCTTGTTGTTGTTGTTGTTGTTTGTGTTGTTATTGTGGTTGTTGTTGTTGTCGTTTTTGTTGTTTATTGTTGTTGTTGTTGTTGTTTATTGTTGTTTTTGTTTGTTTTTGTTGGTGTTCTGTTTGTTGTTGTTTATTGTTGTTGTTGTTGTTGTTGTTGTTTGTTGTTGTTGTTGTTGTTGTTATTGTTAAGTGTTGTTGTTGTTGTTGTTGTTGTTGTTGTTGTTTTTGTTGTTTATTGTTGTTGTTGATGTTGTTGTTGATGTTGTTTATTGTTGTTGTAGTTTTTGTTGTTTTTGTTGTTGTTGTTGTTTGTTGTTTATTTTGTTGTTTGTTGTTTGTTGTTTGTTGTTTGTTGTTGTTCTTTGTTAACACTTTGATGTTCTTGTTATTTTTGTTGTTGTTGTTGTTTGTTATTGCTTGTGGTTTTGTTATTCTTGTTTATTGTTGTTGTTGTTTTTGTAGTTCATTGTTGTTGTTGTTTTTGTTTGTTGTTGTTGTTTGTAGCTTGTTGTTGTTGTTTCTTGTTCTTGTTGTTGTTGTTTTTTTAGTGTTCTTGTTGTTGTTGTGGTTGTTGTATGTGTTGTTATTGTTGTTTATTGTTGTTGTTGTTGTTGTTGTTATTTTTTATTGTTGTTCTTGTTCTTGTTGTTACTTGTTGTTGATGTTTTTGTTATTGTTGTTGTTGTTGTTGTATTTTGTTATTGCTTGTTAGTTTGTTGGTCTTGTTGTTGTTGTTGTTGGATTTTGTTGTTGTTGTTGTTATTTGTTGTTGTTGTTGTTGTTGTTGTTGTTGTTGTTGTTTATTGTTGTTGTTGTTGTTTATTGATGTTGTTGTTGTTGTTGTTATTTGTTGTTGTTGTTGTTGTTGTTTATTGTTGTTGTTGTTGTTTATTGATGTTGTTGTTGTTGTTGTTCTTGTTTCAAGTTGTTATTGTTCTTGTTCTTGTTGTTGTTGTTCTTATTTTTGTTGTTTTAATTTGTTGTTGATGTTATTTGTTATTATTGTTGTTTGTTGCTGCTGTTGTTGTTAATGTTGTTGCTGTTGTTGTTGTTCTTGTTGTTTATTGTTGTTTTTGGTTTTGTTGTTTATTGTTGTTGTTTGTTGTTGTTATTGTTGTGGTTGTTGTTTGTTGTTGTTGTTGTTTTTGTTGTTTATTGTTGTTGTTGATGTTGTTGTTGATGTTGTTTATTGTTGTTGTAGTTTTTGTTGTTTTTGTTGTTTATTGTTGTTGTTTGTTGTTGTTTTTGTTGTTTGTTGTTTGTTGTTTGTTGTTTGTTGTTGTTCTTTGTTAACACTTTGATGTTCTTGTTATTTTTGTTGTTGTTGTTGTTTGTTATATTGCTTGTTGTTTTTGTTTGTTGTTATTGTTGTTGTTATTTTTATTTGTTGTTGTTGTTGTTGTTGATGTTTTTATGTTGTTGTTGTTGTGTTGTTGTTGTTGTTGTTTTTGTTGTTTTCGTTGTTGTTGTTGTTTTTGTTGTGTATTATTGTTGTTTTTGTTATTCTTGTTTATTGTTGTTGTTGTTTTTGTAGTTCATTGTTGTTGTTGTTTTTGTTTGTTGTTGTTGTTTGTAGCTTGTTGTTGTTGTTTCTTGTTCTTGTTGTTGTTGTTTTTTTAGTGTTCTTGTTGTTGTTGTGGTTGTTGTATGTGTTGTTATTGTTGTTTATTGTTGTTGTTGTTGTTGTTGTTATTTTTTATTGTTGTTCTTGTTCTTGTTGTTACTTGTTGTTGATGTTTTTGTTATTGTTGTTGTTGTTGTTGTATTTTGTTATTGCTTGTTAGTTTGTTGGTCTTGTTGTTGTTGTTGTTGGATTTTGTTGTTGTTGTTGTTGTTATTTGTTGTTGTTGTTGTTGTTGTTGTTGTTTATTGATGTTGTTGTTGTTGTTGTTCTTGTTTCAAGTTGTTATTGTTCTTGTTCTTGTTGTTGTTGTTCTTATTTTTGTTGTTTTAATTTGTTGTTGATGTTATTTGTTTTTATTGTTGTTTGTTGCTGCTGTTGTTGTTGTTCTTGTTGATTATTGTTGTTTTTGGTTTTGTAGTTTATTGTTGTTGTTTGTTGTTGTTATTGTTGTGGTTGTTGTTTATTGTTGTTGTAGTTTTTGTTGTTTTTGTTGTTTATTGTTGTTGTTTGTTGTTGTTTTTGTTGTTTTTTGTTTGTTGTTTGTTGTTGTTCTTTGTTAACACTTTGATGTTCTTGTTATTTTTGTTGTTATTGCTTGTTGTTTTTGTTTGTTGTTATTGTTGTTGTTATATTTAATTGTTGTTGTTGTTGTTGATGTTTTTATGTTGTTGTTGTTGTGTTGTTGTTGTTGTTGTTTTTGTTGTTTTCGTTGTTGTTGTTGTTTTTGTTGTGTATTATTGTTGTTTTTGTTATTCTTGTTTATTGTTGTTGTTGTTTTTGTAGTTCATTGTTGTTGTTGTTTCTTGTTCTTGTTGTTATTTTTTTCTTGTTGTTGTTGTTGATGTTTGTGTTGTTATTGTGGTTGTTGTTGTTTGTGTTGTTATTGTGGTTGTTGTTGTTGTCGTTTTTGTTGTTTATTGTTGTTGTTGTTGTTGTTGTTGTTGTTGTTGTTTATTGTTGTTTTTGTTTGTTTTGGTTGTTGTTCTGTTTGTTGTTGTTTATTGTTGTTGTTGTTGTTGTTTTTATTTGATGTTGTTGTTGTTGTTGTTTTTATTTGATGTTGTTGTTGTTGATGTTTATGTTGTTGTTGTTTTCGTTGTTGTTGTTGTTTTTGTTGTTTATTATTGTTGTTTTTGTTATTGTTGTTTGTTGTTGTTGTTGTTTTTGTTGTTCATTGTTGTTTTTGTTGTTGTTGTTGTTTGTTATTGCTTGTTGTTGTTGTTTCTTGTTCTTGTTATTATTTTTTTCTTGTTGTTGTTGTTGTTGTTTGTGTTGTTATTGTGGTTGTTGTTGTTGTCGTTTTTCTTGTTTATTGTTGTTGTTGTTGTTGTTTATTGTTGTTTTTGTTTGTTTTTGTTGGTGTTCTGTTTGTTGTTGTTTATTGTTGTTGTTGTTGTTGTTGTTTGTTGTTGTTGTTGTTGTTGTTAAGTGTTGTTGTTGTTGTTGTTGTTGCTGTTGTTTGTTGTTGTTGTTGTTGTTGTTGTTGTTATTGTTAAGTGTTGTTGTTGTTGTTGTTCTTGTTGTTGTTTTTGTTGTTTATTGTTGTTGTTGATGTTGTTGTTGATGTTGTTTATTGTTGTTGTAGTTTTTGTTGTTTTTGTTGTTTATTGTTGTTGTTTGTTGTTTATTTTTTTGTTTGTTGTTTGTTGTTTGTTGTTTGTTGTTGTTCTTTGTTAACACTTTGATGTTCTTGTTATTTTTGTTGTTGTTGTTGTTTGTTATTGCTTGTGGTTTTGTTATTCTTGTTTATTGTTGTTGTTGTTTTTGTAGTTCTTTGTTGTTGTTGTTTTTGTTTGTTGTTGTTGTTTGTAGCTTGTTGTTGTTGTTTCTTGTTCTTGTTGTTGTTGTTTTTTTAGTGTTCTTGTTGTTGTTGTGGTTGTTGTATGTGTTGTTATTGTTGTTTATTGTTGTTGTTGTTGTTGTTGTTATTTTTTATTGTTGTTCTTGTTCTTGTTGTTACTTGTTGTTGATGTTTTTGTTATTGTTGTTGTTGTTGTTGTATTTTGTTATTGCTTGTTAGTTTGTTGGTGTTCTGTTTGTTGTTGTTTATTGTTGTTGTTGTTTGTTGTTGTTGTTGTTGTTAAGTGTTGTTGTTGTTGTTGTTGTTGTTGTTGTTTTTGTTGTTTATTGTTGTTGTTGATGTTGTTGTTGATGTTGTTTATTGTTGTTGTAGTTTTTGTTGTTTTTGTTGTTTATTGTTGTTGTTTGTTGTTGTTTTTGTTGTTTGTTGTTTGTTGTTTGTTGTTTGTTGTTGTTCTTTGTTAACACTTTGATGTTCTTGTTATTTTTGTTGTTGTTGTTGTTTGTTAATAGCTTGTTGTTTTTGTTTGTTGTTATTGTTGTTGTTATTTTTATTTGTTGTTGTTGTTGATGTTTTTATGTTGTTGTTGTTGTGTTGTTGTTGTTGTTGTTTTTGTTGTTTTCGTTGTTGTTGTTGTTTTTGTTGTGTATTATTGTTGTTTTTGTTATTCTTGTTTATTGTTGTTGTTGTTTTTGTAGTTCATTGTTGTTGTTGTTTTTGTTTGTTGTTGTTGTTTGTAGTTTGTTGTTGTTGTTTCTTGTTCTTGTTGTTGTTGTTTTTTTAGTGTTCTTGTTGTTGTTGTGGTTGTTGTATGTGTTGTTATTGTTGTTTATTGTTGTTGTTGTTGTTGTTGTTGTTATTTTTTATTGTTGTTCTTGTTCTTGTTGTTACTTGTTGTTGATGTTTTTGTTTTGTTGTTGTTGTTGTTGTATTTTGAATAGCTTGTTAGTTTGTTGGTCTTGTTGTTGTTGTTGTTGGATTTTGTTGTTGTTGTTGTTGTTATTTGTTGTTGTTGTTGTTTATTGTTGTTGTTGTTGTTTATTGATGTTGTTGTTGTTGTTCTTGTTTCAAGTTGTTATTGTTCTTGTTCTTGTTGTTGTTGTTCTTATTTTTGTTGTTTTAATTTGTTGTTTTATTTGTTATTATTGTTGTTTGTTGCTGCTGTTGTTGTTAATGTTGTTGCTGTTGTTGTTGTTCTTGTTGTTTATTGTTGTTTTTGGTTTTGTTGTTTTCGTTGTTGTTGTTGTTTTTGTTGTGTATTATAGTTGTTTTTATTATTCTTGTTTATTGTTGTTGTTGTTTTTGTAGTTCATTGTTGTTGTTGTTTCTTGTTCTTGTTGTTATTTTTTTCTTGTTGTTGTTGTTGTTGTTTGTGTTGTTATTGTGGTTGTTGTTGTTGTCGTTTTTGTTGTTTATTGTTGTTGTTGTTGTTGTTGTTTATTGTTGTTTTTGTTTGTTTTTGTTTTTGTTCTGTTCGTTGTTGTTGTTGTTTTGTTGTTTATTATTGTTGTTTTTGTTATTGTTATTTGTTGTTGTTGTTGTTTTTGTTGTTCATTGTTGTTTTTGTTGTTGTTGTTGTTTGTTATTGCTTGTTGTTGTTGTTTCTTGTTCTTGTTGTTATTTTTTTCTTGTTGTTGTTGTTGTTGTTTGTGTTGTTATTGTGGTTGTTGTTGTTGTCGTTTTTGTTGTTTATTGTTGTTGTTGTTGTTGTTTATTGTTTGTTTTTGTTATTGCTTGTTAGTTTGTTGGTCTTGTTGTTGTTGTTGTTGGATTTTGTTGTTGTTGTTGTTGTTATTTGTTGTTGTTGTTGTTGTTGTTGTTGTTGTTGTTGTTTATTGTTGTTGTTGTTGTTTATTGATGTTGTTGTTGTTGTTGTTCTTGTTTCAAGTTGTTATTGTTCTTGTTTCAAGTTGTTATTGTTCTTGTTCTTGTTGTTGCTGTTCTTATTTTTGTTGTTTTAATTTGTTGTTGATGTTATTTGTTATTATTGTTGTTTGTTGCTGCTGTTGTTGTTAATGTTGTTGCTGTTGTTGTTGTTCTTGTTGTTTATTGTTTTTGGTTTTGTTGTTTTCGTTGTTGTTGTTGTTTTTGTTGTGTATTATAGTTGTTTTTATTATTCTTGTTTATTGTTGTTGTTGTTTTTGTAGTTCATTGTTGTTGTTGTTTCTTGTTCTTGTTGTTATTTTTTTCTTGTTGTTGTTGTTGTTGTTTGTGTTGTTATTGTGGTTGTTGTTGTTGTCGTTTTTGTTGTTTATTGTTGTTGTTGTTGTTGTTGTTTATTGTTGTTTTTGTTTGTTTTTGTTTTTGTTCTGTTTGTTGTTGTTGTTGTTGTTGTTTTTATTTGATGTTGTTGTTGTTGTTGTTTTTATTTGATGTTGTTGTTGTTTTTATTTGATGTTGTTGTTGTTGTTTTTATTTGATGTTGTTGTTGTTGATGTTTATGTTGTTGTTGTTTTCGTTGTTGTTGTTGTTTTCGTTGTTGTTGTTGTTTTCGTTGTTGTTGTTGTTTTTGTTGTTTATTATTGTTGTTTTTGTTATTGTTGTTTGTTGTTGTTGTTGTTATTGTTGTTGTTGTTGTTTATTGTTGTTGTTGTTGTTGTTGTTGTTGTTGTTGTTGATGTTTTTATGTTGTTGTTGTTGTGTTGTTGTTGTTGTTGTTTTTGTTGTTTTCGTTGTTGTTGTTGTTTTTGTTGTGTATTATTGTTGTTTTTGTTATTCTTGTTTATTGTTGTTGTTGTTTTTGTAGTTCATTGTTGTTGTTGTTTTTGTTTGTTGTTGTTGTTTGTAGTTTGTTGTTGTTGTTTCTTGTTCTTGTTGTTGTTGTTTTTTTAGTGTTCTTGTTGTTGTTGTGGTTGTTGTATGTGTTGTTATTGTTGTTTATTGTTGTTGTTGTTGTTGTTGTTATTTTTTATTGTTGTTCTTGTTCTTGTTGTTACTTGTTGTTGATGTTTTTGTTTTGTTGTTGTTGTTGTTGTATTTTGAATAGCTTGTTAGTTTGTTGGTCTTGTTGTTGTTGTTGTTGGATTTTGTTGTTGTTGTTGTTGTTATTTGTTGTTGTTGTTGTTTATTGTTGTTGTTGTTGTTTATTGATGTTGTTGTTGTTGTTGTTCTTGTTTCAAGTTGTTATTGTTCTTGTTCTTGTTGTTGTTGTTCTTATTTTTGTTGTTTTAATTTGTTGTTTTATTTGTTATTATTGTTGTTTGTTGCTGCTGTTGTTGTTAATGTTGTTGCTGTTGTTGTTGTTCTTGTTGTTTATTGTTGTTTTTGGTTTTGTTGTTTTCGTTGTTGTTGTTGTTTTTGTTGTGTATTATAGTTGTTTTTATTATTCTTGTTTATTGTTGTTGTTGTTTTTGTAGTTCATTGTTGTTGTTGTTTCTTGTTCTTGTTGTTATTTTTTTCTTGTTGTTGTTGTTGTTGTTTGTGTTGTTATTGTGGTTGTTGTTGTTGTCGTTTTTGTTGTTTATTGTTGTTGTTGTTGTTGTTGTTTATTGTTGTTTTTGTTTGTTTTTGTTTTTGTTCTGTTCGTTGTTGTTGTTGTTTTGTTGTTTATTATTGTTGTTTTTGTTATTGTTGTTTGTTGTTGTTGTTGTTTTTGTTGTTCATTGTTGTTTTTGTTGTTGTTGTTGTTTGTTATTGCTTGTTGTTGTTGTTTCTTGTTCTTGTTGTTATTTTTTTCTTGTTGTTGTTGTTGTTGTTTGTGTTGTTATTGTGGTTGTTGTTGTTGTCGTTTTTGTTGTTTATTGTTGTTGTTGTTGTTGTTTATTGTTTGTTTTTGTTATTGCTTGTTAGTTTGTTGGTCTTGTTGTTGTTGTTGTTGGATTTTGTTGTTGTTGTTGTTGTTATTTGTTGTTGTTGTTGTTGTTGTTGTTGTTGTTGTTGTTTATTGTTGTTGTTGTTGTTTATTGATGTTGTTGTTGTTGTTGTTCTTGTTTCAAGTTGTTATTGTTCTTGTTCTTGTTGTTGCTGTTCTTATTTTTGTTGTTTTAATTTGTTGTTGATGTTATTTGTTATTATTGTTGTTTGTTGCTGCTGTTGTTGTTAATGTTGTTGCTGTTGTTGTTGTTCTTGTTGTTTATTGTTGTTTTTGGTTTTGTTGTTTTCGTTGTTGTTGTTGTTTTTGTTGTGTATTATAGTTGTTTTTATTATTCTTGTTTATTGTTGTTGTTGTTTTTGTAGTTCATTGTTGTTGTTGTTTCTTGTTCTTGTTGTTATTTTTTTCTTGTTGTTGTTGTTGTTGTTTGTGTTGTTATTGTGGTTGTTGTTGTTGTCGTTTTTGTTGTTTATTGTTGTTGTTGTTGTTGTTGTTTATTGTTGTTTTTGTTTGTTTTTGTTTTTGTTCTGTTTGTTGTTGTTGTTGTTGTTGTTTTTATTTGATGTTGTTGTTGTTGTTGTTTTTATTTGATGTTGTTGTTGTTTTTATTTGATGTTGTTGTTGTTGTTGTTTTTATTTGATGTTGTTGTTGTTGATGTTTATGTTGTTGTTGTTTTCGTTGTTGTTGTTGTTTTCGTTGTTGTTGTTGTTTTTGTTGTTTATTATTGTTGTTTTTGTTATTGTTGTTTGTTGTTGTTGTTGTTATTGTTGTTCATTGTTGTTTTTGTTGTTGTTGTTGTTGTTTGTTATTGCTTGTTGTTGTTGTTTCTTGTTCTTGTTGTTATTTTTTTCTTGTTGTTGTTGTTGTTGTTTGTGTTGTTATTGTGGTTGTTGTTGTTGTCGTTTTTGTTGTTTATTGTTGTTGTTGTTGTTGTTTATTGTTGTTTTTGTTTGTTTTTGTTGGTGTTCTGTTTGTTGTTGTTTATTGTTGTTGTTGTTGTTGTTGTTGTTTGTTGTTGTTGTTGTTGTTGTTATTGTTAAGTGTTGTTGTTGTTGTTGTTGTTGTTGTTGTTGTTTTTGTTGTTTATTGTTGTTGTTGATGTTGTTGTTGATGTTGTTTATTGTTGTTGTAGTTTTTGTTGTTTTTGTTGTTTATTGTTGTTGTTTGTTGTTTATTTTGTTGTTTGTTGTTTGTTGTTTGTTGTTTGTTGTTGTTCTTTGTTAACACTTTGATGTTCTTGTTATTTTTGTTGTTGTTGTTGTTTGTTATTGCTTGTGGTTTTGTTATTCTTGTTTATTGTTGTTGTTGTTTTTGTAGTTCATTGTTGTTGTTGTTTTTGTTTGTTGTTGTTGTTTGTAGCTTGTTGTTGTTGTTTCTTGTTCTTGTTGTTGTTGTTTTTTTAGTGTTATTGTTGTTGTTGTGGTTGTTGTATGTGTTGTTATTGTTGTTTATTGTTGTTGTTGTTGTTGTTGTTATTTTTTATTGTTGTTCTTGTTCTTGTTGTTACTTGTTGTTGATGTTTTTGTTATTGTTGTTGTTGTTGTTGTATTTTGTTATTGCTTGTTAGTTTGTTGGTCTTGTTGTTGTTGTTGTTGGATTTTGTTGTTGTTGTTGTTATTTGTTGTTGTTGTTGTTGTTGTTGTTGTTATTGTTGTTTATTGTTGTTGTTGTTGTTTATTGATGTTGTTGTTGTTGTTGTTATTTGTTGTTGTTGTTTATTGTTGTTGTTGTTGTTTATTGATGTTGTTGTTGTTGTTGTTCTTGTTTCAAGTTGTTATTGTTCTTGTTCTTGTTGTTGTTGTTCTTATTTTTGTTGTTTTAATTTGTTGTTGATGTTATTTGTTATTATTGTTGTTTGTTGCTGCTGTTGTTGCTGTTGTTGTTGTTCTTGTTGTTTATTGTTGTTTTTGGTTTTGTTGTTTATTGTTGTTGTTTGTTGTTGTTATTGTTGTGGTTGTTGTTTGTTGTTGTTGTTGTTTTTGTTGTTTATTGTTGTTGTTGATGTTGTTGTTGATGTTGTTTATTGTTGTTGTAGTTTTTGTTGTTTTTGTTGTTTATTGTTGTTGTTTGTTGTTGTTTTTGTTGTTTGTTGTTTGTTGTTTGTTGTTTGTTGTTTGTTGTTGTTCTTTGTTAACACTTTGATGTTCTTGTTATTTTTATTGTTATTGCTTGTTGTTTTTGTTTGTTGTTATTGTTGTTGTTATTTTTATTTGTTGTTGTTGTTGTTGATGTTTTTATGTTGTTGTTGTTGTGTTGTTGTTGTTGTTATTTTTGTTGTTTCGGTTGTTGTTGTTTTTGTTGTGTATTATTGTTGTTTTTGTTATTCTTGTTTATTGTTGTTGTTGTTTTTGTAGTTCATTGTTGTTGTTGTTTCTTGTTCTTGTTGTTATTTTTTTCTTGTTGTTGTTGTTGTTGTTTGTGTTGTTATTGTGGTTGTTGTTGTTGTCGTTTTTGTTGTTTATTGTTGTTGTTGTTGTTGTTGTTGTTTATTGTTGTTTTTGTTTGTTTTTGTTGTTGTTCTGTTTGTTGTTGTTTATTGTTGTTGTTGTTGTTGTTGTTGTTGTTGTTGTTTTTATTTGATGTTGTTGTTGTTGTTGTTGTTTTTATTTGATGTTGTTGTTGTTGATGTTTATGTTGTTGTTGTTTTCGTTGTTGTTGTTGTTTTTGTTGTTTATTATTGTTGTTTTTGTTATTGTTGTTTGTTGTTGTTGTTGTTTTTGTTGTTCATTGTTGTTTTTGTTGTTGTTGTTGTTTGTTATTGCTTGTTGTTGTTGTTTCTTGTTCTTGTTGTTATTTTTTTCTTGTTGTTGTTGTTGTTGTTTGTGTTGTTATTGTGGTTGTTGTTGTTGTCGTTTTTGTTGTTTATTGTTGTTGTTGTTGTTGTTTATTGTTGTTTTTGTTTGTTTTTGTTGGTGTTCGGTTTGTTGTTGTTTATTGTTGTTGTTGTTGTTGTTTGTTGTTGTTGTTGTTGTTAAGTGTTGTTGTTGTTGTTGTTGTTGTTGTTTTTGTTGTTTATTGTTGTTGTTGATGTTGTTTATTGTTGTTGTAGTTTTTGTTGTTTTTGTTGTTTATTGTTGTTGTTTGTTGTTGTTTTTGTTGTTTGTTGTTTGTTGTTGTTCTTTGTTAACACTTTGATGTTCTTGTTATTTTTGTTGTTGTTGTTGTTTGTTATATTGCTTGTTGTTTTTGTTTGTTGTTATTGTTGTTGTTATTTTTATTTGTTGTTGTTGTTGTTGTTGATGTTTTTATGTTGTTGTTGTTGTGTTGTTGTTGTTGTTGTTTTTGTTGTTTTCGTTGTTGTTGTTGTTTTTGTTGTGTATTATTGTTGTTTTTGTTATTCTTGTTTATTGTTGTTGTTGTTTTTGTAGTTCATTGTTGTTGTTGTTTTTGTTTGTTGTTGTTGTTTGTAGCTTGTTGTTGTTGTTTCTTGTTCTTGTTGTTGTTGTTTTTTTAGTGTTGTTGTTGTTGTGGTTGTTGTATGTGTTGTTATTGTTGTTTATTGTTGTTGTTGTTGTTGTTGTTATTTTTTATTGTTGTTCTTGTTCTTGTTGTTACTTGTTGTTGATGTTTTTGTTATTGTTGTTGTTGTTGTTGTATTTTGTTATTGCTTGTTAGTTTGTTGGTCTTGTTGTTGTTGTTGTTGGATTTTGTTGTTGTTGTTGTTGTTATTTGTTGTTGTTGTTGTTGTTGTTGTTGTTGTTTATTGATGTTGTTGTTGTTGTTGTTCTTGTTTCAAGTTGTTATTGTTCTTGTTCTTGTTGTTGTTGTTCTTATTTTTGTTGTTTTAATTTGTTGTTGATGTTATTTGTTATTATTGTTGTTTGTTGCTGCTGTTGTTGTTGTTCTTGTTGATTATTGTTGTTTTTGGTTTTGTAGTTTAATGTTGTTGTTTGTTGTTGTTATTGTTGTGGTTGTTGTTTATTGTTGTTGTAGTTTTTGTTGTTTTTGTTGTTTATTGTTGTTGTTTGTTGTTGTTTTTGTTGTTTTTTGTTTGTTGTTTGTTGTTGTTCTTTGTTAACACTTTGATGTTCTTGTTATTTTTGTTGTTATTGCTTGTTGTTTTTGTTTGTTGTTATTGTTGTTGTTATATTTATTTGTTGTTGTTGTTGTTGATGTTTTTATGTTGTTGTTGTTGTGTTGTTGTTGTTGTTGTTTTTGTTGTTTTCGTTGTTGTTGTTGTTTTTATTGTGTATTATTGTTGTTTTTGTTATTCTTGTTTATTGTTGTTGTTGTTTTTGTAGTTCATTGTTGTTGTTGTTTCTTGTTCTTGTTGTTATTTTTTTCTTGTTGTTGTTGTTGATGTTTGTGTTGTTATTGTGGTTGTTGTTGTTTGTGTTGTTATTGTGGTTGTTGTTGTTGTCGTTTTTGTTGTTTATTGTTGTTGTTGTTGTTGTTGTTGTTGTTGTTTATTGTTGTTTTTGTTTGTTTTGGTTGTTGTTCTGTTTGTTGTTGTTTATTGTTGTTGTTTTTGTTGTTGTTGTTTGTTGTTGTTGTTGTTGTTGTTGTTATTTGTTGTCGTTTTTGTTGTTCATTGTTGTTTTTGTTGTTGTTTGTTATTATAGCTTGTTGTTGTTGTTTCTTGTTCTTGTTGTTATTTTTTTCTTGTTGTTGTTGTTGTTGTTTGTGTTGTTATTGTGGTTGTTGTTGTTGTCGTTTTTGTTGTTTATTGTTGTTGTTGTTGTTGTTGTTGTTTATTGTTGTTTTTGTTTGTTTTTGTTGTTGTTCTGTTTGTTGTTGTTTATTGTTGTTGTTGTTGTTGTTGTTGTTTTTATTTGATGTTGTTGTTGTTGTTGTTTTTATTTGATGTTGTTGTTGTTGATGTTTATGTTGTTGTTGTTGTTTTCGTTGTTTATTATTGTTGTTTTTGTTATTGTTGTTTGTTGTTGTTGTTTTTGTTGTTCATTGTTGTTTTTGTTGTTGTTGTTGTTTGTTATTGCTTGTTGTTGTTGTTTCTTGTTCTTGTTGTTATTTTTTTCTTGTTGTTGTTGTTGTTGTTTGTGTTGTTATTGTGGTTGTTGTTGTTGTCGTTTTTGTTGTTTATTGTTGTTGTTGTTGTTGTTTATTGTTTGTTTTTGTTATTGCTTGTTAGTTTGTTGGTCTTGTTGTTGTTGTTGTTGGATTTTGTTGTTGTTGTTGTTGTTATTTGTTGTTGTTGTTGTTGTTGTTGTTGTTCTTGTTGTTGTTTATTGTTGTTGTTGTTGTTTATTGATGTTGTTGTTGTTGTTGTTCTTGTTTCAAGTTGTTATTGTTCTTGTTCTTGTTGTTGCTGTTCTTATTTTTGTTGTTTTAATTTGTTGTTGATGTTATTTGTTATTATTGTTGTTTGTTGCTGCTGTTGTTGTTAATGTTGTTGCTGTTGTTGTTGTTCTTGTTGTTTATTGTTGTTTTTGGTTTTGTTGTTTTCGTTGTTGTTGTTGTTTTTGTTGTGTATTATAGTTGTTTTTATTATTCTTGTTTATTGTTGTTGTTGTTTTTGTAGTTCATTGTTGTTGTTGTTTCTTGTTCTTGTTGTTATTTTTTTCTTGTTGTTGTTGTTGTTGTTTGTGTTGTTATTGTGGTTGTTGTTGTTGTCGTTTTTGTTGTTTATTGTTGTTGTTGTTGTTGTTGTTTATTGTTGTTTTTGTTTGTTTTTGTTTTTGTTCTGTTTGTTGTTGTTGTTGTTGTTGTTTTTATTTGATGTTGTTGTTGTTGTTGTTTTTATTTGATGTTGTTGTTGTTTTTATTTGATGTTGTTGTTGTTGTTGTTTTTATTTGATGTTGTTGTTGTTGATGTTTATGTTGTTGTTGTTTTCGTTGTTGTTGTTGTTTTCGTTGTTGTTGTTGTTTTTGTTGTTTATTATTGTTGTTTTTGTTATTGTTGTTTGTTGTTGTTGTTGTTATTGTTGTTCATTGTTGTTTTTGTTGTTGTTGTTGTTGTTTGTTATTGCTTGTTGTTGTTGTTTCTTGTTCTTGTTGTTATTTTTTTCTTGTTGTTGTTGTTGTTGTTTGTGTTGTTATTGTGGTTGTTGTTGTTGTCATTTTTGTTGTTTATTGTTGTTGTTGTTGTTGTTTATTGTTGTTTTTGTTTGTTTTTGTTGGTGTTCTGTTTGTTGTTGTTTATTGTTGTTGTTGTTGTTGTTGTTGTTTGTTGTTGTTGTTGTTGTTGTTATTGTTAAGTGTTGTTGTTGTTGTTGTTGTTGTTGTTGTTGTTTTTGTTGTTTATTGTTGTTGTTGATGTTGTTGTTGATGTTGTTTATTGTTGTTGTAGTTTTTGTTGTTTTTGTTGTTTATTGTTGTTGTTTGTTGTTTATTTTGTTGTTTGTTGTTTGTTGTTTGTTGTTTGTTGTTGTTCTTTGTTAACACTTTGATGTTCTTGTTATTTTTGTTGTTGTTGTTGTTTGTTATTGCTTGTGGTTTTGTTATTCTTGTTTATTGTTGTTGTTGTTTTTGTAGTTCATTGTTGTTGTTGTTTTTGTTTGTTGTTGTTGTTTGTAGCTTGTTGTTGTTGTTTCTTGTTCTTGTTGTTGTTGTTTTTTTAGTGTTCTTGTTGTTGTTGTGGTTGTTGTATGTGTTGTTATTGTTGTTTATTGTTGTTGTTGTTGTTGTTGTTATTTTTTATTGTTGTTCTTGTTCTTGTTGTTACTTGTTGTTGATGTTTTTGTTATTGTTGTTGTTGTTGTTGTATTTTGTTATTGCTTGTTAGTTTGTTGGTCTTGTTGTTGTTGTTGTTGGATTTTGTTGTTGTTGTTGTTATTTGTTGTTGTTGTTGTTGTTGTTGTTGTTATTGTTGTTTATTGTTGTTGTTGTTGTTTATTGATGTTGTTGTTGTTGTTGTTATTTGTTGTTGTTGTTTATTGTTGTTGTTGTTGTTTATTGATGTTGTTGTTGTTGTTGTTCTTGTTTCAAGTTGTTATTGTTCTTGTTCTTGTTGTTGTTGTTCTTATTTTTGTTGTTTTAATTTGTTGTTGATGTTATTTGTTATTATTGTTGTTTGTTGCTGCTGTTGTTGTTAATGTTGTTGCTGTTGTTGTTGTTCTTGTTGTTTATTGTTGTTTTTGGTTTTGTTGTTTATTGTTGTTGTTTGTTGTTGTTATTGTTGTGGTTGTTGTTTGTTGTTGTTGTTGTTTTTGTTGTTTATTGTTGTTGTTGATGTTGTTGTTGATGTTGTTTATTGTTGTTGTAGTTTTTGTTGTTTTTGTTGTTTATTGTTGTTGTTTGTTGTTGTTTTTGTTGTTTGTTGTTTGTTGTTTGTTGTTTGTTGTTTGTTGTTGTTCTTTGTTAACACTTTGATGTTCTTGTTATTTTTATTGTTATTGCTTGTTGTTTTTGTTTGTTGTTATTGTTGTTGTTATTTTTATTTGTTGTTGTTGTTGTTGATGTTTTTATGTTGTTGTTGTTGTGTTGTTGTTGTTGTTATTTTTGTTGTTTCGGTTGTTGTTGTTTTTGTTGTGTATTATTGTTGTTTTTGTTATTCTTGTTTATTGTTGTTGTTGTTTTTGTAGTTCATTGTTGTTGTTGTTTCTTGTTCTTGTTGTTATTTTTTTCTTGTTGTTGTTGTTGTTGTTTGTGTTGTTATTGTGGTTGTTGTTGTTGTCGTTTTTGTTGTTTATTGTTGTTGTTGTTGTTGTTGTTGTTTATTGTTGTTTTTGTTTGTTTTTGTTGTTGTTCTGTTTGTTGTTGTTTATTGTTGTTGTTGTTGTTGTTGTTGTTGTTGTTGTTTTTATTTGATGTTGTTGTTGTTGTTGTTGTTTTTATTTGATGTTGTTGTTGTTGATGTTTATGTTGTTGTTGTTTTCGTTGTTGTTGTTGTTTTTGTTGTTTATTATTGTTGTTTTTGTTATTGTTGTTTGTTGTTGTTGTTGTTTTTGTTGTTCATTGTTGTTTTTGTTGTTGTTGTTGTTTGTTATTGCTTGTTGTTGTTGTTTCTTGTTCTTGTTGTTATTTTTTTCTTGTTGTTGTTGTTGTTGTTTGTGTTGTTATTGTGGTTGTTGTTGTTGTCGTTTTTGTTGTTTATTGTTGTTGTTGTTGTTGTTTATTGTTGTTTTTGTTTGTTTTTGTTGGTGTTCGGTTTGTTGTTGTTTATTGTTGTTGTTGTTGTTGTTTGTTGTTGTTGTTGTTGTTAAGTGTTGTTGTTGTTGTTGTTGTTGTTGTTTTTGTTGTTTATTGTTGTTGTTGATGTTGTTTATTGTTGTTGTAGTTTTTGTTGTTTTTGTTGTTTATTGTTGTTGTTTGTTGTTGTTTTTGTTGTTTGTTGTTTGTTGTTGTTCTTTGTTAACACTTTGATGTTCTTGTTATTTTTGTTGTTGTTGTTGTTTGTTATATTGCTTGTTGTTTTTGTTTGTTGTTATTGTTGTTGTTATTTTTATTTGTTGTTGTTGTTGTTGTTGATGTTTTTATGTTGTTGTTGTTGTGTTGTTGTTGTTGTTGTTTTTGTTGTTTTCGTTGTTGTTGTTGTTTTTGTTGTGTATTATTGTTGTTTTTGTTATTCTTGTTTATTGTTGTTGTTGTTTTTGTAGTTCATTGTTGTTGTTGTTTTTGTTTGTTGTTGTTGTTTGTAGCTTGTTGTTGTTGTTTCTTGTTCTTGTTGTTGTTGTTTTTTTAGTGTTGTTGTTGTTGTGGTTGTTGTATGTGTTGTTATTGTTGTTTATTGTTGTTGTTGTTGTTGTTGTTATTTTTTATTGTTGTTCTTGTTCTTGTTGTTACTTGTTGTTGATGTTTTTGTTATTGTTGTTGTTGTTGTTGTATTTTGTTATTGCTTGTTAGTTTGTTGGTCTTGTTGTTGTTGTTGTTGGATTTTGTTGTTGTTGTTGTTGTTATTTGTTGTTGTTGTTGTTGTTGTTGTTGTTGTTTATTGATGTTGTTGTTGTTGTTGTTCTTGTTTCAAGTTGTTATTGTTCTTGTTCTTGTTGTTGTTGTTCTTATTTTTGTTGTTTTAATTTGTTGTTGATGTTATTTGTTATTATTGTTGTTTGTTGCTGCTGTTGTTGTTGTTCTTGTTGATTATTGTTGTTTTTGGTTTTGTAGTTTAATGTTGTTGTTTGTTGTTGTTATTGTTGTGGTTGTTGTTTATTGTTGTTGTAGTTTTTGTTGTTTTTGTTGTTTATTGTTGTTGTTTGTTGTTGTTTTTGTTGTTTTTTGTTTGTTGTTTGTTGTTGTTCTTTGTTAACACTTTGATGTTCTTGTTATTTTTGTTGTTATTGCTTGTTGTTTTTGTTTGTTGTTATTGTTGTTGTTATATTTATTTGTTGTTGTTGTTGTTGATGTTTTTATGTTGTTGTTGTTGTGTTGTTGTTGTTGTTGTTTTTGTTGTTTTCGTTGTTGTTGTTGTTTTTATTGTGTATTATTGTTGTTTTTGTTATTCTTGTTTATTGTTGTTGTTGTTTTTGTAGTTCATTGTTGTTGTTGTTTCTTGTTCTTGTTGTTATTTTTTTCTTGTTGTTGTTGTTGATGTTTGTGTTGTTATTGTGGTTGTTGTTGTTTGTGTTGTTATTGTGGTTGTTGTTGTTGTTGTTTTTGTTGTTTATTGTTGTTGTTGTTGTTGTTGTTGTTGTTGTTTATTGTTGTTTTTGTTTGTTTTGGTTGTTGTTCTGTTTGTTGTTGTTTATTGTTGTTGTTGTTGTTGTTGTTGTTGTTTTTATTTGATGTTGTTGTTGTTGTTGTTTTTATTTGATGTTGTTGTTGTTGATGTTTATGTTGTTGTTGTTTTCGTTGTTGTTGTTGTTTTTGTTGTTTATTATTGTTGTTTTTGTTATTGTTGTTGTTGTTGTTGTTTTTGTTGTCCATTGTTGTTTTTGTTGTTGTTGTTGTTTGTTATTGCTTGTTGTTGTTGTTTCTTGTTCTTGTTGTTATTTTTTTCTTGTTGTTGTTGTTGTTGTTTGTGTTGTTATTGTGGTTGTTGTTGTTGTCGTTTTTGTTGTTTATTGTTGTTGTTGTTGTTGTTTATTGTTGTTTTTGTTTGTTTTTGTTGGTGTTCTGTTTGTTGTTGTTTATTGTTGTTGTTGTTGTTGTTGTTTGTTGTTGTTGTTGTTGTTGTTAAGTGTTGTTGTTGTTGTTGTTGT
>OX359293.1:34530853-34538353 GCA_947179395.2 Pulicaria dysenterica
GTGTTGTTGTTGTTGTTTTTGTTGTTTATTGTTGTTGTTGATGTTGTTGTTGATGTTGTTTATTGTTATTGTAGTTTTTGTTGTTTTTGTTGTTTATTGTTGTTGTTTGTAGTTTTTGTTGTTTGTTGTTTGTTGTTTGTTGTTTGTTGTGGTTCTTTGTTAACACTTTGATGTTCTTGTTATTTTTGTTGTTGTTGTTGTTTGTTATTGTTTGTTGTTTGTTTTTGTTGGTGTTGTTGTTTGTGTTGTTGTTGTTGTTTTTGTTGTTGATTGTTGTCGTTGTTGTTGTTGTTGTTGTTGTTTTTGTTATTTATTGTTGTTGTTGTTGTTTATTGTTATTGTTGTTTGTTTTTGTTGTTGTTGTGGTTGTTGTTTGTTGTTGTTGTTGTTAAGTGTTGTTGTTGTTGTTGTTGTTTTTGTTGTTCATTGTTGTTGTTGATGTTGTTGTTGATGTTGTTTATTGTTGTTGTAGTTTTTGTTGTTTTTGTTGTTTATTGTTGTTGTTTGTTGTTGTTTTTGTTGTTTATTGTTGTTGTTGATTTTGTTGTTGATGTTCTTGTTATTTTTGTTCTTGTTGTTGTTTGTTATTGCTTGTTGTTTTTGTTTGTTGTTATTGTTGTTGTTATTTTTATTTGTTGTTGTTGTTGTTGATGTTTTTATGTTGTTGTTGTTGTTGTTGTTTTTGTTGTTTTCGTTGTTGTTGTTGTTTTTGTTGTGTATTATTGTTGTTTTTGTTATTCTTGTTTATTGTTGTTGTTGTTTTTGTAGTTCATTGTTGTTGTTGTTTTTGTTTGTTGTTGTTGTTGTTTCTTGTTCTTGTTGTTGTTGTTTTTTTAGTGTTCTTGTTGTTGTTGTGGTTGTTGTATGTGTTGTTATTGTTGTTTATTGTTGTTGTTGTTGTTGTTGTTATTTTTTATTGTTGTTGTTGTTAAGTGTTGTTGTTGTTGTTGTTGTTAAGTGTTGTTGTTGTTGTTGTTGTTTTTGTTGTTTATTGTTGTTGTTGATGTTGTTGTTGATGTTGTTTATTGTTGTTGTAGTTTTTGTTGTTTTTGTTGTTTATTGTTGTTGTTTTTGTTGTTTGTTGTTTGTTGTTTGTTGTTTGTTGTTGTTCTTTGTTAACACTTTGATGTTCTTGTTATTTTTGTTGTTGTTGTTGTTTGTTATTGCTTGTTGTTTTTGTTTGTTGTTATTGTTGTTGTTATTTTTATTTGTTGTTGTTGTTGTTGATGTTTTTATGTTGTTGTTGTTGTGTTGTTGTTGTTGTTGTTTTTGTTGTTTTCGTTGTTGTTGTTGTTTTTGTTGTGTATTATTGTTGTTTTTGTTATTCTTGTTTATTGTTGTTGTTGTTTTTGTAGTTCATTGTTGTTGTTGTTTCTTGTTCTTGTTGTTATTTTTTTTCTTGTTGTTGTTGTTGTTGTTTGTGTTGTTATTGTGGTTGTTGTTGTTGTCGTTTTTGTTGTTTATTGTTGTTGTTGTTGTTGTTGTTTATTGTTGTTTTTGTTTGTTTTTGTGTTTGTTCTGTTTGTTGTTGTTGTTGTTGTTGTTGTTGTTTTTATTTGATGTTGTTGTTGTTGTTGTTTTTATTTGATGTTGTTGTTGTTTTTATTTGATGTTGTTGTTGTTGTTGTTTTTATTTGATGTTGTTGTTGTTGATGTTTATGTTGTTGTTGTTTTCGTTGTTGTTGTTGTTTTTGTTGTTTATTATTGTTGTTTGTTGTTGTTGTTGTTTTTGTTGTTCATTGTTGTTTTTGTTGTTGTTGTTGTTTGTTATTGCTTGTTGTTGTTGTTTCTTGTTCTTGTTGTTATTTTTTTCTTGTTGTTGTTGTTGTTGTTTGTGTTGTTATTGTGGTTGTTGTTGTTGTCGTTTTTGTTGTTTATTGTTGTTGTTGTTGTTGTTTATTGTTGTTTTTGTTTGTTTTTGTTGGTGTTCTGTTTGTTGTTGTTTATTGTTTTTGTTGTTGTTGTTGTTGTTGTTGTTGTTGTTATTTGTTGTTGTTTGTGTTGTTGTTGTTGTTTTTGTTGTTGATTGTTGTCGTTGTTGTTGTTGTTGTTGTTGTTGTTTTTGTTATTTATTGTTGTTGTTGTTGTTTATTGTTATTGTTGTTTGTTGTTGTTGTTGTTGTGGTTGTTGTTTGTTGTTGTTGTTGTTAAGTGTTGTTGTTGTTGTTTTTGTTGTTTATTGTTGTTGTTGATGTTGTTGTTGATGTTGTTTATTGTTGTTGTACTTTTTGTTGTTTTTGTTGTTTATTGTTGTTTTCTGTTGTTGTTTTTGTTGTTTGTTGTTTTTTGTTTGTTGTTTGTTGTTGTTCTTTGTTAACACTTTGATGTTCTTGTTATTTTTGTTGTTGTTGTTGTTTGTTATTGCTTGTTGTTTTTTGTGACATCCGTCACCGAAAACCCGGTTAACCCTAAGTCTTGTGTTCTCGCATTAAATTTCTACTCGTGAAAACATATATGATAGATAGTTTAGCACTCTAGTATATTAGTTTTAGTTTAGATTTTAATTAGGATTTGCTAAAGGTCCTTTTAATTTAATTCACTAGAAAGCCACAATTGTCACTTTATATTGCTTAAATAAATAATTTGTTGCTGTATATATTTTCGACTATATATATATATTTATTTATTTATCTATACTTGGGATAGAAATTTATTTTTATATGACTCTAGATAAAATGGATTTAAGTTATATACTAATTAGCTATTTGAAATTTAAATTATACCCATAATCCTTACCCTATTTAAACCTAAACAAACCCTAATCCTACCCTAATTGCCATTAGAGCCGTAACCCTCCTCATCTCTCTCTCTTTTGCGTCGACCTCAACCCCCCAGCCCCCTCTACTCACGTTGACACCTACTTCAGCCCCAAGAAGTCGAATTTTGCAATCCAAGGCTCAAGAACATTCAAGTGTTGATCATAGGGTTAAGATTTGGCAACCATGGTAAGAAATCAATCTATTTATCTTGTTTCTATGTCACCTTTGATCATGAATTCTGGATGAAACATACATATGATCATGCCAAGAAGCCTCAAAAACGTTTGTATGTGATGGATTGAGGCTTGTATGGGTTAAACTTTTGATTTTAATGTTAAAGTTGCAATTTTTTTTAAAAACAGATTCTGGAAATCGAAATAGGGTCTGTTTGGAAGGACATAACCGAGTCGTTTCTTTGTGTTTTCATTCGATTTTTGAGTTTAGATTGTAGTTCGTCGAGTCTAGTTTCACTGGAATCAAGTTTTGTAATTTTTGGTGCTCGTTTGATCGGTCAAATTGATTTTACCATTTAGGTGTGCAGCTGATTGTAAATTTCGGTTGATTAAGTGCCAAAAGTTTCAATTTTTATTTCTGGCTAAAGCTTCGAATTTTGAGTTGAAAATTTTATGGTAACAAGTCTGCTGGGTTTAGGGAGTTCTGGAAAATTTTCATAATTTTTGGTTCTCGTTTGATATTTTTATAAAATTTAAACTTCTTGTTGCGCTGGTACAGACAGATTTCTGGTGGAGTAGAGTTCTTGGAATTTTTTTTAATATGTAATCAAGCTATTAAATTTTGGAAAAATTCAAGAAGTTAGTCAAGACATGTAACTTTATGTATTTTAATTTTGGGATTTTATTTTTGGTTGCTTGAATTGGTTTAAAATTGGTTAAAGTCAGTTGATCAAAATCAGGAAAAGTGCATTGTGGCATAGGATCATTATAGGAGTTCTACACTTGTGTTTAGGCTACATTAGAAGGTTTAAACACTTATACATGAAACTTATGTGTATTATAATTATTCGTAGATTTCCATACTCGTACTTTGAAAGGCCAACTTCATCGAAATCAAGGTGAGTTTTCGTAGCCCCTTTTCTCGTTATGTTTTGGGGGAAAATGACACTCTCTTTGCCATAAAAGTTTTCCTTTCACTATGTTGAACATGTTATTTCATGAAGTACGTTTTGCTTATTCACTCAATTAGGAGTTATTGTACTCTAATCGTAAGTCTTTAAATGCTAGTTTAACAATGGCTGTATTGGTATTACAACATAACAACGCTTGTATTTACTTAACTTTTGGGTTTGTGAACTCAAAAGGACAACGCTTGTATTCACTTAACTTTTGGGTTTGTGAACTCAAAAGGACAACGCTTGTATTCACTTAACTTTTGGGTTTGTGAACTCAAAAGGACAACGCTTGTACATCGTGACAACACATACCCCACTTACGTTCCCGGCCGGTTATAGTTTGTTGGAGGCACATATTTGGATCAACATAATTGGATCAACACATGTTAATACCAATACACTATTTTGAACCATGTAACTTCAAATGAATTATATAAATCGTTACAATTGCGTTTATTTAAACCTACGAACTCACCAACATTCGTGTTGACCCTTTTGAGTGTTCATTTTCAGGTAACGTCAATAATACCAACTAAGGATTGTCTAGAAGATTTTAGGCGGCCTTAGCGGGACTTCATGATGTTAAGACAATTTATGAATATCTTATTAGACTTCTATCTTGGTTTATACTTTGGTTTTTGTTTACATGCTCTGTATCACCTGCCCCGGGTTGTGGGTTTTCATACACGTTTTATTTAACTTTGAACTTAGGGTCGTGAATACCGGCCTTACACGGCACAAGTCCCTTCTTGTGTCGGGGAACGTCGTGACACGTTTGATTTCTTGCATTTAGTGTAATATCTATCAATGTATCAATGTGTTATGACGATATCCTCTCCGTCTCACTTCGCGTTTCCGCCTTGGCGGGGTGTGACATTTTTGTTTGTTGTTATTGTTGTTGTTATTTTTATTTGTTGTTGTTGTTGTTGATGTTTTTATGTTGTTGTTGTTGTGTTGTTGTTGTTGTTGTTTTTGTTGTTTTCGTTGTTGTTGTTGTTTTTGTTGTGTATTATTGTTGTTTTTGTTATTCTTGTTTATTGTTGTTGTTGTTTTTGTAGTTCATTGTTGTTGTTGTTTTTGTTTGTTGTTGTTGTTGTTTCTTGTTCTTGTTGTTGTTGTTTTTTTAGTGTTCTTGTTGTTGTTGTGGTTGTTGTATGTGTTGTTATTGTTGTTTATTGTTGTTGTTGTTGTTGTTGTTATTTTTTATTGTTGTTCTTGTTCTTGTTGTTACTTGTTGTTGATGTTTTTGTTATTGTTGTTGTTGTTGTTGTATTTTGTTATTGCTTGTTAGTTTGTTGGTCTTCTTGTTGTTGTTGTTGGATTTTGTTGTTGTTGTTGTTGTTGTTATTTGTTGTTGTTGTTGTTGTTATTTGTTGTTGTTGTTGTTGTTGTTTATTGTTGTTGTTGTTGTTTATTGATGTTGTTGTTGTTGTTGTTCTTGTTTCAAGTTGTTATTGTTCTTGTTCTTGTTGTTGTTGTTCTTATTTTTGTTGTTTTAATTTGTTGTTGATGTTATTTATTATTATTGTTGTTTGTTGCTGCTGTTGTTGTTAATGTTGTTGCTGTTGTTGTTGTTCTTGTTGTTTATTGTTGTTTTTGGTTTTGTTGTTTATTGTTGTTGTTTGTTGTTGTTGTTGTTGTGGTTGTTGTTTGTTGTTGTTGTTGTTAAGTGTTGTTGTTGTTGTTGTTTTTGTTGTTTATGGTTGTTGTTGATGTTGTTTATTGTTGTTGTAGTTTTTGTTGTTTTTGTTGTTTATTGTTGTTGTTGTTTGTTCTTGTTGTTTGTTGTTTGTTGTTTGTTGTTTGTTGTTGTTGATGTTCTTGTAATTTTTGTTGTTATTGCTTGTTGTTTTTGTTTGTTGTTATTGTTGTTGTTATTTTTATTTGTAGTTGTTGTTGTTGATGTTTTTATGTTGTTGTAGTTGTGTTGTTGTTGTTGTTGTTTTTGTTGTTTTCGTTGTTGTTGTTGTTTTTGTTGTGTATTATTGTTGTTTTTGTTATTCTTGTTTATTGTTGTTGTTGTTTTTGTAGTTCATTGTTGTTGTTGTTTCTTGTTCTTGTTGTTATTTTTTTCTTGTTGTTGTTGTTGTTGTTTGTGTTGTTATTGTGGTTGTTGTTGTTGTCGTTTTTGTTGTTTATTGTTGTTGTTGTTGTTGTTTATTGTTGTTTTTGTTTGTTTTTGTTGGTGTTCTGTTTGTTGTTGTTTATTGTTGTTGTTGTTGTTGTTGTTGTTTGTTGTTGTTGTTGTTGTTGTTGTTGTTGTTGTTATTTGTTGTTGTTGGTGTTGTTGTTTGTGTTGTTGTTGTTGTTTTTGTTGTTGATTGTTTTCATTGTTGTTGTTGTTGTTGTTGTTGTTGTTGTTTTTGTTATTTATTGTTGTTGTTGTTGTTTATTGTTATTGTTTTTTGTTTTTGTTGTTGTTGTGGTTGTTGTTTGTTGTTGTTGTTGTTAAGTGTTGTTGTTGTTGTTGTTGTTGTTGTTTATTATTGTTGTTGTTGTTGTTGTTGATGTTTATGTTGTTGTTGTTTTCGTTGTTGTTGTTTTTGTTGTTTATTATTGTTGTTTTTGTTATTGTTGTTTGTTGTTGTTGTTGTTGTTTTTGTTGTTCATTGTTGTTTTTGTTGTTGTTTGTTGTTGTTGTTGTTTGTTATTGCTTGTTGTTGTTGTTTCTTGTTCTTGTTGTTATTTTTTTCTTGTTGTTGTTGTTGTTGTTTGTGTTGTTATTGTGGTTGTTGTTGTTGTTGTTGTTTATTGTTGTTGATGTTGTTGTTTATTGTTGTTTTTGTTTGTTTTTGTTGTTGTTCTGTTTGTTGTTGTTTACTGTTGTTGTTGTTGTTGTTGTTGTTTGTTGTTGTTGTTGTTGTTGTTGTTGTTGTTATTTGTTGTTGTTGGTGTTGTTGTTGTTGTTGTTTGTGTTGTTGTTGTTGTTTTTGTTGTTGATTATTGTTGTTTTTGTTATTCTTGTTTATTGTTGTTGTTGTTTTTGTAGTTCATTGTTGTTGTTGTTTCTTGTTCTTGTTGTTATTTTTTTTCTTGTTGTTGTTGTTGTTGTTTGTGTTGTTATTGTGGTTGTTGTTGTTGTCGTTTTTGTTGTTTATTGTTGTTGTTGTTGTTGTTGTTGTTTATTGTTGTTTTTGTTTGTTTTTGTTTTTGTTCTGTTTGTTGTTGTTGTTGTTGTTGTTGTTGTTTTTATTTGATGTTGTTGTTGTTGTTGTTTTTATTTGATGTTGTTGTTGTTTTTATTTGATGTTGTTGTTGTTGTTGTTTTTATTTGATGTTGTTGTTGTTGATGTTTATGTTGTTGTTGTTTTCGTTGTTGTTGTTGTTTTTGTTGTTTATTATTGTTGTTTGTTGTTGTTGTTGTTTGTTATTGCTTGTTGTTGTTGTTTCTTGTTCTTGTTGTTATTTTTTTCTTGTTGTTGTTGTTGTTGTTTGTGTTGTTATTGTGGTTGTTGTTGTTGTCGTTTTTGTTGTTTATTGTTGTTGTTGTTGTTGTTTATTGTTGTTTTTGTTTGTTTTTGTTGGTGTTCTGTTTGTTGTTGTTTATTGTTGTTGTTGTTTGTTGTTGTTGTTGTTGTTGTTGTTGTTGTTGTTGTTAAGTGTTGTTGTTGT
>OX359293.1:34548353-34563353 GCA_947179395.2 Pulicaria dysenterica
TAACAACTTGGTTCCCACCTTTCGCCACAAAGTATTCCAGAAATAACTCAAAAACTTGGAGTCCCGATCTGAAACAATGGTTTTGGGGATCCCATGCAAACGTACAATCTCTCGGTAGTATAATTCAGCCACATTACTAGCATCATCAGTTTTGTGGCAAGCAACAAAGTGAGCCATCTTGGAAAACCTGTCAACAACAACCATAATGGCATCCTTACCCCTTTGCGTGCGAGGCAAAGCCACAATAAAATCAATGGACACATCTTCCCAAGGACGCACCGGAACTGGTAATGGAGAATACAAACCAGGTTTGAATGAACTCTTAGCCATATGACATGTTACGCACTTACCCACAATGTTAGTTACATCCCCTAACATCTTGGGCCAAAAGAAATGCTCCTTCAATACTTCCAAAGTTTTGACTACTCCAAAATGACCAGCCAGTCCACCACCATGTGCTTCACGTATCAATAATTCACGCACAACATGTTTTGGGACACAAAGCCGATTCCCCTTGAAGAGAAAACCATCTTGAATCATAAACTCTCCTTGGACACCATTCGCACACTTTCCAAACAGATCACCAAAATCAGCATCATCCCCATAATAATCTTTTAAAGTCTCAAAACCCAACAAACGAACATCAAGTGTAGCAAGTAAAGTAAAACGACGTGAAAGGGCATCAGCTACCACATTGCTTTTACCATCCTTATATTTTGATGAGAAATGAAAAGATTGTAAAAACTCCACCCATTTAGCATGTCTTGGACTCAACTTCTGCTGCCCATTAATGTACTTCAAAGACTCATGATCTGAATGCAAAATGAAATGATTTGCACGCAAATAATGACTCCAATGATCTAATGCTCGAACAATGGCATAAAACTCCTTGTCATAAGTGCAATAGTTCAAACGAGCAGCTCCCAATTTTTCTGAAAAATAAGCAATGGGACGTTTGGCTTGAATCAAAACAGCACCAATACCCACTCCACTTGCATCGCATTCAACTTCAAAGGGTTGAGAAAAATCTGGAAGAGCCAAAATAGGAGCAGCACACAAACGCTCCTTGATTGTATCAAATGCCCTTTTCGCATCTTCTCCCCATGTGAATGTACCTTTCTTCAAACAATTAGTAATGGGACTAGTAATAGTACTGAAATCGCGAATAAAACGCCTATAGAACGAGGCCAAACCATGAAATGAACGCACATCACTTATATTTTTAGGATCAGGCCAGGACTTGATTGCTTCAATTTTGGACTGATCTACGGACACCCCATCCTTAGAAACCACATAACCCAAGAACATCACTTTATCAACAAAAAATGAGCACTTCTCCTGTTTTCCAAAGAGTTTTTGAGCTCTAAGGGCGTCAAAGACTTGTCTCAAATGTATCAAATGGTCTTCCTTGCCTTTGCTATATACCAATATATCATCCAAGTAAACCACAACGAATCTGCCCAAAAATGGTTTCAAAACTTCATTCATCAGCCTCATAAATGTACTAGGAGCATTTGTGAGACCAAAAGGCATTACGGTCCACTCATATAACCCATGCTTGGTCTTGAAGGCTGTTTTCCATTCATCCCCTTCACGCATTCGAATCTGGTGATAACCACTTCGCAAATCAATTTTTGAAAACACCACCGATCCATGAAGCTCGTCCAACATATCATCTAGCCTTGGGATTGGAAAACGGTATTTGATGGTAATGTTATTTACCGCCCTACTATCAACACACATCCGCCACGTTCCATCTTTCTTGGGTACAAGCAAAACGGGCACCGCACATGGACTTAAACTTTCACGCACGTAACCTCGGCTCACAAGTTCATCCACCTGTTTTTGTAACTCCTTTGTTTCTTCCGGATTACACCGATAAGCAGCCTTATTAGGCAATGGCGCTCCTGGAATGAGGTCTATTTGATGTTCAATACCACGGATAGGAGGCAAACCTGGTGGTAAGTCATTGGGAAACACATCTTGGTATTCACGTAACAAATCAGCAATGGGGCTGCCCTCCATCAGTTTCACGTTCTCCATAGAATCTTCTTTGTTTAGCAACAAATACACCACTTCCCCACAATCAATAGCTTGCTCAACCTCCCGTTCACTAGCCAACATGGTGAAATTCGACTTCTTTTTTTGTTTGGTACTCATGGAACGAATTGCTTGTGATGACATGGGCTTTAACACAATTTTTTTGCCTTTATCCTTTAACTCGTACTCATTACTCCTCCCCTTGTGTGTCACATCCCTATCAAATTGCCAAGGACGTCCCAACAACACATGACAAGCATCCATGGGAATCACGTCACAAAGAACTTCATCTTCATAAGAACCCATAGTCAATCCAACCTTTACTTGTTTTGCCACCTTAACTTTATTGCCATCATCTAACCAATGAAGTGAATACGGCTTAGGATGAACAGTAGTGATTAACCCAAGTTTTGACACCATTTCACTTGAAGCTACGTTAGTGCAACTCCCCCCATCGATAATTACACTACACCATTTATCCTTAACTTGACATTTGGTGTGAAATAACTGGTCTCGCTGGTCCGTATCAGTGGATACAATCTGAGTTTGTAGAGTTCTAACAACCAGGGCCGTATCATACAATGGGGCTTCATACCCTTCCACCTCTTCCTCCTCTTCGTTGCCCCCTCCAAGGTTAAAGATGTTACCCAATCTTTCCTCCTCCTCCAATTCCTCACGATACCCAATGGCTTCCCTCAAGGTTACTACTCGTTTATTTGGACAAGCATTTTGATAATGTCCAAACCCTTGACATTTAAAACATCGAACTTTAGCCAAACTCGTTTCCTTAACCGAGCTAGTAATTTTTGGAGTAGAGTTACTAGGGCCTCCGGTACTAGGAGATGTGAACTGGTTGCTAGTGGGTTTAGAGGTAGACTCGGATTTAGCCCAAGGGTTGGTTTTACTATAGTCGGTATTTGACCCTCCCCCATATTTCGCCTTTCCTTGTGCCTCCAATTTCAAACATAGACCACAAAGTGTATCAAAATCAGCATATGGATATAGTTCAACAGCATTAGCAATATTGGGGTTCAACCCACGCAAAAATCGTGACATTTTTTGTTCTTCTATTTCCTCTATTTCCCCCATCAAAGTCAGATTCTCAAACTCTTCAATATATTCACCCACACTTAGTTTCCCTTGTTTTAAATCAGCAATTTTACGATAAGTAGATATTCGATGAGTTGTTGGCACATACCTTTTTCTGAGTTTACGTTTCAAAGATTCCCAAGATGAGATCTTTTCTTTTCCGGCACGAATTCGTTTTGTTTTCAGCCCCTCAAACCACAGGGAAGCCCCTTTTCCAAGTTTCAGTATTGCATACTTACATCGCTTCTCATCATCAAGGTCTTTAAAATCAAACATTCGATCAATTTTTCGCTCCCATTCCAAATATGCTTCAGGATCCGTTCCCCCATTAAACTCAGGGAGTTCCGTCACTTTGAAATCCTCCACAAACGCACCACGTCTTGGTTTCCTACTGGCCCCATCTTGCACATTCCTCAAGGCCTCTCGGAGATTTTGTAGAAACTCAGGATCATCGAAATTCATTTCAGCTTATAGAAATCAATAGCTGACCGGGCTCTGATACCACAAATGATACGTATTTGGATTGTGATAATATGATAATGATGAGTAGGAAACGAACAAGGATAGATGTGTTAACAAATTAGACCTATAATTTGTTGAACGGATTGCAAATCAAGACCTATTGATTTGAATCAAACCAAAATCAGGATCACGTCCCAAAAGTGGCAAGAATTATAGCAATAATTCAAGAGAGTTGTCAAATTTCTTCATTACCATTCATTCACCAAAAACGGCTATATAAAGCCTTTACAAATCCATGGTTTAAAATATCCCAAAAGCCACATTAATAACATAATACTTTAAACAAATAAAACAAGAGAAATGTCAAAAGACACATGCAAATTCACGTCCAACATGCAAGCTTAATCCATCAAAGTTACCATGCACACTCCATGGGCTATTGAGCCTAAACAACTTTCGAACCCAATTGTAAGCACCAGCCCATCATCGTTTGGAGATTCTTTATCCATGTACGTATCAGTTGTTGTTGTTGTTGTTGTTATTTGTTGTTGTTTGTGTTGTTGTTGTTGTTTTTGTTGTTGATTGTTGTCGTTGTTGTTGTTGTTGTTGTTGTTGTTTTTGTTATTTATTGTTGTTGTTGTTGTTTATTGTTATTGTTGTTTGTTTTTGTTGTTGTTGTGGTTGTTGTTTGTTGTTGTTGTTGTTAAGTGTTGTTGTTGTTGTTTTTGTTGTTTATTGTTGTTGTTGATGTTGTTGTTGATGTTGTTTATTGTTGTTGTACTTTTTGTTGTTTTTGTTGTTTATTGTTGTTTTCTGTTGTTGTTTTTGTTGTTTGTTGTTTTTTGTTTGTTGTTTGTTGTTGTTCTTTGTTAACACTTTGATGTTCTTGTTATTTTTGTTGTTGTTGTTGTTTGTTATTGCTTGTTGTTTTTGTTTGTTGTTATTGTTGTTGTTATTTTTATTTGTTGTTGTTGTTGTTGATGTTTTTATGTTGTTGTTGTTGTGTTGTTGTTGTTGTTGTTTTTGTTGTTTTCGTTGTTGTTGTTGTTTTTGTTGTGTATTATTGTTGTTTTTGTTATTCTTGTTTATTGTTGTTGTTGTTTTTGTAGTTCATTGTTGTTGTTGTTTTTGTTTGTTGTTGTTGTTTGTAGCTTGTTGTTGTTGTTTCTTGTTCTTGTTGTTGTTGTTTTTTTAGTGTTCTTGTTGTTGTTGTGGTTGTTGTATGTATAATACCCGGAAAAAAAATATATATATAGATAAGTTAGTACCGGGCCAATAAAGAAATTAAATTAGCCAAGTTTTCTTTTATTTAAGCCTTTAACCTAGTTGGAGGAGCCCATGAACAATGAAGCCCTAATACCTAATCTAATGGCCACCGTTTAGATAAGTCAAAGAAGACGTAACTAGACTCCCTTTTGAATCGGTAACACCCCGAGATCCTCTCAGAGAACAGCGATTTATGCCCCACATCTCCTGCTCTTCGATCAGAACTCACGAACTCCCTTTTCACAACCCTAAAAATCGAGAATTAAGAGAGTTAGAGGAAACCTGGAGAAACAAATTAAGCTGATCGACGGCTTGAGACAAGAAGACGAAGTCGAGATGGAGTTTCAGTTAAGGATTCGGCAGCAAGGTTAGTCCTTTAATGTACTATGTTTTCACAAGATCAATGAAGGGGCTTGGATTGATTTACTGGTTTCAATTTAATCATGGGTTACTAAGGTAGGGAATTTGCATCAGACAAGGGATTTGATTCTTGAAGATAGAAACAAACAGCAGGCAATTTGAACAATATATGTTTATACATCAATTGTGGGGTCTTTTAATTCAGTACGTAACCAAGAATGGAATATGAACAAGGTATCCAAATTAAGTTCTTTTGGGTGATGGTTTCAAAGATTTGGGTTGGATATGGGTTTAGCTATAAGGATATGCAAATGCTAATTATATATGTAAGTTAACTAGTAACACATAATTAGTGTTGAACAGAATATGGATATCAATTTTGGATGTTAGGTTCTTAGATGATCTGAATTTTAATAAGCAAAGCTTGCCTAATGGCTGTAGCTTACGTATGTAGTAATGGGTTAAAATCATTAAGATATGAATGTAGAACACAGGTGATCTAAATGTTTATTGGCAACATTATTAATCACTTGGTTAAAAGGATAGTATTTTCTGCCATGAACATGCAGGTAACATCTAAGAATCATAAGATCAAAGAAGTGAATTAATAAGTAATTAACGGAATAGGTTAGTAGCTGGTTTAGTTAGTAATTGTTTTCTATATTCAGTATAGGATCCGACAAGGGAGATAAGTACGCTTTGCACGTAGATATGAAGTTGTTAAGGTACGGATTCTAAATCTTCTTCTTGTCGTAAGGATTCCTGTTCACAAAATATGAAATGTTGGTTTTTGTATTCCTATTGTTCCTTCAGCGTTGATCCTTGTTATTTGATATTTGAGATCTTGTTTCTTGTGATATACTTCTCTTGTCGGATTTACGAAGACATTAGTATATGATAAATGAGTTGGAAAAGTTATGTTTTCTTTAATCGAAAACGTTCCACATGATGCTTCCTAAAATTATTTTGACTTATTAAATTCTACTACAAATATTTTTTATAAAACTTGTGGAACCCAAAACTATATTTCGATATATATGTTGTTTTGGATATTTTCTGTTTTGATGCATCGAGCTATTTATCTATCTATGGAGGTACCATAGGCATATCATTGGGGGCACCGATGGTGTGACACTTTCTGTGGCGGTGTGATCAGTCCATGGCGTCTCCTAAGGGTTTGGCTCCGAGAGCTGTTTGGTGGGGAGGCGTATGGGTTAACCCTAGACTTTATGTTATGTTATGTTATGTTATGGTGGATGGTAGTGTAGTGCCCGACACCCATCTCACATTGTAGGGTACATTTGGATCTGCAGGTCCATTGTACAAACTGTCTGGCATTTGTCATATCTGTCTGTTGACGGTGTGCAAGTGTATGCGTTTCTGGTAGGGGCTCGATGTGTTATGATATGATATGTGATTTGAAATGAATTCTGATATGATATGATATGCGATTTGATACGCTTTCTGATACGATATGAATGAATAAGATACGTATGCATTTTGTAACGAAAAGCCTTTTATTGAAAATTATGATTATGATTCTGAAAGTATTTTGATCTGAAAGATTTGATTTTTAATATTTGATTTGATACCTTTGTGTTCGTTCGATTATTATTATTATTACTATGTATGTATATCCGCACACTGGGCAATTGGCTCAGCCGCAGTTTTCTTTCTTCCTCTGCGGCAGGTATTCAAGCCTTCAAGGGTGCTTTAAGAAAAGAGTTCGAGAGCTAGCTTAGCAGGCGCTTATAAGGTAGCACTTTTGGGTTGGTGTTATGAGGTATTTGTCTTAGTTTTGCTCTGTTTATGTATCATATGAGTAGCATCCGTTTCGTGCCGAGACGGGGTGTTACAGTATGTGTTGTTATTGTTGTTTATTGTTGTTGTTGTTGTTGTTGTTATTTTTTATTGTTGTTCTTGTTCTTGTTGTTACTTGTTGTTGATGTTTTTGTTATTGTTGTTGTTGTTGTATTTTGTTATTGCTTGTTAGTTTGTTGGTCTTGTTGTTGTTGTTGTTGGAATTTGTTGTTGTTGTTGTTGTTATTTGTTGTTGTTGTTGTTGTTGTTGTTGTTGTTTATTGTTGTTGTTGTTGTTTATTGATGTTGTTGTTGTTGTTGTTCTTGTTTCAAGTTGTTATTGTTCTTGTTCTTGTTGTTGTTGTTCTTATTTTTGTTGTTTTAATTTGTTGTTGATGTTATTTGTTATTATTGTTGTTTGTTGCTGCTGTTGTTGTTAATGTTGTTGCTGTTGTTGTTGTTATTGTTGTTTATTGTTGTTTTTGGTTTTGTTGTTTATTGTTGTTGTTTGTTGTTGTTGTTGTTGTGGTTGTTGTAGTTGTTGTTGTTAAGTGTTGTTGTTGTTGTTGTAGTTTTTGTTGTTTATTGTTGTTGTTGATGTTGTTGTTGATGTTGTTTATTGTTGTTGTAGTTTTTGTTGTTTTTGTTGTTTATTGTTGTTGTTTGTTGTTGTTTTTGTTGTTTGTTGTTTATTGTTTGTTGTTGTTCTTTGTTAACACTTTGATGTTCTTGTTATTTTTGTTGTTGTTGTTGTTTGTTATTGCTTGTTGTTTTTGTTTGTTGTTATTGTTGTTGTTATTTTTATTTGTTGTTGTTGTTGTTGATGTTTTTATGTTGTTGTTGTTGTGTTGTTGTTGTTGTTGTTTTTGTTGTTTTCGTTGTTGTTGTTGTTTTTGTTGTGTATTATTGTTGTTTTTGTTATTCTTGTTTATTGTTTGTTGTTGTTTTTTTTGTTTGTTGTTTGTTGTTTGTTGTTTGTTGTTGTTCTTTGTTAACACTTTGATGTTCTTGTTGTTGTTGTTTGTTATTGCTTGTTGTTTTTGTTTGTTGTTTTTATTTGATGTTGTTGTTGTTGTTGTTTTTATTTGATGTTGTTGTTGTTGATGTTTATGTTGTTGTTGTTTTCGTTGTTGTTGTTGTTTTTGTTGTTTATTATTGTTGTTTTTGTTATTGTTGTTTGTTGTTGTTGTTGTTTTTGTTGTTCATTGTTGTTTTTGTTGTTGTTTGTTGTTGTTGTTGTTTGTTATTGCTTGTTGTTGTTGTTTCTTGTTCTTGTTGTTATTTTTTTCTTGTTGTTGTTGTTGTTGTTTGTGTTGTTATTGTGGTTGTTGTTGTTGTTGTTGTTGTTGTTGTTTATTGTTGTTTTTGTTTGTTTTTGTTGTTGTTCTGTTTGTTGTTGTTTATTGTTGTTGTTGTTGTTGTTGTTGTTGTTGTTGTTGTTGTTGTTGTTGTTGTTATTTGTTGTTGTTGGTGTTGTTGTTTGTGTTGTTGTTGTTGTTTTTGTTGTTGATTGTTGTCGTTGTTGTTGTTGTTGTTGTTGTTGTTGTTTTTGTTATTTATTGTTGTTGTTTTGTTTATTGTTATTGTTGTTTGTTTTTGTTGTTGTTGTGGTTGTTGTTTGTTGTTGTTGTTGTTGTTGTTGTTGTTGTTTTTGTTGTTTATTGTTGTTGTTGATGTTGTTGTTGATGTTGTTTATTGTTGTTGTAGTTTTTGTTGTTTTTGTTGTTTATTGTTGTTGTTTGTTGTTGTTTTTGTTGTTTGTTGTTTGTTGTTTGTTGTTTGTTGTTTGTTGTTGTTCTTTGTTAACACTTTGATGTTCTTGTTATTTTTGTTGTTGTTGTTGTTTGTTATTGCTTGTTGTTTTTGTTTGTTGTTTTTATTTGAGTTTGTTGTTGTTGTTTTTATTTGATGTTGTTGTTGTTGATGTTTATGTTGTTGTTGTTTTCGTTGTTGTTGTTGTTTTTGTTGTTTATTATTGTTGTTTTTGTTATTGTTGTTTGTTGTTGTTGTTGTTTTGGTTGTTCATTGTTGTTTTTGTTGTTGTTTGTTGTTGTTGTTGTTTGTTATTGCTTGTTGTTGTTGTTTCTTGTTCTTGTTGTTATTTTTTTCTTGTTGTTGTTGTTGTTGTTGTTGTTATTTTTGTTGTTATTGTGGTTGTTGTTGTTGTTGTTGTTGTTGTTTATTGTTGTTGTTGTTGTTGTTTATTGTTGTTTTTGTTTGTTTTTGTTGTTGTTCTGTTTGTTGTTGTTTATTGTTGTTGTTGTTGTTGTTGTTGTTTGTTGTTGTTGTTGTTGTTGTTGTTGTTGTTGTTGTTGTTGTTGTTGTTATTTGTTGTTGTTGGTGTTGTTGTTTGTGTTGTTGTTGTTGTTTTTGTTGTTGATTGTTGTCGTTGTTGTTGTTGTTGTTGTTTTTGTTATTTATTGTTGTTGTTGTTGTTTATTGTTATTGTTGTTTGTTTTTGTTGTTGTTGTGGTTGTTGTTTGTTGTTGTTGTTGTTAAGTGTTGTTGTTGTTGTTGTTGTTTTTGTTGTTTATTGTTGTTGTTGATGTTGTTGTTGATGTTGTTTATTGTTGTTGTAGTTTTTGTTGTTTTTGTTGTTTATTGTTGTTGTTTGTTGTTGTTTTTGTTGTTTATTGTTGTTGTTGATGTTGTTGTTGATGTTCTTGTTATTTTTGTTGTTGTTGTTGTTTGTTATTGCTTGTTGTTTTTGTTTGTTGTTATTGTTGTTGTTATTTTTATTTGTTGTTGTTGTTGTTGATGTTTTTATGTTGTTGTTGTTGTGTTGTTGTTGTTGTTGTTTTTGTTGTTTTCGTTGTTGTTGTTGTTTTTGTTGTGTATTATTGTTGTTTTTGTTATTCTTGTTTATTGTTGTTGTTGTTTTTGTAGTTCATTGTTGTTGTTGTTTCTTGTTCTTGTTGTTATTTTTTCTTGTTGTTGTTGTTGTTGTTGTTTGTGTTTTTATTGTGGTTGTTGTTGTTGTCGTTTTTGTTGTTTATTGTTGTTGTTGTTGTTGTTGTTGTTGTTTATTGTTGTTTTTGTTTGTTTTTGTTGTTGTTCTGTTTGTTGTTGTTTATTGTTGTTGTTGTTGTTGTTGTTGTTGTTTTTATTTGATGTTGTTGTTGTTGTTGTTTTTATTTGATGTTGTTGTTGTTGATGTTTATGTTGTTGTTGTTTTCGTTGTTGTTGTTGTTTTTGTTGTTTATTATTGTTGTTTTTGTTATTGTTGTTTGTTGTTGTTGTTGTTTTTGTTGTTCATTGTTGTTTTTGTTGTTGTTGTTGTTTGTTATTGCTTGTTGTTGTTGTTTCTTGTTCTTGTTGTTATTTTTTTCTTGTTGTTGTTGTTGTTGTTTGTGTTGTTATTGTGGTTGTTGTTGTTGTCGTTTTTGTTGTTTATTGTTGTTGTTGTTGTTGTTTATTGTTGTTTTTGTTTGTTTTTGTTGGTGTTCTGTTTGTTGTTGTTTATTGTTGTTGTTGTTGTTGTTGTTGTTTGTTGTTGTTGTTGTTGTTGTTGTTGTTGTTATTTGTTGTTGTTGTTGTTGTTGTTTGTGTTGTTGTTGTTGTTTTTGTTGTTGATTGTTGTCGTTGTTGTTGTTGTTGTTAGTTTTTGTTTGTTGTTGTTTATTGTTATTGTTGTTTGTTTTTGTTGTTGTTGTGGTTGTTGTTTGTTGTTGTTGTTGTTAAGTGTTGTTGTTGTTGTTGTTGTTTTTGTTGTTTATTGTTGTTGTTGATGTTGTTGTTGATGTTGTTTATTGTTGTTGTAGTTTTTGTTGTTTTTGTTGTTTATTGTTGTTGTTTTTGTTGTTTGTTGTTTGTTGTTGTTCTTTGTTAACACTTTGATGTTCTTGTTATTTTTGTTGTTGTTGTTGTTTGTTATTGCTTGTTGTTTTTGTTTGTTGTTATTGTTGTTGTTATTTTTATTTGTTGTTGTTGTTGTTGATGTTTTTATGTTGTTGTTGTTGTTGTTGTTTTTGTTGTTTTCGTTGTTGTTGTTGTTTTTGTTGTGTATTATTGTTGTTTTTGTTATTCTTGTTTATTGTTGTTGTTGTTTGTTGTTCATTGTTGTTGTTGTTTTTGTTTGTTGTTGTTGTTTGTAGCTTGTTGTTGTTGTTTCTTATTCTTGTTGTTGTTGTTTTTTTAGTGTTCTTGTTGTTGTTGTGGTTGTTGTATGTGTTGTTATTGTTGTTTATTGTTGTTGTTTTTGTTGTTTATTGTTGTTGTTTGTTGTTGTTTTTGTTATTGTTGTTTGTTGTTGTTGTTGTTTTTGTTATTGTTGTTGTTGTTGTTGTATTTTGTTATTGCTTGTTAGTTTGTTGGTCTTGTTGTTGTTATTGTTGGATTTTGTTATTGTTGTTGTTGTTGTTGTTGTTGTTGTTTATTGTTGTTGTTGTTGTTTATTGATGTTGTTGTTGTTGTTGTTCTTGTTTCAAGTTGTTATTGTTCTTGTTCTTGTTGTTGTTGTTCTTATTTTTGTTGTTTTAATTTGTTGTTGATGTTATTTGTTATTATTGTTGTTTGTTGTTGCTGTTGTTGTTAATGTTGTTGCTGTTGTTGTTGTTGTTGTTGTTGTTTATTGTTGTTTTTGGTTTTGTTGTTTATTGTTGTTGTTTGTTGTTGTTGTTGTTGTGGTTGTTGTGGTTGTTGTTTGTTGTTGTTGTTGTTAAGTGTTGTTGTTGTTGTTGTTTTTGTTGTTTATTGTTGTTGTTGATGTTGTTTATTGTTGTTGTTGTTGTTGTTGTTTTTGTTGTTTTTGTTGTTTATTGTTGTTGTTTGTTGTTGTTTTTGTTGTTTGTTGTTTGTTGTTTGTTGTTTGTTGTTGTTCTTTGTTAACACTTTGATGTTCTTGTTATTTTTGTTGTTGTTGTTGTTTGTTATTGCTAGTTGTTTTTGTTTGTTGTTTTTATTTGATGTTGTTGTTGTTTTTATTTGATGTTGTTGTTGTTGATGTTTATGTTGTTGTTGTTTTCGTTGTTGTTGTTGTTTTTGTTGTTTATTATTGTTGTTTTTGTTATTGTTGTTTGTTGTTGTTGTTGTTTTTGTTGTTCATTGTTGTTTTTGTTGTTGTTTGTTGTTGTTGTTGTTTGTTATTGCTTGTTGTTGTTGTAGTTGTTGTTGTTATTGTTATTGTTGTTGTTGTTTGTGTTGTTATTGTTGTTGTTGTTGTTGTTGTTGTTGTTGTTGTTGTTGTTGTTTATTGTTGTTGTTTTTGTTTGTTTTTGTTGTTGTTCTGTTTGTTGTTGTTTATTGTTGTTGTTGTTTGTTTTTGTTGTTGTTCTGTTTGTTGTTGTTTATTGTTGTTGTTGTTGTTGTTTTTGTTGTTTTTGTTGTTTTCGTTGTTGTTGTTGTTTTTGTAGTGTATTATTGTTGTTTTTGTTATTCTTGTTTATTGTTGTTGTTGTTTTTGTAGTTCATTGTTGTTGTTGTTTTTGTTTGTTGTTGTTGTTTGTAGCTTGTTGTTGTTGTTTCTTGTTCTTGTTGTTGTTGTTTTTTTAGTGTTCTTGTTGTTGTTGTGGTTGTTGTATGTGTTGTTATTGTTGTTTATTGTTGTTTGTTGTTGTTGTTGTTTTTTTTGTTGTTCATTGTTGTTTTTGTTGTTGTTTGTTGTTGTTGTTGTTTGTTATTGCTTGTTGTTGTTGTTTCTTGTTCTTGTTGTTATTTTTTTCTTGTTGTTGTTGTTGTTTGTGTTGTTATTGTGGTTGTTGTTGTTGTTTTTGTTTGTTTTTGTTGTTTATTGTTGTTGTTTTTGTTTGTTTTTGTTGTTGTTCTGTTTGTTGTTGTTTATTGTTGTTGTTGTTGTTGTTGTTGTTTATTGTTGTTGTTGTTGTTGTTGTTGTTGTTTGTTGTTGTTGTTGTTGTTGTTGTTGTTGTTGGTGTTGTTGTTTGTGTTGTTGTTGTTGTTTTTGTTGTTGATTGTTGTTGTTGTTGTTGTTGTTGTTGTTGTTGTTTTTGTTATTTATTGTTGTTGTTGTTGTTTATTGTTATTGTTGTTTGTTTTTGTTGTTGTTGTTGTTGTTGTTTGTTGTTGTTGTTGTTAAGTGTTGTTGTTGTTGTTGTTGTTTTTGTTGTTTATTGTTGTTGTTGATGTTGTTGTTGATGTTGTTTATTGTTGTTGTAGTTTTTGTTGTTTTTGTTGTTTATTGTTGTTGTTTGTTGTTGTTGTTGTTGTTTATTGTTGTTGTTGATGTTGTTGTTGATGTTCTTGTTATTTTTGTTGTTGTTGTTGTTTGTTATTGCTTGTTGTTTTTGTTTGTTGTTATTGTTGTTGTTATTTTTATTTGTTGTTGTTGTTGTTGATGTTTTTATGTTGTTGTTGTTGTGTTGTTGTTGTTGTTGTTTTTGTTGTTTTCGTTGTTGTTGTTGTTTTTGTTGTGTATTATTGTTGTTTTTGTTATTCTTGTTTATTGTTGTTGTTGTTTTTGTAGTTCATTGTTGTTGTTGTTTCTTGTTGTTGTTGTTATTTTTTCTTGTTGTTGTTGTTGTTGTTGTTTGTGTTTTTATTGTGGTTGTTGTTGTTGTCGTTTTTGTTGTTTATTGTTGTTGTTGTTGTTGTTGTTGTTGTTTATTGTTGTTTTTGTTTGTTTTTGTTGTTGTTCTGTTTGTTGTTGTTTATTGTTGTTGTTGTTGTTGTTGTTGTTTTTATTTGATGTTGTTGTTGTTGTTGTTTTTATTTGATGTTGTTGTTGTTGATGTTTATGTTGTTGTTGTTTTCGTTGTTGTTGTTGTTTTTGTTGTTTATTATTGTTGTTTTTGTTATTGTTGTTTGTTGTTGTTGTTGTTTTTGTTGTTCATTGTTGTTTTTGTTGTTGTTGTTGTTTGTTATTGCTTGTTGTTGTTGTTTCTTGTTCTTGTTGTTATTTTTTTCTTGTTGTTGTTGTTGTTGTTTGTGTTGTTATTGTGGTTGTTGTTGTTGTCGTTTTTGTTGTTTATTGTTGTTGTTGTTGTTGTTTATTGTTGTTTTTGTTTGTTTTTGTTGGTGTTCTGTTTGTTGTTGTTGATTGTTGTCGTTGTTGTTGTTGTTGTTTGTTGTTGTTGTTGTTGTTGTTGTTGTTGTTATTTGTTGTTGTTGGTGTTGTTGTTTGTGTTGTTGTTGTTGTTTTTGTTGTTGATTGTTGTCGTTGTTGTTGTTGTTGTTAGTTTTTGTTTGTTGTTGTTTATTGTTATTGTTGTTTGTTTTTGTTGTTGTTGTGGTTGTTGTTTGTTGTTGTTGTTGTTAAGTGTTGTTGTTGTTGTTGTTGTTTTTGTTGTTTATTGTTGTTGTTGATGTTGTTGTTGATGTTGTTTATTGTTGTTGTAGTTTTTGTTGTTTTTGTTGTTTATTGTTGTTGTTTTTGTTGTTTGTTGTTTGTTGTTGTTCTTTGTTAACACTTTGATGTTCTTGTTAATTTTGTTGTTGTTGTTGTTTGTTATTGCTTGTTGTTTTTGTTTGTTGTTATTGTTGTTGTTATTTTTATTTGTTGTTGTTGTTGTTGATGTTTTTATGTTGTTGTTGTTGTTGTTGTTTTTGTTGTTTTCGTTGTTGTTGTTGTTTTTGTTGTGTATTATTGTTGTTTTTGTTATTCTTGTTTATTGTTGTTGTTGTTTTTGTAGTTCATTGTTGTTGTTGTTTTTGTTTGTTGTTGTTGTTTGTAGCTTGTTGTTGTTGTTTCTTATTCTTGTTGTTGTTGTTTTTTTAGTGTTCTTGTTGTTGTTGTGGTTGTTGTATGTGTTGTTATTGTTGTTTATTGTTGTTGTTGTTGTTGTTGTTATTTTTTATTGTTGTTTTTGTTCTTGTTGTTACTTGTTGTTGATGTTTTTGTTATTGTTGTTGTTGTTGTTGTATTTTGTTATTGCTTGTTAGTTTGTTGGTCTTGTTGTTGTTATTGTTGGATTTTGTTATTGTTGTTGTTGTTGTTGTTGTTGTTGTTTATTGTTGTTGTTGTTGTTTATTGATGTTGTTGTTGTTGTTGTTCTTGTTTCAAGTTGTTATTGTTCTTGTTCTTGTTGTTG
>OX359293.1:34565853-34568353 GCA_947179395.2 Pulicaria dysenterica
GTTTATTGTTGTTGTTGTTGTTGTTGTTGTTTGTTGTTGTTGTTGTTGTTGTTGTTGTTGTTATTTGTTGTTGTTGGTGTTGTTGTTTGTGTTGTTGTTGTTGTTTTTGTTGTTGATTGTTGTCGTTGTTGTTGTTGTTGTTAGTTTTTGTTTGTTGTTGTTTATTGTTATTGTTGTTTGTTTTTGTTGTTGTTGTGGTTGTTGTTTGTTGTTGTTGTTGTTAAGTGTTGTTGTTGTTGTTGTTGTTTTTGTTGTTTATTGTTGTTGTTGATGTTGTTGTTGATGTTGTTTATTGTTGTTGTAGTTTTTGTTGTTTTTGTTGTTTATTGTTGTTGTTTTTGTTGTTTGTTGTTTGTTGTTGTTCTTTGTTAACACTTTGATGTTCTTGTTATTTTTGTTGTTGTTGTTGTTTGTTATTGCTTGTTGTTTTTGTTTGTTGTTATTGTTGTTGTTATTTTTATTTGTTGTTGTTGTTGTTGATGTTTTTATGTTGTTGTTGTTGTTGTTGTTTTTGTTGTTTTCGTTGTTGTTGTTGTTTTTGTTGTGTATTATTGTTGTTTTTGTTATTCTTGTTTATTGTTGTTGTTGTTTTTGTAGTTCATTGTTGTTGTTGTTTTTGTTTGTTGTTGTTGTTTGTAGCTTGTTGTTGTTGTTTCTTATTCTTGTTGTTGTTGTTTTTTTAGTGTTCTTGTTGTTGTTGTGGTTGTTGTATGTGTTGTTATTGTTGTTTATTGTTGTTGTTGTTGTTTTTGTTTTGTATTATTGTTGTTTTTGTTCTTGTTGTTACTTGTTGTTGATGTTTTTGTTATTGTTGTTGTTGTTGTTGTATTTTGTTATTGCTTGTTAGTTTGTTGGTCTTGTTGTTGTTATTGTTGGATTTTGTTATTGTTGTTGTTGTTGTTGTTGTTGTTGTTTATTGTTGTTGTTGTTGTTTATTGATGTTGTTGTTCTTGTTGTTCTTGTTTCAAGTTGTTATTGTTCTTGTTCTTGTTGTTGTTGTTCTTATTTTTGTTGTTTTAATTTGTTGTTGATGTTATTTGTTATTATTGTTGTTTGTTGCTGCTGTTGTTGTTAATGTTGTTGCTGTTGTTGTTATTGTTCTTGTTGTTTATTGTTGTTTTTGGTTTTGTTGTTTATTGTTGTTGTTTGTTGTTGTTGTTGTTGTGGTTGTTGTGGTTGTTGTTTGTTGTTGTTGTTGTTAAGTGTTGTTGTTGTTGTTGTTTTTGTTGTTTATTGTTGTTGTTGATGTTGTTTATTGTTGTTGTAGTTTTTGTTGTTTTTGTTGTTTTTGTTGTTTATTGTTGTTGTTTGTTGTTGTTTTTGTTGTTTGTTGTTTGTTGTTTGTTGTTTGTTGTTGTTCTTTGTTAACACTTTGATGTTCTTGTTATTTTTGTTGTTGTTGTTGTTTGTTATTGCTAGTTGTTTTTGTTTGTTGTTTTTATTTGATGTTGTTGTTGTTTTTATTTGATGTTGTTGTTGTTGATGTTTATGTTGTTGTTGTTTTCGTTGTTGTTGTTGTTTTTGTTGTTTATTATTGTTGTTTTTGTTATTGTTGTTTGTTGTTGTTGTTGTTTTTGTTGTTGTTTGTTGTTTGTGTTGTTTTTGTTGTTTGTTGTTGTTGTTGTTTGTTATTGCTTGTTGTTGTTGTAGTTGTTGTTGTTATTGTTATTGTTGTTGTTGTTTGTGTTGTTATTGTTGTTGTTGTTGTTGTTGTTGTTGTTGTTGTTGTTGTTGTTTATTGTTGTTGTTTTTGTTTGTTTTTGTTGTTGTTCTGTTTGTTGTTGTTTATTGTTGTTGTTGTTTGTTTTTGTTGTTGTTCTGTTTGTTGTTGTTTATTGTTGTTGTTGTTGTTGTTTTTGTTGTTTTTGTTGTTTTCGTTGTTGTTGTTGTTTTTGTAGTGTATTATTGTTGTTTTTGTTATTCTTGTTTATTGTTGTTGTTGTTTTTGTAGTTCATTGTTGTTGTTGTTTTTGTTTGTTGTTGTTGTTTGTAGCTTGTTGTTGTTGTTTCTTGTTCTTGTTGTTGTTGTTTTTTTAGTGTTCTTGTTGTTGTTGTGGTTGTTGTATGTGTTGTTATTGTTGTTTATTGTTGTTGTTGTTGTTATTTTTTATTGTTGTTCTTGTTCTTGTTGTTGTTGTTGATGTTTTTGTTATTGTTGTTGTTGTATTTTGTTATTGCTTGTTAGTTTGTTGGTCTTGTTGTTGTTGTTGTTGGATTTTGTTGTTGTTGTTGTTGTTATTTGTTGTTGTTGTTGTTGTTGTTGTTTATTGTTGTTGTTGTTTATTATTGATGTTGTTGTTGTTGTTGTTGTTCTTGTTTCAAGTTGTTATTGTTCTTGTTCTTGTTGTTGTTGTTCTTATTTTTGTTGTTTTAATTTGTTGTTGATGTTATTTGTTATTATTGTTGTTTGTTGCTGCTGTTGTTGTTAATGTTGTTGCTGTTGTTTATTGTTGTTTTTGGTTTTGTTGTTTATTGTTGTTGTTTGTTGTTGTTGTTGTTG
>OX359293.1:34708353-34710853 GCA_947179395.2 Pulicaria dysenterica
AACAATAAACAACAACAACAACAACAACAATAAACAACAACAACAACAACAACACAACAACAATAAACAACAACTACAACAACAACAACAATAAACAACAAAAACAACAACAACAACAACAACAAATAACAACAATAACAACAACAACATAAAAACCAACAACAACAACAACAACAACACAAACAACAACAACAACAACAATAATAAAAAAACAACAACAAAAAGAACAAGAAACAACAACAAAAAGCAATAACAACAACAACAACAAATAACAACAACAACAACAACAAAACTAACAACAACAACAACAATAACAACAACAACAACAACAATAACAAGAAACAACAACAACAAGAACAACAAACAACAACAACAAGCAATAACAAAATACAACAACAACAACAACAACAACAACAACAATACTAACATCAACAACAACTAACACCAAGAAAAACAACAACAATAACAAATAACAACAACAACAACAATAAACAACAAAAACAACAAGAACAACACAACAACAATCGAAACAACAAAATTAAGAACAAGAACAAGAAGAACAAGAACTGTTACAAGTTGAAACAAGAAGAACAACAACAACAATAAACAACAAAAACAACAATTACAACAACAACAATAAACAACAACAACAACAACAACAACAACAACAACAACAAACAACAACAACAACAAGCAATAATAACAAACAACAACAACAACAACAACAACAATAACAAAAACATCAACAACAGCTAACAACAAGAACAACAACAACAATAAACAATAAAAACAAACAACAACAACAAGAACAATAAACAACAACAACAAGCATTAATAACAAACAACAACAACAACAACCACAACAACAACAATAACAAAAACATCAACAACAGCTAACAACAAGAACCACAACAACACTAACAAATAACAACAACAACAACAACAACAATCAAAACAACAAAAACAAGAACAAGAACAAGAAGAAGAAGAAGAACAACAACAACTATAAACAACAACAACAACAAAAACAATAAACAACAACAACAACAACAACAATAAACAACAACAAAAACAACAACAACAACAATAAACAACAAAAACAACAACAACAACAACAACAACAACAACAACAACAAATAACAATAACAACAACAACAACAACAAAACCAACAACAACAACGACAACAACAACATAAACAACAACAAAACCAACAACAACAACGACAACAACAAAATTATAAACAACAACAACAATAAAAAACAACAACAACAAGAACAAGAAACAACAACAACAAGCAATAACAACAAAAATAGTAACAACAACAACCACAACAAATAACAACACCAACAACCACAACAAAACCAACAACAACAACAAACAACTACAACAACAACAACAACAAACAACAACAAACAACAACAAAAACAACAACAATAACAAAAAATCAACAACAGCTAACAACAAAAACACCAACATAAATAACAAATAAACACAACAACAACAACAATCAAAACAACAAAAACAAGAATAAGAAGAAGAAGAAGAACAACAACAACAACGATAAACAACAAAAACAACAACAACAACAACAACAATAAACAACAACAACAACAACAATAAACAATAAAAACAACAACAACAACAACAAATAACAATAACAACAACAACAACAAAACCAACAACAACAACGACAACAACAACAACAACATAAAAAACAACAACAACAACAACAATAAAAAAAAAACAACAACAACAACAACAAGAAACAACAACAACAAAACCAACAACAACAACACAAACAACAACAACAACCATAACAAATAATAACAACAACAACAACAACAAAACCAACAAAAACAACAACAACAACACAAACAACAACAACAACCATAACAAATAACAACAACAATAACAACAACAAAACCAACAACAACAACAACAACAACAACAATCAACAACAACAATCAACAACAAAAACAACAACAACAACACCAACAACAACAACAACAACGATAAACAACAACAACAACAACAACAACAACAACAATAAACAACAACAACAACAACAATAAACAACAACAACAACAACAACAACAAAAACAACAATAAACAACAACAAAACCAACAACAACACCAAGCAACAAGCAACAACAAAAACAACAACTACAACAACAAAAACAACAAACAAACAACAAAAACAACAACAACAATAACAACAATTACAAAAACATCAACAACAACTAACAAAAAGAAAAACAACAACAATAACAAATAACAACAACAACACAACAACAATCAAAACAACAAAAACAAGAACAAGAACAAGAAGAACAACAACAACAAGTTGAAACAAGTACAACAAGAACAACAATAAACAACAAAAACAACGATAACAACAACAAAAACAATAAGCAATAACAACAAATATCAACAACAACAAGAACAACAATTATCAACAAAAACAACAACAACAACAACAACAACAAAAAATATCAACAA